>CAJNOJ010000167.1:122635-208397 GCA_905250025.1 Adineta ricciae | reverse complement strand
AAACATAGTCATGGCAATAGTGCCACTATTTGGAGAACCAAAACTCAGGTGAGAGAAATGTCCGACAATAACGTTCTCACTCTCTGTATGAATGAAACACTTAGCCGTCGAATATAGTTTATCTCGCACAGCACTTCAATCTTTGATGATGAATATGAACCTAACCGTATCACTGAGTTTAATTTACTGTTTTCATTCGATCGTATATCTGAAATCCATAACGAATCCGATCTTACATCATGGAAATGGGAAATCCTCAGTTATACTCTATATGGCAGCCATCAGCTAAAGTTCTGTGCATCCTGTATCGTAGCGAGGATAAAATTTAGTTTTCCGAAAAACGCTGTAACGCATCGAATCGATCTTCCACCTCACCCTACTATTGATTCTCGATGTTTTCTCCACCTTTGACTTGCGACAGACGGACATACAAACGAGTTCCAGTTTTTCACTCCTGTTTTCTGCCACAAAACCCTCCTTATAGTGGAGGGGGAAATAAACAAAAAGTGTTGTTAGTAATAATAAATCGATAAAATGATTAATAAGGAGAAAAGGAATGTAAATATATTAAAGTTCAATAATTAAGGGCTGGTAAATACGCATGTATTTAAGACAACTTTCACGATATTTTGATCTTTGAAATTAATAATAAAATCCGTTCGACCATCATCATTTAAATCTGCGGTCTGGCATTGTATCGCTCCCGTTATACCGAAATTAAACGTTGATGGCGTACCGAAATTTCCGTTGCCATCTCCTTTTAGCCATCGTAGGTTTGTATCTTGATTATCAACAACAACAAGGTCTAATAGACCATCGTTATCCACGTCAGTTGCAACAACGTCAACTGGATAAGCACTTAACGGAATAGTCGTTGTTGTAGAGAAAGTTCCAGTACTAGTTCCTGTGGAAATAATCAAATTTTTACTACTTCCACTTACAACTGCTAGATCTAATATGCCATCACGATTAAAATCGTCGGTAATGATTTTTTCTGCATTATTACCCGCTGTTGCTGTTGTTAGAGAGCTGAAAAGTCCATTACCATTTCCTTGCAGTACATTTACAGTAGTGCTTTGAAGATTGCAAACAGCGATATCAGGTTTGCCATCACGGTTATAATCTCCAATAGCGATTGATTGTGGATTATAATCCACAGCAGATATTGTTTGAGATGTATAAGTCCCTGCACCATTTCCAAGTACCGTCCACACATTACTGTCGCTAGAACTGGCAACAACAATATCTAATGCGCCATCCATATTAAAGTCAGCGACACCTATTGGCTCTGGTTTGGCACCAGTTGAAACTGTTGTTTTCGTAGGAAAGCTTCCGTCACCACTGCCTTTAAATATATCCAGCGAAGAACCTTCATAATTGTCGACAACAAGATCGACTATATCATCTTTGTCAAAATCAGCAGCTATGATATTCTGTGGATTATTGCCACTGCTTGCCACTGTTGTCTTTACGGTGAAAACTCCATTGCCATTTCCAGTTAGGATAGTGATTTGGTCTTGATTGTAGTTACTTACAGCGAGATCGAGTTTGCCATCGCGATCAAAATCTTCAATAGCGAGTCCTCCTGGCGAATCTATTGTAATATTGATCACTGTGAATTTTACTTGGCAAGATGGTGCTAAGACAAACAAAGTATATAGTGAACACTCATGTAACTTTCAATTTTATATATACGATATTCATGTAAAAACTTTTGAACATAATAAGTAATCCTGCAAACACATGTCTTTCCTAGTTTTAAATCAACTAAATGTATAACTGCTGATGCAAAAATTTCGAGAAAGGTGTTACTTCATTCCTTCTTGAGATATATTCAAGTGGGAAAAAGCGAGACTTCATCTACTTCAGATAGTATCTGTAGTAAAGTGAACTATTGCTGAAGTACCAGTGAAATATCGATGAAGTACGAGTGAAGTACCAGTGAAGTAATTGAAGTATGAAGTCTCGCTTTTTCCCCCTTGGATATATTACGCTTTAGATAAATGAAAAACATCTATAAAAATCGGCATTGAAAATTGTTTTTCACCCTATCTTCAAAAATTTCAGCTTAAGCTTTTTAAATACTGAGCAAATCTCGAGAAAGTAGTAAACTATATTCTGTAAAAGTTTATCGAAATTATTGTCAAGAAAGTTTTATCATTCTACCGTGCTCATTCTGTTAGGCCGAGCGAATATCTTTTCCATTCAGCTCTACCGTCAAATGTTAATAGTCTTGGTCAGAATTTATTAGATGATCACCTCAGATACTGGTGGAAAGATCTAACTGAAAATTTCTAGTAATTCACCGGATTAACATTTGTTCAATGTACGTGCTCGTCCGCATTACATAATATTTGCAGTTTCTTAAGACATTATCGGAACAGCTGCATCAGATTTTTAACATTGTTTGATTTCCAAAGTAAAACAAAAAGTGAAAGCTTTAATTCTTCATTCTTACTTAGTAACAAACTTATAGGGCAATTTTCAACTAGCATAATGAAAACGTCGCGAAGGATGATCCTTGGCTTTTCATAATATTTGGACTCAATGTTAAATCTTCAACAGAATTATTTTCGTATAAAATCCATAATAATGCGTGAAGGGCACGCAACCCAAGGGATATCGACTCAAATTCGTTAGATATAAACCTATTAACAACACCATGTTTTTTCTGACTGAGACAATATATGATTGTACACCACTTCTTCTCTCCTTTCGTTTTCTTTCTTTCTCGTCCTCTTCTCCATCTTCCTTCTCTCATATATAGGAAAGTAGATATTAGATGTAACTTTAGAGAGTTTGGCATTTTCCTGTAGCGTGACACTGTATTTCCCTAGGACTATATAAAGATGAGGAAAGTACACTACAGGTATTACTTCCTTAGGCCACCTAAAAAATACATCTATCACATCTCACAGTTCACACCAGGATTTGTCACAACACTATCAACTTTTGCTATGAATTGAGGACTATGTTTCCTTCCGTTTCACAACTCAGATAAAATCAAAACACTTACAGCTGCTCCGCTACGTTTTCTAATAACTCTGTCCTGAGACTGTATCTCTTCATAATTATATATCACCCGATAAAAACTCACAATGCAAAACATTTGTACAGACTCTAAACGCAACAAAACAAAACAGGTATCTCGTCTCGGCCGTTAGCGAAATTTCCAAAAGTGAACGAATTCATCTCACTTACTGCCACAAATATTATTGACACATAAAAGATTATTCGAGCCACTGTTACAATCCGCCGTGACTTTACACGATTGACCCGTACCACAAAATTTTCCGCTTGTTCCACCACAATCCACATCGGTTTCGTCTCCATTCTTCACACCGTCACCGTTTGTAGCAGCTAAAAAGATCAACTAAGAAAAGTCTGTTCGTTTTGCACAGAACGATCATACCGAGACATTTGCCACTAGGACACACTCCACTAGTACAGTCTGTTCCAATCTTGCAGTCCAAACCATCGGCACATTTTCCACATGTTGATCCTCCACAGTCTGTGTCTGTCTCGGCTCCATTTTTCAAGTCATCGTGACACGTTGCAGCTGTATGAAAGAAACATAAGACACAGTACGTGAAATAGGTTCGACTGTTCACATGATACATACTTTGACAAACGCTATTTGTGCATAACACATTGTTACAATCGGCTGTCAAAGTACACGGAGCAGCCTCTGGACACGCTGCACAGAAATTTCCACCACAGTCTTTACCAGTTTCATCTCGATTAACAATCCCATCAGAACAGGTTGGTACTAAATAACGAGGAAAAGCTTTAAGTCAGTAGCTATTACTTTCCTAGTTTTACCTTGACAAATGTTATTTGTGCACTTTTTGCTCGAGCAATCTGTTTTTGTCAAACAGTGCATATTATCGGCACATTGTTTACATGTTGAGCCACCACAGTCCACATCGGTTTCCATACCATTCTTGATACCATCGCAACATGTTGAATCTGGAATATTATCTGAAAATACATTATCCATTTCGAGGTTGCTTAGAATTATTGCTATTACTTTTGCATGTACCGTCAACACACAATCCAGAGCCACAGTCCGAAGTTGCTTTACAGTTTTGCCCAGCAGAACACTTGGAACAAAGCGCACCTCCACAATCAATACCAGTTTCATCTCCATTGAGTATAAAATCGTTACACAGTGGTGCTAAAATAAGCGTTAATATCTTTCTTTATGGCGATGGGTAGTGTTAAGTTTTGGTCAGAAAGGAATTTTTGTATGACACGAGGCTTTTACCTATATCTCCTGTAGAGTACGGTAAAATTAGTTTCCATAGAAATATACGGATTATATTACAGATGTACAATAAAATATTTAATTAGTTTTACATTTAACAGGTCTAGAGATAATGTAAATCTAGAAGGTGATTTGAAACTAACCTTGGCATTTCTTATTGGTACATACAGATGACTCACAATCGGAGCTCATCGTGCAATTTACATTTGTCGCACATTTGTTTTGACATATTTTTCCTCCACAATCAATGCCTGATTCATCCTGATTACGAATGCCATCGCTGCATGTAGGAACTAATCAAAGAAAAACAGTAGTATGTAGTTTCAAATAAAATGCATCTTGTATGCCGCCAAATTTCTTCGTATTTACCTTGGCATATACCACAAGTACAAGCTACTTTGGTACAATCAGATATTTTTTGACATTTTTTACTGGTGGGACATCGCAGTGGACAAATCAATCCTCCACAATCTATATCAGTTTCATCTTGATTTTGAATTCCATCGAAGCAAGTTGCTGGTGCTATATTTAATGAATACAAAATAAAGATTACTTTGAAAGGAAAATGAAAATGAAACTACTATGGAACATATAATAATATACATTTCATTATATACTTACATATTATATTGACACGCCACCTTATATTTTGCTTTTCTGTTTATACTATGATATAGTAATGTTCAGATTTACTGGTAAAAAAAATAACATAACGATGTATATGTAGCTTCACATCGTATTATACAGAATAATCACTCAATAAAGAGATATTTCTGAAAGANTCATTTGCCACAATCACTTTGAGGACAAATTTTCAACAAGTGCAAAAGTACCTGTTATTAGACTTCAGACACTACGATGAATATTGTGGATAATTCATTTTAGTAAATATTCTTCTGTTTTCAATAACATTTCTCTCAGTGAAATAATATACTACACTGTATCTATCAGCATTGTGACAATATCACTACTAAATGTATGGCCATTTTTATGTCTCAAACTTAAAAGAAGGAATAGTAAAATAATATTTTGTACAGCTGTTGGAGAATAGTGTGCTAGGAGGCTCGACTGTGTTCAGCTTACGTGAAATCAGTTTATAGAACCAAATGCCTAATCAAGCTCCTATTTAGAAATTTTGATTTAGTGATTGATTTTTTCGCGATGCTTTTGTTGTGGATGCAGAGAGTTTCATATAATGACTTTTTCTGTCACCTTTTCTATTGAGTGCACACCTTAAAAATTAAATCACAGATTTTAGCTTGGCTTGAAACCAGGAATATTAATACTTTTCTTAAACAAGCATATCGTTCCTGAAGCATAAGAGATGATTTCATATTAGCTTTTTCACATTTTCAAAAACATATCGAGCTTATTGTATACATTGGATTTTTAGTGTATGTATATGTAAAAAGTATTGTATATTTCTTGTTGTTTAGAACCAAATCTAATATCGTGCCTGCAACGAAATGTTTCTTCGTTTATCTCTTTGTATTCAACTATGCTAGAAAGATGTTAGTAAACAATTAGCATAAAATATAAGGTGACGAGTTCAATGAAGTTTATTTAGATCAAAGCAAAAGACACAAACAGTAAATCATTGAGTAATACACATAAATGGTAGAAAAATCTAAATATAATGAGAATGAGCTGAACAGAAGTATCTTGGTTCTCGTGTTGATAATCGCGATGAGAGTCTATGAAATTGTCCTTAAAAGACGTTCCCTAAAAAAAACGAAGAGTATGAAAACACGTAGGTAAACAGATTTGAAATTTGACCGCATAGAAACTTAGGCTTCACTGCTCCAGAAATGAATTCAAAATATTACTGCTAAAAAACTTACTTATCGATGTGAAGCTAGTACCATGAAACTAGTGCATTCAAATCAGAATTTTATTTTTGAGTCGAATCATGATATTGTTATTCACGGAAAAACGAATGGAAAATTTTCCTGAGAATTTTTCTTTTATATATTTACGTATAGAATAAAAAATAAAAATCGACGTAAGTTCTGTCCTGAACGTTTTTCCGTGAATAAAAGCGGCACCGTCCGATACAGAATCAAATTCTGCGTCGAGCAGACTGTTTTGTATGGACATAAAGTCATTTAGCGCAGAGAAGTTGCGTGCCGACTGTGATATAACGACGCATATACATGTATAAATGACAAATAAAGATCAAATAAAACCTTTTGCCTGTCGTTTTCCCATAAATAAAAATATCACGGTTCGACTCAAAAATTAACTTCTGCATGGAATGCACTAGTCTTTGTGGATGGGAATTCATTTTCACAAATTTCTTAGTTTCGTGGTTCTAGCCACACACCGATCAAATTTAATACTTTAAAATTCTTTTCATAAGATAATCGATTCAATTGCTCATTGTAAGATTCAGTATTATTCATTAATTCTTGTACAGTTCGAAATTTTCGTATTGTTTTCAAAAAAAAGCATTGAAACACATTGCAGTAGATCCAGAGCGATTCAGTTGAACATAGCTGTGCTTAAGAAAGAAAATTATCTCTTGAATTATAATGATAGATTCTTTTGTTAATTATCCACGAACTTTAAACCAGGACTTTACTTAATATTTACTGTATATGGTAATTTTGATAAATACGAAGCTATCTTTTTTCCGTGACTGTCAGTAATGATTAGAAATTTCATTGTTGATTCGCAGAAAACAAATCGTTTTTCTTCTACCTATCTACAGAGTATGCAACTACAGTGAATGATGGTAAAACTACGCGCACCAGTATATGTACAAAATTTTTTTTTTCAGTATAAATTACACACAAAAGAATGATGAACGTGAATGATTGAAAAATAAATTCTTTTTCTATTCAAACATAACTTTCACTAGAAAGGAAAGTAATGAAAGAAACTAAAAATCAATCACTCATGAATATCTGTTGTCACCTATTTGACGCATCAGCTATCAGCTAAGTACGTCATTTGAGTGATAAGGCATTAGTCCGCAACGTACGATTTGAATCACTTCGAGAGAAGTATCGTTTTTGCTCCTATCTAATTGATAGTAAAAGAGCTTAATCTAATTCACTAATATTTCATTTTCTTTCTAATTTACCAGTTTCTTTCAGTATCTATTTGGTTTTGAAATTTCCATATGGAATGATCAAAAGATATCCTTTTACCAAGCAGTGTAATCAAACAAATCAGTGAAGAAACAACTGTAATAGATCTCTTTCATTTTACACTTGCAACGCATTATTATATTGATATAACTGATTACCGTTTGATAAAATTGCTTCACAGTCGACCAAATCTCTCTTTGATGAGCGAAGTCTATTCCCTCATTCGTATGTTTAAATCGCTTTACTTCATATTTGATGATAAAATTTGTGGTTTTTTATCAACGAATAAATGGAATACTTTTTTATATGAACCCTTCAAAATAGATATGATCGAAAAATCATTGAAATACTGTTTCACAAGCGTATTTTGCTTGTACTCACGTTTATGGTCATTTATACTATTTTCCTATTCACTAACATATTTAACTCTTGAAATCTTCAATTATGCTCAGTTGATCAACGTACTTTATTCTCACTATGAGGTGATAATTAAATATCACCAAAACTTGTTCTAAATTTCGAACAGTTTCGAGAAAACTGTAAATGTTTTTTTTTCTTTGGTGGGTAAATATGTTAGAGATATGTATAGACACACATTTGTAATAGGCGCCTCTTCTTCACCTACTTTTCTATATCGTTTTTCCAATAAAGAGATTAAAATTCGTCTCTCAGGTGAAGACTTTACTAATAGTTATATCACTCGATTGCATAATTATATGGGAGAGCATGCAACGAAGAAACAGAAACGCAAAAAGATTGATGTATCAAAGGTTTGATTTGTGCATGTTTTCGTTGTTCTTTCTCCTTTCGTCGATATATTTTCTTTAAAATGTTTTTTTTTTCATCCATTAGTGTGTGACAAGAATGTTGAAATGCATGAATCATTAATAAATGCTCATTGACATACTGTCCAATAAGCGATTACCGTTAGTGTGTAAATATCATGCGCAATATTATTTTCACTTGCTACATACTCGTTCTTTCATTTTACACTCTAAAGACCAAACGAAAATGTCAGTTTCGATTATTTATTCTCTCTTATTCTCTTCTCTATTCAAGCAGAACAGCAGTAAATTATGAATAAGCAATTACATATATTTAACTGTTAACTGAAGAGCATAGTAATATTGCCACATCATTACTCTATTTTGCTGATGTTACACTTTTGATTGACATAAACTATAGCTTTCGATGTGCACACAAGTCTTCGTTAATTTTTATCCTATGGTAACTATGAATATAGTTTTCTTTAACACATTCTCAATTATGTTTCTTGCAAGATTTCAAAACTCAGATATACAATGAGATAGCAGTAGAATATAAAGTGATAGAAATTTTATTTATGCTTATCGATAATGTATATTATTTGATGACTTAGTTTCTTCCAGTATTGATGTAAAAATTATTGAGCTAATAATATTATTTATCAGTCTGTCTATACAGCCATTGACACGATCTACTCCATCAAGGACACGTTTTCGAAAGGATTATTCTGGAAATTTCAATTGAAGACGTTTCGAATATAGTAATCATTTAGTTTTGTGTATAACGATTTTTTGGAAAGCAATATTGCTCGTTGTTCTCTCGATTAAAAGGAGGGTTATACGAGGAACATAGTTCGTATGTATACTTGTGTGAAGTTCAAAAAGGAGTGGGTAACATCGATCAGTGAGATTTTCCCTTTTCTAAGTTGACAAATTAAATCTTATCGAGTCTGAAAATGATCTTTTCGTAAAAAGGTACGGAAGGCTTTGCAATAGCTTGAGGGTAATATCTTTTCTTATAAAAAGTTAAACGATATAAGTCGACTTGAGATTTATTAATTATCTTACCTTATTTAACAATATGCATCATTCCGTTAGACAATGGCAGACATGTTTAAAAGTGACGAAGCGATGATAGTTATTCGCAACGAATTAGTGTCCCGCTGTTTTGTAAGACTGTGGACGCATGAAATAGCATTATGCGAATGGCGATGTCACTTTGGAGAATTTCCGAGTACAAATGGTAGTACGAATTGTTTATCTTTTATATAGTTTTTTTTTCATTCGAATAGTTCTCTGACGATTAGATGAAATCGATAGACTAATACAGTTGTTATTTCGTGCGACTTTGTATCAATGTTGAGCTACCTTGAGATTAATGGAACTGTTAAGATCTTGAAAAGTTATTTGTCTTTCTATCACAGAAGGAACCACCCTGTTTCGCAGAGAATCAAAAGACAAGTCGTTAAAAAGGAAATTAAGAACAAACGAAAAATATACACGAAACACAGAGGCTGCTATTTATCGTGTGTCATCGAATTTTTACAAGTAGCTTGTCTGAGCGTTAGTACTAAATTAAGAGACAAGCATAAGCCATGTCCACATGAAAATTTCTATGGGCCTAGAATAAATACTCTATTTAACTGAATATTTTTCCTGAATTTTTGCCACTTCTGAAGAGTATATATTTTCAACCAACTTGTCATTTTCTCTGAAATCACTTGTTCGATGATATTCAGTGCTTTATGTTAAAATAAAGTCCAATTTTTTCGGTTTTCGAATGTTAATAATAAGTTAAGATTAGAAAGATGTTTTATAATTAATAAAAAATAATAATATAACCCTTTTCATAGCACACATATTTTAAAATCTCTTCAATACCGAATTGTCAATAGTTTACATGAATGACAAAGATGAATCAAAAGCTTATTCATTCTTACAAAATCATAGAATAAAAATTATGTTTTCTTGAAATGGCTTATCTCGTGATTGGTATATTTGAAGTGCTTCACTAACATGTTCGTTTTATTATTTACATCATATTTCGAAATGCTTAATCAGCAATCTACAGACAATGAGATGACAGTGTTGAAAAATACATCCATCGGTGTGAAAATGTGCCTCTAATAACCAGAATGATTAATTTTTGTTTTTAAAAGAGACTTAACGAGCATTAAATCATTTTCTTCGGAGTGTCAAAATAGATCGAAACAATTCGAGGAAAAAATCGTTTGTGCAAAGCTTTATACTATTTGTTACGGTTTTTTTCATTGTAGAAGTAATTAGAAAGAATAATAGTTATTATGGCAGATTCTCGATTTTCAATGCCAAATCATTGGTCGCAAAATGCTGTACAGTGTTGGGAGGTAGTTTGGGGGTCATCTCCTCAACTCTTGCCAATACAAGTGCGTTATATTCCTTGCATGGGAAATTCGACCGTGACAGAAACGTACCAAAGAATCCAGCCACAAGTCGTGCCGATGAATAGTAATACTATTTATAATCGTAGTTATCAATCGCTCAACACTAATCGCCTGATAGGTGAGACTCAAACAGCGATGCATAAGAGCAAAAACAAAAATGTACGAATGGAACGTTTTATGGGCGCTCCCATTATTTCAAAATCTTCATCTACTGATTATTTCGACTGCGCATCACCGTTTTTCATTCAAATTAAAAAATACNAGAAGCTTCTAAGAAGACATTTAATTTTTTCTACTGAAAATTCTAAATTTCTTCCGTCTTCACAAGTATTTCCTCAGTTTCTGCTTAGTTATTCCCTTTTCTGAAAGAAAGGGTTATAGCGTCATAAATCAGGCCACTAAAATGCAATAAGTTTGTTTGTTTGTTTGCATAATCCAATCAGATTGCAGCATTTCATAAATCAATGAAAACTTAACCAACATGATTAGAAAATGACTGATGACAGGTAATCGGGGTCGAGGATCACGAATCCGAGGTTAGTTTCTCGAAGTTCCAATCAGCTCATTAGCTAATTAGCTAATTAAGTAATGAAAATTTTCTTGGATGTCGAGTAAGGGTCGACCGAAGGGTAATCAGGCTCGAGGATCTCGAATCCGACGTTAGTGTTGCCAAATTAATTATTAATTTTTCATTAACTAGCCACGACTTATTAACATCCATTGTGAGAGTAGACCGAAGGATTTCTGACGTCGGAAAATTCGAATTTGAGGGTGAATTTCGTCTTATTCGCTGAGCTTGGGCTTGTTCCTTCCTCTTTACAAAGGAGATGTTTTTCTTTACCTGTTCTAAAATCTTCTGTAGAAGATGGTGAGTTGAACGCCATTCACGGACGTCATGTGTGCAAAGATAGTAGCTCAAGAACTTACACGAAAAGATCTAATGCATTGTACGTAATGATGTTTCTAATTCAGGAAATGCGAAAAAGTGATATGAGCTTAGTATCATCTTTGCTTTGTAGGCTACATAGATCATGCTCTTTCATGGTAATTTAGTAGAAGTGGTTCGCAAAGTGATATACCCGTCGGTGGAGTTCCATCTTAGTAATTACAGACGCGTGGACTGTAGAAACAGTATTCTGAACACCTGCAGCGCTATGAAAGATGTTCGTTTCGAAGCAAATCATACAATAAGAATTTCTTATCTAGTTTCTTTGGGTAGTCGAATGAATAGAAGATCATGACTGCAGAAGCGACAATAAAAGAAAACCCAATCGTTCAGTTTGAAAGTCGTTCGAAGGCGAAAGGAATAAGAGAGACAGTATGGCAACGGCTAGCCGTGAGTGACCGACCGGAGGGAGGTCGACGAACGGCTAGACGTTTATTTTGAAAATTACTTGGAAGATGAGATTTATCACTGTCTGAACGAAAGTCAACGGTTTTTGAACGCACATAATTTATGCGTTTTCGAGCTTCGAGAATAGGGATTGCACATTATCAGCACTTCAAATTGAACAGAGCAATAGAATATGTACTGTAAACTACACAGTTACGAAGGGCTTTGATAACTTCGATCAGAGATCGACTCAGTATGAACGAGCTACTTCTTTATACGGAAAAACTATGAAAACTGATCATGTGCATCAACGGCTAGTCGTGAGTGACCGACCGGAGGGAGGTCGACGTACGACTAGGCGTTTAAATGCTAGATTAATCCTAAAGTGCACGCTTAGAATAACCTTGCTAGATTTCAGATAATTTTGAAAGGGATTTGACGAATGGATATTCCTCAATGAAAATATTCGTCAAGGTATCATTTTGTTGACAGGAGAGAAAAGAATCGGATTACCGCTGGAAGACACAGGCGAATGTTGACACTTTTCTAGTAGTCTACTGTGTATCGTCCGTCTATGAGTGACTTAGTAAAGCATTTATGAAAATTTCCATGCGCGTGATGTGAAAATAGAAAAACAGATGACAAAGGTCAATGGTTGGCCGTGAGTGGCCGACTGACTAGCCGTTGAGCGATGAATTTTTCAGTCAACATAGTTAGTGCTGGAGAATTATCCACTGACAAATGGCTAATCGGTCTGATTCCTAGAAAGACCTCTGTATCCTATTTATTCTAGTGTGTGACATAGTACCATGATTCAGCTGAGCACCAGTAGCAATCGCAGTGCGTTTTTTCTCTTTCGAAGTCTTTGAATGTGTTCAGCATTCGGAAAAGTCTTTCAGAAAAGGGTCAGCGAATCCAAAGGATGAGCGTTACTTGTTGTTTATTATTACTTAGTAACAAACTTATACAGCAATTTTCAACCAGCATAATAAAAACGTCGTGAAAGGTGATCCTACGCTTTTCAAAATATTTGGACTCAATGTTAAATCTTCAACAGAATTACTTTCGTATAAAAACCACAATAATGCGTGAAAAGCACGTAACGCAAGTAATACAGACTCAAATTGTTTAGATATAAACCTGTTAACAACACCATGTTTTTTTCTGTCTGAGACAATACATGATTGTACACCACTTCTTCTCTCCTTTCGTTTTCTCTCTTTCTCTTCCTCTTCTCCATCTTCCTTCTCTCATATATGGAGAAGCAGATATTATATGTAACTTTAGAGACTTTGGCATTTTCCTGTAGCGTGACACTGCATGTCCCTAGGACTATATAAAGATGAGGAAAGTACACTACAGGTATTATTTCTTTGGGCCAACTAAAAAATACATCTATGACATCTCACAGTTTACACCAGAATTTGTTACAACACTATCAACTTTTCCTATGCATTGAGGGCTATCCTTCCTTGGGTTTCACAGCTCGGATAAAATCAAAACACTTACAACTGCTCCGCTGCGTTTTCTAATAACTCTGTCCTGAGACTGTACCTATTCATAGTTATACATCACCTGCTACAAACTCACAATACAATACATCTCTATAGTCAACAAACGCAACAAAATAAAACAGATATCAGGCCTCCGGCCGTCAGCGAAATTTCTAAAACTGAACGAATTCATCACACTTACTGCCACAAATATTATTAACACATAAAAGATTATTCGAGCCACTGTTACAGTCCGCCGTGACTTTACAGGATTGGCCCGTACCACAATATTTTCCGCTTGTTCCACCACAATCCACATCGGTTTCGTCTCCATTCTTCACACTATCACCGTTTGTCGCAGCTAAAAACATGAACTAAGAAGAGTCTGTTTGTTTCGCACAGAACGATCATACCTAGACACTTGCCACTCGGACATACTCCACTGGTGCAGTCTGTTCCGACCTTGCAGTCCAAACCATTGGCACATTTTCCACATGTTGTTCCTCCACAATCTTTAGCTGTCTCAAGACCATTCATGATGTTATCAGAACACGTTGCAGCTACTCAGAAGAAAGAGATACTATGTTTCTCGAGGTTATAGGTCCATTACCTGCACATTTTTCATCTAGACATGCGGCTTTGTCGCAATCACCAGTGACTTTACAGGATATACCCATACCACAATATTTTCCGCTTGTTCCACCACAATCCACACCTGTTTCATCTCCATTCTTCACACCATCACCGTTTGTAGCAGCTGAAAACATGAACTGAGAAGAGTCTGTTCGTTTTGCACAGAACGATCATACCTAGACACTTGCCACTCGGACATACTCCACTGGTACAGTCTGTTCCGACCTTGCAGTCCAAACCATCGGCACATTTTCCACATGTTGACCCTCCACAATCCTTAGCTGTCTCAAGACCATTCATGATGTTATCAGAACACGTTGCAGCTACTCAGAAGAAATAGATCTCATGTTTGTAGTAGGCATACGTACACTACCTGCACATTTTTCGTCTAGACATGCTGCTTTGTCACAATCACCAGTGACTTTACAGGATTGACCCGTACCACAATATTTTCCGCTTGATCCACCACAATCCACATCGGTTTCGTCTCCATTCTTCACACTATCACCGTTTGTCCCAGCTAAAAACATGAACTAAGAAGAGTCTGTTTGTTTCGCACAGAACGATCATACCTAGACACTTGCCACTCGGGCACACTCCACTGGTACAGTCTGTTCCGATCTTGCAGTCCAAACCATCGGCACATTTTCCACATGTTGATCCTCCACAGTCTGTGTCTGTCTCGGCTCCATTTTTCAAGTCATCGTGACACGTTGCAGCTGTATGAAAGATACAGAAGACACAGTACGTGAAATACGTTCGATTGTTCACATTATACATACTTTGACAGACGCTATTTGTACATAACACATTGTTACAATCGGCTGTAAAAGTACATGGTGCAGCCTCTGGACACGCTGCACAGAAAGTTCCACCACAGTCTTTACCAGTTTCATCTCGATTAACGATCCCATCAGAACAGGTTGGTACTAAATAATGAGGAAAAGCTTTAAGTCAGTAGCTATTACTTTCCTAGTTTTACCTTGACAAATGGTATTTGTGCACTTTTTGCTCGAGCAATCTGTTTTTGTCAAACAGTGCATATTATCAGCACATTGTTTACATGTTGAGCCACCACAGTCCACATCGGTTTCCATACCATTCTTTATACCATCGCAACATGTTGAGTCTGGAATATTATGTGAAAATAGATTATGCATTTTCGAGATCGCTTAGAATTATTGCTATTACTTTTGCATGTACCATCGACACACAATCCAGAGCCACAGTCCGAGGTTGCTTTACAGCTTTGCCCTGCAGAACACTTGGAACAGAGCATACCTCCGCAATCAATACCAGTTTCATCTCCATTGAGTATAAAATCGTTACAGAGTGGTGCTAGAATAAACGTTAATATCTTTTTTTATGGCGATGGCCAGTGTTAAGTTTTGGTCACAAGGGAGTTTTTGTACGACATGAGGCTTTTACCTATGTCTCCTGTAGAGTACAAAAAGATTAGTTTCCATAGAAATATACGGGCTATATTACAGCTATTCAATAAAATATTTAACTAGTTTTACAGTTAACAGGTATAAAGATAATGTAAATCTTGAAGGTCATGGGAAACTAACCTTGGCATTTCTTATTGGTACACACATATGACTCACAATCGGAGCTCATCGTGCAATTTACATTTGTCGCACATTTGTTTTTACATATTTTTCCTCCACAGTCAATGCCTGATTCATCCTGATTATGAATGCCATCGCTGCATGTAGGAACTAATGAAACAAAAACAGTAGTATTTAGTTTAAAATAAAATGCATCTTGTATGCTGCCAAATTTCTGTGTATTTACCTTGGCATATACCACAAGTACAAGCTACTTTGGTACAATCAGATATTTTTTGACATTTTTTACTGGTATTACATCGTAGTGGACAAATTAATCCTCCACAATCTATATCAGTTTCATCTTGATTTTGAATTCCATCAAAGCAAGTTGCTGGTGCTATATTTAATGAACACAAAATAAAGATTACTTTAAAAGGAAAATGAAACTACTATGGAACATATGATAATATACATTTCATTATATACTTATATATTCTAATGACACACTACCTTCTATTTTGTTTTCCTGCTTATACTATGATACAGTAATGTTCAGACTTACTTGTAAAAAAAATAACATAACGATGCATATGTAGATTCACATCTTATTATACAGAAGAATCACTCAATAAAGAGATATTTCCGAAAAATGTATGCTCGATATCTATCTCGGCGAATATACTCAATTCATGTACAAGAACAAAGTATTTTTCTATAACCAATTGTTACGTTAATTGTGAGCTCAATCAACAGTAATCAACTTCGAAAATTCTTCCGATAACAAGATGTTTTTTCTATACCTGCAACAGGTTGTTGGAAAGAGCAAAGTTGACTAGAAATTGAATGAACATTTCCATCAACTGCTGTGATACTGAATGAAAAAGGATTTGAACCAAGTTTGTTTTGAATATCAACTTTTATGGCATGTAAACATTTTTCTACACAATGATCACTGTTGCATTGACTTTTTGGGCATTTGTTGATACGGATTGTGAGACCTAGATTAGCACTTTTTTTTGCACTATTGTTCGTTCCAGTAAGGTCGCTGGTGCATGAAGGCATATCACTAAACAAAAGAAAAAACATTGACTCTATTTTCAACCGAGGTAAATATCAATAAATCAACTGACCTTATTTCTCGTTTTCTCTTCTTACTAGTGCTAGCTGTCAATGTATTGCTACTAAAAGCAGCCCACTGAACATTTAGTACTGAAGATGAATATCCAAGATATTGTTCCAACTAGAATGAGACTACGCATTTCACAATCTTCATGAAGCAAGATACATACTTGTTTACCGATTGAATCATAATTACCAACATTGAATATGTTATTAACGTCCAGGCTAGTAGCAAGGGCCATGTCTATGGTTCTTATCACTTGAAAAAGTCAAACATGACCGAAAAAATTATAGATAAAAGTAGTTCTCATACCATTACTGTTGTGATTGATGATCATATTGTCTGCCTTGTTCGGTAAATATAAGCTAAGTAACGACAGGACAACTACTCCGGCAATGATTCCCAAAACTGTTAAAATAAAAAATATAGCCAACACAGGCAGCCACGATACTAACGTCCTAAAGAAAAGAAAATACGAAAAGAATAATGAACATCAACCACTATATGTTTATACTGATTATTTGCTTGCTGTGAATCACGATTGCTATGGCCCATCAGACGTTCGACATATCCGATGATGAACGACATCAATTATTGTTGACTTTCTCTTGAATTTTAACTACATGAAAGATTTTCTAATTGAATTATCGAAATAAAAATATAACAATATCGATACGGACACTAATACTAGCCAAATTATATTAGGTATTAATATTGGATATAGAGATGTCACAATAACGACGTTAAACTTGACAAAAATACTAGAGTAAATAGGAAGCTGATTTTGCGGCAAGCTCGAGTGAACACTAATAGTATCACGATATAATCGAAAAAAACATATCTTATAAGAAAGACTAGTAGTCGGCGAAAAATGATTAATATTTCACTAAAGTAATTTCAGCAGTGATCCAACGTCGGAACAACTCAGCCGCTATTATCTATATACTTCAAGAAAATATGTACCTAGCATCTTCACGATCGGGAACATCGCTAACACTACTATATCACTAGAATGTATTCTCTTTAGTATATTCGCCGCCTCGAACATTACTTATAACGGTGCTATAATCGAAGGGGGAAAAGTACTGCTATTGAAAGATGGTTTGGATTACATCGATACTTAATATGAATACTAACTACTAGAACTACTTTAACGTCGTATTGATTTTGTCACATCGCTGGGATATCTTGAATAGTTTCAAAGTAATACAGCACTTACCTTTTCTCGATTTGTGCGTTTGTGTTGTGTGAGTATAGCAGGAGTGTTTCGATATTATATACTGTGTAGCCCTACTCATCTCTCTCTGTTATTTTTTTCTGTATTTTGCGTATGTTTTTTTTCGGTATGATTAGTTTGTTTTGCGTTATGATCGTCGTGACGGTTGAATGCTTATACCTTTACGTATTATATCCTTTGATATATTATTGCATCTGAATATTCGAGTAGTTTTTTTTGTACTATACTAAGGCTTTATAATTACTGTCTCTTACTTTTGGATGGATTCGGTGATGACGAATACTTGTACCAGCATCTTTTTATTTATTATAATATCAGTATAGTGTTTTGCATCAAATCTTTCGTTTCTCTACTATACAATTTCAATATTTCGTGATAGTTTTAAAATGAATACATCATATCATTTGCCACAATCACTTTGAGGACAAATTTTCAACAAATGCAAAAGTACCTTTTATTGGACTTCAGACACTACGATGAATATTGCGGATAATTCATTTTAGTAAATATTCTTCCGTTTTCAATAACATTTCTACCAGTCAAATAACATGCTGCTATGGCCATTTTTATGTCTCAAACTCAAAAGAAGGAATAGTAAAATAATTTCTTGTACAGCTGTTGGAGAATAGTGTGTTAGGAGACCCGACTGTGTTCAGCTTACGTCATATCAGTCTATAGAATCAAATGCATAATCAAGCTCCTATTTAAAAATTTCGATTTACTGATTGATTTTTTCACGCTACGTTTGTTGTGGATGCAGAGCGTTTCATATTCTGACTTTTTGTGTCACCTTTTCAATTGAGTGCACACCTTAAAAATTAAATTACAGATTTTAACTTAGCTTGAAACCAGGAATACTAATGATTTTCGTAATCAAGCATATTATTTCTGGAGCATAAGAGATGATTTCATATTGGCTTTTTCACATTTTCAAAAACATATCGAGCTGATCGTATAAATTGGATTTTTAGTGCATATAACTAGATGTAAAAAGTAATCTATATTTCTTGTTGTTTAGAACCAATTCTAATATCGTGCCTGTAACGAAATGTTTCTTCCTTTATCTCTTTGTATTCAATTATGCTAGAAAGATGTTAATAAAACAATTAGCATAAAATATAACGTAACGAGTTCAATGAAGTTTATTTGGATCAAAGCAAAAGACACAAACAATAAATCATTGAGTAATGCACATAAATGGTGGAATAATCTCAATATAATGAGAATGAGCTGAACAGAAGTATCTTGGTTCTCTTGTTGATAATCGCGATGATAGTCTATGGAATTGTCCTTAAAAGACGTTCCCTGAAGAAAAAAAACGAAGATTACGAAAACTCGTAGGTCAACAGATTTGAATTCTGACCCCATAGAAAGTTAGGCTTCACTGCTACATAAATGAATTCAAAATATTACTGCTAAAAAATTTACTTATCGGTGTGAAGCTAGCACCACGAAACTAGTCCAATCAATTCAGTATTTAATTTTTGAGTCGAATCGTGATATTATTATTCACGGCAAAACGAATGGAAAAATTTCCTGAGAATTTTTCTTTTATACGTATATGTACATAGGCAACAAAAAATAAAAATCGACGTAAACTCTATCGCAAACGTTTTTCCATGAATAAAAACGGCACCGTTCGATGCAGAATCAAATTCTGTGTCGAACAGACTGTTTTGTATGGGCATAAAGTCATTTTGTGCAGAGAAGTTGCGTGCCGACTGTGATATAACGACGCATATACATGTATAAATGACAAATAAAGATCAAAGAAAACCTTTTGCCTAGCGTTTTCCCATAAATAAAAATATCGTTTCGTTGTGCTAGCTACACACCGATCAAGTTTAATACTTTAAAATTCTTTTCGTCACATAACCGATTCAATTGCTCATTGTAACACTCAATATTATTCATTAGTTCTTGTACAGTTCGAAAGTTTTGCATCGTTTTCAAACAAGGCATTTAAACACATTGCAGTAGATCCAGAGCGATTCAGTTGAATATAGCTGTGCTTAAGAAAGAAAATTATCTCTTGAATTAGAATGATAGATTCTTCTAACAATTATCCACGAACTTTAAACCAGGACTTTACTTAATATTTATTATATATAGTAATTTTGATAAAACGAAGTCATCTTTTCCCCATGATTATCAGCAATTATTAGAAATTTCATTGTTAATTCGTAGAAAACTACTCGTTTCTCTTCTACCTATCTATAGAATATGCAACTACAGCGAGTAATGGTAAAACTAAGCGCACCAGCGTATGTACAAAATTAACTTTTTTCAGTCTAAGCCACACATAAAAGAATGATGAACACAAATGATTAAAAATAAATTCTTTTTCCATTCAAACATAACTTTCGCTAGAAAGGAAAGTAGTGAAAGAAACTAAAAATCAATCACTCATGAATATCTGTTGTCACCTATCTGACGCATCAGCTACCAGTTAAGCACGTTATTTGAGTGATAATACATTAGTGCGCAACGTACGCTTTGAATCACTTCGAGAGAAATATCGCTTTTGCTCCTATCTAATAGTAAAAGAACTTAATCTTATTTACTAATATTTCCTTTTCTTTCTTATTTACCAGTTTCTTTTACTATCTATTTAGTTCTGAAATTTTCATATGGAAAAATCAAAAGATATCCTTTTACCAAGCAATGTAATCAAACAAATCAGTGAAGAAACAACTGTAATAGATCTCTTTCATTTTACACTTGCAACGCATTATTATATTGATATACGTAACTGATTACCACTTGATAAAGTTGCTCCACAATCGATTAAATCTCTCTTTGATGAGCAAAGTCTATTCCCTCATTCGTATGTTTAAATCGACTTACTTCATTTTCGATGATAAAATTTGTGATTTTTCTATCAACGAATAAATGGAATACTTTTTTATATGAACCCTTCAAACTAGATATGATCGAAAATCATTGAAATACTTTTCCACGAGCGTATTTTGCTTGTACTCACGTTTATGGTCACTTACACCATTTTCCTATTCACCAATATATCCAACTCTTGAAATCTTCAATTATCCCCAACTGATCAACGTGCTTTATTCTCACTATGGGATAATAATTAAATATCACCAAAATTTGTTCTATATTTCGAACAGTTTCGAGAAAACTGTAAATTTTTTTTTCATGGGCGAGTAGATATGTTTGAGACATGTATAGACACATATTTATAATAGACGCCTCTTCTTCACCTACCTTTCTATATCGTTTTTTCAATAAATAGATTAAAATTCATCTCTCAGGTGAAGACTTTACTAATAGTTATATCACTCGGTTGCATAATTATATGGAAACGCAGAAAGATTGATGTGTCAAAGGTTTGATCCGTGCATATTTTCGTTATTCTTTCTCGTTTCTTCGATGTATTTTCTTTAAAATGTTTTTTTTTTCGTCCATTAGTGTGTGACAAGAATGTTGAAATGCATGAATCAATAATAAATGCTCATCGACATACTTTCCAATAAGCTATTATCGTTAGTGTCTAAATATTATGCGTAATATTATTTTCACTTGTTACATACTCGTTCTTGCATTTTACACTCTAAAGACCAAACGGAAAAAATGTCAGTTTCGATTATTTATTCTCTCACATTCTCTTCTCTAGTCAAGCAGAACAGCAGTAAATTATGAATAAGCAATTACATATGTTTAACTGTTAACTGAAGAGCATAGTAATATTGCCACATCATTACTTTATTTTGTTGATATTACACTTTTGATTGATATAAACTATAGCTTTCGGTGTGGATACAAGTCTTTGTTAATTGTTATTCTACGGTAAGTATGAATATAGTTTCCTTTAATACATTCTCAATTATGTTTCTTGCAAGATTTCAAAACTCAGATATACAATGCGATAGCAGTAGAATATAAAGTGATAGAAATTTTATTTATGCTTATCGATAATGTATATTATTTGATAACTTAGTTTCTTCCAGTATTGATGTAAAAATTATTGAGCTAATAGTATTATTTATCAGTCTGTCTATACAGCCATTGACATGATCTACTTCATCAAGGACACGTTTTCGAAAGGATTATCCTGGAAATGTCAATTGTAGACGTTTCGAATATAGTAATCAATTACTTTTGTGTATAACGATTTTCTGGAAAGCAATATTGCTCGTTGCTCTCTTGATTAAAAGGAATGGGTAACATCGATCAATGAGATTTCCCCTTTTTTGAGGGTAATACCTTTTCTTATAAAAAGTTAAAAGATATAAGCCGACTTGAGATTTATTAATTGTCTTACCTTATTTAACAATATGCATCATTCTATCAGACAGTGGCATACATATTTAAAAGTGACGAAGTGATGATAGTTATTTGCAACAAATTAGTGTCCTGCTGTTTTCTAAGACTGTAGACGCATGAAATAGCATTATGCAAATGGCTATGTCACTTTGGAGAATTTCCGAGTACAAATGGTACTACAAATTGATTATCTTTTATATACTTTTTTTTCCATTCGAATAGCCCTCTGACGGTTAGATGGAATCGATAGACTAATACAATTGCTATTCCGTGCGACTTTATATCGATGTTGACCTATCTTGAGATTAATGGAACTGTTAAGACCTTGCAAAGTTATTTGTCTTTCTATCACAGAAGGAACTACTCTATTTCGTAGAGAATCAAAAGACAAGTCGTTAAAAATGAAATTAAGAACGAACGAAAAATATACACGAAATACAGAGGCTGCCATTTATCATGCGTCATCGAATTTTTACAAGTAGCTTGTCTGAGCGTTAGTGCTAAATTAAGAAATAAATACTCTGTTTAACTGAATATTTTTCTTCAATTTTTGCCACTCCTGAGGAGTATACATTGCCAACCAACTTGTCATTTTCTCTGAAATCACTTGTTCGATGATGTTCAGTGCTTTATGTTAAAATGAGGTCCAATTTTTTCGGTTTTCGAATATTGACAATAAGTTAAGATTAGAAAGATGTTTTATAATTAATAGAAAATAATAATATAATCCTTTTCATAGCACACATATTTTAAAATCTCTTCAATACCAAATTGTCAATAGTTTAGATGAATGAAAAAGATAAATCAAAAGCTTATTCATTCTTACAAAATCATAGAATGAAAATTATGTTTTCTTGGAATGGTTTATTTCGTGACCGATATATTTGAAGTGCTTCACTAATACGTTCGTTTTATTATTTACATCATATTTCGAGAAGCTTAATCAGCAATCTACAGACAATGAGATGGCAGTGTTTAAAAAAATACATTCATCAGCGTGAAAATGTGCCTCTAATAACCAGAATGATTAATTTTTGTTTTTAAAAGAGACTTAACGAACATTACATAATTTTCTTCGGAGTATGAAAATAGATCGAAACAATTCGAGAGAAAATCGTTTGTGAAAAGCTTTATACTGTTCGTTGCGGTTTTTTCATTGTAGAAGTAATTAGAAAGAATAATAATCATTATGGCATATTCTCAATTTTTAATGCCAACTCATTGGTCGCAAAATGCTGTACAGTGTTGGGAGGTATTTTGGGGGTCATCTTCTCAACCCTTGCCAATACAAGTGCGTTATATTCCTTGCAAGGGAAATTCGACCGTGACAGAAACGTACCAAAGAAACCAGCCACAAATAGTGCCGATGAATAATAATACTATTTATAATGGTAGTTATCAATTGCTCAACACTAATCGCCTGATAGGTGAGACTCAAACAGCGATGCATAAGAGCAAAGACAAAAATGTACGAATGGAACGTTTTATGGGCGCTCCAATTATTTCGAAATCTTCATCTACTGATTATTTCGACTGCGCATCACCGTTTTTCATTCAAATTAAAAAATACCTTAATCTTGAACCAGATGGTTTACCTTCAACAACTCCAGCAATGATACCAGTAGTTATTGAGAAAGCAGCTCTAGGTATTCTCGAAGAGGGAAAACAATTGGGAAAAGAACGAAAAGCTAGGAAAATAGCATCAATACTTAGACAAATGAAAGATTCAAGAATGGAAGAAATATGGAAAGAATGCGTTTATCTCTATACATCAACAAATTTCCTATACAGATCATTGAATTCAGCTATGAAGTTAGTGTTAGAAAAAGATGAAAAAATATGGAAAAGCAGCGTATCAAGATTAGGCCCATTTTGTTTATTATTATTGGATAATCCATTTAGGAAAGAAAGGACTAGAAACAAAACAATGTATCGAGGTGCTAATATGGATGCTGCACAAATCACTCAATATGAGAAAATGGCTAAAGATAAAACTTTATGTAAAACATTTCAAGCGTATACTTCTTGTACACGTATTCGTAGCAAAGCAAAGGCATTAGGAAATACTCTATTCACAATGGAATTGATAAATGATTGTACTATGGANTTGGATAATCCATTTAGGAAAGAAAGGACTAGAAACAAAACAATGTATCGAGGTGCTAATATGGATGCTGCACAAATCACTCAATATGAGAAAATGGCTAAAGATAAAACTTTATGTAAAACATTTCAAGCGTATACTTCTTGTACACGTATTCGTAGCAAAGCAAAGGCATTAGGAAATACTCTATTCACAATGGAATTGATAAATGATTGTACTATGGACTTAAGTCCATACTCAAAGTATCCAGAAGAAGAGGAAGAACTTATTATGCCTGGCGTTTGTTTTCAGGTTAAAAGTGTTACTTTTGATCAGAAGAAAAATAGGCATCTAATTACTTTGAAATTACAACAAAAAGTTCTTAGTAAGTAGAAAAAAATCTTTGGTAATGTAAGAAATCGGATGTAGTTATACTTAGAGACGAAAAATCTTGCATCAAATTTTACTCAAACTTTGTAATTAGTTAAAACTTCATGTAATCAGAAGAAAATATTTCCTATTGAAAGACATGATATCTTTTCTGATGACTCTACGATCGATAATGTGAATTGGAATTAACGATACTGAATCGGACTTTTCATCTCTATATAATATGGAGTTATAGTCAGATTTTAGCTCGATGACACAAGACTTAGTTTTTCCTCCTTTACTATAGGTAGGCTTAAATCTTTATATGCAATACTATAATGATGTTTTCGAAGCTTTAACGTTGTTTATATGCTCAGAATCTAAATGTATTATTGGATTTGGGTATTGCGTTCAGTTGACGGTCATATGAGAGATTTTGAAATTGGAGCGATATAGCCAAAGAAGAATTGAAAGACAAGTAAGAAAAATAACTCGCCTGCTAATTTTACTTCTAGCAAATGACATAAAAACGAATCTTCCCATTGAAAAACCGACAACAGAAACATCACCCTCTGGTAAAGACTGAAACATGGCCAATGTTCACTAATGTTTATCTCTTTCTCTTTTCATATCTTTTAGTTTCTTTGAAAACTACAATCAATGGAAATATGGTGACAGGACGTAAGTATTCAACAGAACACTAGTCAGGTCGTATGTATAGTTTTGACTTTTGCATAATGAAACTTATAGCATTATCACAGAAATGCATTGCCTAAACATTTCGCTGATGATTTTTGAATATGTAGAGAATACGTTGTACGTATCATTTCTGAAGAAAGAAAACGATTTTTTCGATTATGTTGGATGCAAAACAAACAATCTTATCTTGAATGACTGAAGACAGCATAAATCCTTCTATTCTGTTAGACGACACATGAACTCCTTTTATGTGTATCTAATAAAAAGAACATCTCTGGTTCGTTTCAGATGATTCGTAAAGAGCAATATTACTTATTTCTCTTTGAAAATATGTCTAAATAAGCATTGTTATAAGAAACACTTATCGATTGTACTAGGTTAAGTAATAAGTTTACGGTCACTTGAAGAAAAAAAGCTTTTTTACTATTTCTTCAAGTACAACGCATCACTCTGAAAAATTATCGACTGTAATCTTGATACCAGTGTAGGTCCTTCAACTTGATCAAAAGCTTCAAATCATCGTTATCGCAAAAAATACTCCGTAGAATGAAATAAGTCATAATCATCAGAAGGAGCTACCGAAGGGAGATTTTAGGAAAGCTCACTTTTCGTCGTACGTCAATATGGGCTTCTAGAACCGACCGCTGAACAGATTGTCGACCACAGTTCCCGGTAGCCTTTAACACATCGTATAGCTTGTGCGTCATCAAGTCCATAAGAATCCTATTGTGACTTTTCTACGGACAAAATCAAACTTCTGCAGGTAGATGATAACAGTTCGCTGCATGATTCCAATTTCGTTAGCATAATCGCAAATACTCGATACCATTTCACCTTCCAATAGTGACGGAAAAAAACACGAATAAAAAGAATGTTTTATTACTTGAAGAAGTCTAATAATGTATCATTGTGTCATCAGTAAATATGCGTGCTATCAGCTTGCCAGAATTTTTTTTCCTGACGACTGATCGTCGCATGATTTATTTTTGTATTTTAGTTTCAGCGAAAATGTCAACACCACCAGCAGCAGCAGCACCACCACCACCACCAAGTATTGCAAAGAAGCATATATTCTTGGCCTACGCGGAAGATGATGAGTCTGATGCAGCAATGGTGGAAAAAGTGAAAAATTATTTCATGCAACGACGGTTCAGAGTTTATCATCCAAGAAACAATGAGGATGTTAATACACAAATTGCAAATGGTATTGAAAAAGCCGCTGTGGTTTTAGTTTTTCCCTCGCTTTCATTCGAAATGTCAAAATCTGGATCAAAACTATTGAATTATGCTGATCAAAATAAAACACCAATTCTAAGTGTTAAGATTGATGAAGACTATCTACCGTTGAATTGGCTGGGCGCTATTTTAGCTCCTACGAAGAGTTGTTCGAATAATTTTGATGAAATTATGCAATCTCTGGCTTCACTGAAAATCAAAACTAGTGATCTCGTCCTTGAAAGAGGTGAAAAGAATGAGCCACAAGTGGTAGAAGAGATTTTATTTCAGGGTGGAACCGAATCGGGAAATCTGAAGGCTAGTTTTTATCAATCTGGCAAAGAGTTTCCAATGAAATTCAAAGTATTTAATAAAATTGAAATGATAGAAATTTGAATATCTAATTGAAAATAATTTTATAGTTTTTGGGTTTGAAAAATGGAAAAGTAGTTGGCCAAGGAAATGATAAAGATGGAGATTTTACTCTTGCTGGTGAATACAAGATTGCCGATCGTCTTGGTACAATTGAAATGCAAAAACAACATGTTGGAAAACAGCCCGTTAAATATCAAGGAAAGGTTTCTTTTCAAGAATTAAATTGCAATATAGAAGGACAGTGGAAGACACGCGAAGCATCTGATAAATTTTCCATGAATCTGACTCTTCCACGACCGTATACTGGATCTGGAGAAGTGATGCCACCACCGAAAATTTCACGTAAAAAAGGAACGAAAGTTTTGATCTCTTATTGCCCATGTCAATTTGAGTTTGCTCAAAAAGTGACTAAAGGATTAATTGCTAAAGGTATTCCAGCTGTTTGTCCACCGATGAAGGTTCACGAAATGATCAAAATAGCAACTCAGAAAGCAAGAGTCGTCGTACCACTAATGAGTCAAGCATATGAAGCATCAAATACGGCCAAGTATGTTCTATCATACGTTGATGAAGCTGGTATTCCGATAGTTCCTGTGAAAGTACAACATCCTTACACACAAAGTGGTTGGCTTGGCGTTATATGTGCTGGTGCATTATGGACACAAATGACAGATGCCAATGAATTCGATAAAAAGCTTGATGAGTTGAGAGCCCNGCCGCGGTAATTGTTAGTTTCGATACTGTTGCATATAGCAAAAGTGTTAATTGTAAAAAAGAACTTACGTTCGCTAAGCTATTGGAGAAAAATATTCTTCCCGTTCTCCTTGAGGATGAAAAGGGCTTCGAAAATACCTGGCTAGGAAATGCAATAAAGTCTTTGGACAAGATAAATATGAAAAATGAAAGTGACTTCGATTCCAGCTTTAATGTTCTTCTACAACGTATTGAACAAGCTCTTGAACAAGAAGAACATGAAGATGAATCTAAAGCTATCACGCGCTTTGAGGGTGGTGTTGTTCAAGGAAAATATTATGGAAATGGCCAAGTTTTTGATTTGAAATTTGACTTTTTCAGTTTAATAGACGGATCAGTTTTAGGTCAAGGTGGTGAAGATGAAGATGCTTTTACGCTGGCTGGAAATTATGACAATGAAGGAAATATTAGTTTCAAAGAACAATATGTTGAAAAACATCTCATTGAATATAAAGGAAAACTTATTTGTGATGAATTTGGTGGGTTCAAAATTGAAGGCATATGGAAAGCTCATTATGGGACAGGTGAATTTCATTTGGAGAGTATTAATGATTATAATGATGGCGACGATGATGATGATGCCAGTAAAAGCAAATAAATACGTATAATAGTACGAAAATAATTGGAAATTTTGATCGTTTTTTTTTTCTCACTAACAACAGTTTTTTGTATTTCAATCGATTTATAATTCGCATCTTGACATAAAAGAGAAGCACACTTTTTTAAATCGACAAATAAAAGCCAGGGTCTATTGGAGTAATTTAGATCAGAGACCGGCGGTATGCGGTATCAGTCAGTTATACCGCACTCCCGCATGATTGTAGAAAGAAGACTTATCACAAGGTTTTTGCAGATATCTATTATTTACATCTCTCGGAAATCCAATCTTTCTGTTCTGACGAGAGATGTTCCCCAGGTGTTCAAGGCCTTTAGGTCCCATCTTTTGGCGACAAGTAGACCTCAATGAGATATGAAAAACTTCAAGAGGATTTGTGGCCTTGTGCCTTTATTGCCGAGATATTGAATTCTCAAGGTACATGCAAACGAGACTGAATTGAAAAATAATCGTTTTCACATAGTAGCACAGTATTCAAGTGAAAATATTTCACAGCTTCGCGTATCACTCGTGCAATCTATTCTGGATTTAGTGCTAGATAATATCTTATTAATAGCACTTCTATAGACTGTTTATCGGGGCACAGACGACCCATAACTTTTCATTTCAAATTGGATTTCGCTATGTATAGTAGAAAAGCGTGCACAGGAGTGAATCAGTGAAATTGATAGTTCAGAAAAAAGTGCTTGAAACACAGTGGTTTGTCACACCAGCTGGAACAGGTAAAAGAGTTGCGTCGCATGAAGGTACAACGCATATCGTTGCAGCGAAAGAAAAACACACTTCACTCACTGCTTTGAAGGACTCGGGATGTTTGTCTACGTAGCCGATCGCATACCGATCGTATTAGATCATCGGACAAAATACGTCGGGGCGAGAGTTAGTTGTAAGTAGGAGACATGAGGCGAATGATGTTATTTCGTTCGCTCATGTTGACGTCAAGCTCATCGAGGAGGAATCACTTTCATCTCACTGTTGAAAAAGACATCGACTTCGAAGATGTGGAAGTGACTGTTAGTAATTGATTCCAGCACCTTGCACAACAGATGGGCTACTTCACATTCACGACGCGCGACTTAGTAGCGGAGGTCGCTCTATCTGATACAGTAGACGATAAGTTTCATGCTCGATCAGCGAAAATCTTCATAACGTTTGCAGGATTAATCATTTAGAAATTTATTCAGAGAAATCGGTCTCGTATGCTTGCTGGTATGTCAATTGTATGTCATAAACGATCGAATGAAGAGAAAAATAACCTCATGACATGATACCGAAATGAAAGAAAGAGCACGAGGAGAAAGAAAGTAGAGAAACGTAAACGAAGAACACGTGTAGTTATCAGTTAGATATATTCGTATGCCAGCCAGAACGATGAAAAGGTAATCGCTAGTGTATTTTTGGGCCTCAATAATTTTTCACAGAGCATAATTAAATCCAATTTGAAATGAAAAGTTGTGGGTCGTCTGTGCCCCGATAAACAGTCTATAGAAGTGCTATTAATAAGATATTATCTAGCACTAAATCCAGAATAGATTGCACGAGTGATACGCGAAGCTGTGAAATATTTTCACTTGAATACTGTGCTACTATGTGAAAACGATTATTTTTCAATTCAGTCTCGTTTGCATGTACCTTGAGAATTCAATATCTCGGCAATAAAGGCACAAGGCCACAAATCCTCTTGAGGTTTTTCATATCTCATTGAGGTCTACTTGTCGCCAAAAGATGGGACCTAAAAGCCGTGAACACCTGGGGAACCTCCCTCGTAAATAACGTCTCTTCTTCTCTCTTTTTGTTTGTGTCCATGAGAAAATAGTTTGCTTTCATTTACTTCAACGAATTGATACAAGCCAGTAGATTGCATTATTTACGTTACTGCTTCATGCGTATCCGAGGACAATGCATATTTGGTGAACACGTGCGATATTTGCACTGCATCACTTGTTTGAGTAAGATGTATTAGATAATACTCACAAGTTATGTTTGTTTCAGCGTAATATACACAACAGAGGTACACAGTCTTCTTCGCACGTTCTCGTGGACATAGGAAATTCTGAAAAATTATCACTGATAATATTTCAGAAATTCCCTAGCTTGATATTTTCCAAAATATCTCTTCGTTTGACGTTTTGTCAAATAACTGTTATAAGGGAAAACTTTGACTTTCATCTTAATCTTTTATGAGTTTTTTTTACACTACTAGTATGTTCTCTTTTTGATCTTACCAAGAGCACACACATTGTCATTAAAATATAACTTTCTATCACTCGTCGAGCTGTATTGTGATCGTAAAAACCATGATAGAATTTTAAGAATTTGTGCAGCAAGTCTTGTCATATTGACTATTTTTTCTCAACTAAAGGATAAACATCAGTGATTCTCTCCAAAACAGAATAACACTATATTCAAACAGATTTCATCTGGTAGAACAAGTAGAATGAATGTCTTTGTTGTGCGAGAAGTAAGACGTAGAAAAAAATGGTGCCATATTTTTTAAAATTTAGTTCATGTTAAATAAAGTTGTTCTGTATATAGGCGAAGAAGAAAACATAGTTTTAGGTAAATCTTTTATTCTTTAGACAGATTTTGAACTTCTGTTGTACAGTGATCCAATCAGATTTTTTGAAAGTAAGAACAAAAGACAAGAAAGCATGGTCATACTATAAGCTTACAATAATTCTAAATGTCGAAACTACCGTGGTTTACAGAATGTTCGAATCCTACATATAGACCAGACATCGATGGTTTGCGAGGTGTTGCCATTCTAGCCGTACTCGCATTTCATGTCTTCCCGAATTGCTTACCTGGTGGTTACGTCGGTGTGGACATATTTTTTGTCGTGTCTGGGTACTTGATCACTTCTATCATTGACAACGAGATCGACACAAATTCCTTCAGTTTTCTTCAATTCTATTGTCGTCGCATCAGAAGACTTTACCCATCATTAATCTTAGTGCTGATTGCTTGCTACGCAGTCGGTTGGCATTTCTTATGTCCTGCAGACTTTGGAAACTTGAACGCGTATATTTTCTCTGGTGCATTCTTCTTCGCGAACTTTCTGGCAAACAAAGACACTCAATACTTTAATGGACAATCCGATGCTAAGCCTCTTCTGCATCTCTGGTCATTAGGCATCGAAGAGCAATTTTACATTATTTGGCCAGTGATAGTCTATATTGCAAGAAAGATTAAATTAAACGTACAATTATTGACAATCGTCCTAGCACTGATTTCGTTCGCTATTAACATCAATCAAATTAGAACAGATATAGTTCAAACTTTCTTCTGGCCGACGAGTCGTTTCTGGGAATTGCTGATTGGGGCGCAGCTCTCCTTTGTATCAAAATCTTCTGATAGTTATTGCTCTAATAGTAACAGAGCTATTGCGTGTAACACAATATCGATTGTGGGAATTCTTCTCACTTTCTTACCTATGTACCTGCTCGGAAAAAAATCAGCGTTTCCCGGATGGTGGGCATTGGCTCCAACAACAGGGACAGCATTTCTCATATTAGTCGGACCAGCATGCTGGATTAATCAAAAGATCCTTTCGACACACGTATTGGTAGCGATCGGACTGATTAGCTATCCTCTATATCTGTATCATTGGCCGTTACTTGTCTTTGTACACGTCTATGCTGAACAATCAATATCCATTGATAAACTCATCCTAGTGGTTGTATTTAGCTTCGCTTTTGCGTGGCTCGCATACTGGTTCATTGAAAGAGCCTTTCGTACAACACGTTTATCGAATTTAAACCATCTTTACTTAATTGCAATTATGTCGATGATAGGTTTTGTCGCACTTCTGACTTATCATTATGATGGACTGCCAAACCGATTCTCTCCATATGTAAGAAGCATGACTTATTTGACTGAGAATTATTTTCGTCGACATATGACCGCTTACGGAGTACCTGGCTCCTTCATCAGCCCCAGGCAAGGTATGGACAAGTTTGGTACCACTACGTTTAACATGGGAAAACCTGCTTCGACGGCAGTAGTATTGTGGGGCGATTCACATGCTGCTCATCTTCGTCCAGGCATACTGGCACAAGAGATTGAGCTTCGATTTACACAACTGACAGCCAGCGAATGTCCACCTATCTACGGTTATGATAGAGGTGATATACCCTTATGCAAACAGATTAATAACAATATTTTTCGAATAATCGCATCTCAGAAGCCAAATGTAGTCTTACTAGTGGCAAACTGGGTTTTATATCCTTGGCAAAGTGTTGGCGAAACCATTGCACAATTACGCAATGCAAGCATAAAAAATATTTATCTGATTGGACCGATGCCTGAGTGGTCTAAAGGATTGCCTAGGGTTTTATGCGATTATAACTCTCGGATTTCTCAGAATAAAATACCTTTTCGTCTAACGTACGGCCTAAATCCCTACCAGAAGCAATTAGACAACCAGATGGAGACGTTCGCCAACAGTATTGGCGTTGAATACATCTCTCAATACAAGATACTATGCAATTCTGATGGGTGTTTGGTCAGAACTGGAGAAAGCATCTCCACAATAACTGTATATGATTTGACTCACTTAACTATTGCTGGATCTCAGTTCGTTGTAAGTCAATTTCCAAAAAACCTTTTTCGTGCACAATGAGAACAGATATCATTATCTTTGTTAAAGAATCAGTAAACGCAATGACTATACATCGGATACTACATAACAGATAACCATCTCCACATGATTATTATCATGATTTCATTGAGAACATTTTTCTATGAAACTAATTGATTAGTCCAAGATGCGCAGTTTCCGGTCACAACATCGAACCGATTGCTTTTGTTTTCTTGTAGGAATTGATCGGCAAGGATCTTTTTTAATGAAAATTTCACCTCTTCGACTGATTTAGCTAGCTCCTTCTAGACACAATACTCCGATGAATTTTCTGATGTTTCAAGATTTTGTTTACATATCTCACATCCGAAAACTCAGAACTTTCAATAGAGAGTATTTTAATTTTTTTAACTAAAAGTGTTTTCTACCTGCACAGGCGAAATCAGTAAAAAAATGCGCTTTTACGCGCGAGAAAGCGCACATTCATCTTCGTAAAAACGTGTTAAAATATCGTGTAACACTTCTAGAGAAGAGCCGATTTTCAATACTCGAATACCGACAGAAGAGTTTTCTCTCAAAATAAAGCACTTTTTTCAGCGTTAAAATTCACATATTGACACTTTATTACTAATGAAGATGTACGACTTTTATGACGTAGAAACAGCGTAAAATAAGGCTTGTCTGTTTGGAGAATAGTCATTTCGTATGTCTGACTGTAAAAATAGCGCAATTCAAGTTTCAAGGTAGATTTATTGAGGAATTATGAAAAAAGGCTTCGATAAAGTTTTTAAACAGTTGGATAACTAGCCAATGTAGCAATACCACATTGATTCTTTTTGTTACGACTCATCCAAATATAACCTTTCATACCCCATGAGGTACCCCAGGAATTTTTGACGATATAGTAATCGTGTCCGTTTTTGGTACCATAGCCAACAGCTAAAACGCCGTGATCAAGATCTTCAGATGAGCATGATTTTTCATTGTAAACACCCGATTTATACATTTGAAATGAGTCGGCTGAAGCATCAATAGCGACTGAAATTGGACCCACTGTGGCAATTGCATCTTGTAAATCATCTTCACTGTATTGTTTAATATCTTTACAGCCCTATGAAAAGAAAAAACGAACAAATTATTCATATTTTAGCTAAAAGAAAAAACACTTACAGTATCTGTGGCACCAACGTTTTTAGTATTGAATCGGCATGTATCATCCTCGGCTTCATATGGATAGCTTGATTCGGTGTCAATACCATGGTTTTCTTTGATGTATTTGAAGGCATTGTCCATTAAACCACCATCACATCCATAATTACCATAATCAGTTGAACAATCAACTAAATTCTGTTCAGAAAGTGAAACAAGTTGCTTTGTTTTGGCAAAGTGTTGTCCTTCGAGTGCACCAGTTGTTGAAAAAGCCCAACATGATCCACATTGACCTTGATCTTTTACTGGTGTTACGTAGCCTTTTGTACGCCAATCTGTTGAATTTAAATAAAAAACTTCATACAAATCATCAACATTTCTTCAATACATACCAACAGCATCTGGTCTTTTCAAGTTTCGTGGAGCAACATATTGATCACAAGTACCAGAAAAACTAACATTTGAACCAACTCTAAGACCATTCATTTGTTTGACAAATTCTCTATTGGTCTATAAATATTAATGGGAACAATTGAGTAGAATTTATTGTCAAACATACCATATCACCATATTTATTCATTCCTAATGTATAAGTATGTAAACCCAGATCAGCTTCAAGATTATGTTTTTTAATAAGAGCAACATGATCTTCCCAAATTGCTCGACTAAAAACAAAGATGAATATTAAACGGAATGGATAAAAAGGCTCTCTTACCGTGTTGATTCTTCTGCGTTTGATGCATAACGTTTTTGATATGTATTCTTAAATAAGGCCCATGTTGAATCTAATGTCGCATCAAATGTTGGTATAGAGTACACATAGGCAAAAAGAAAGCAGACAGCAATAAAAGCTTTCATTGTAGATACTAAGTTTGCTTTAATGATGAATAACAATAAAAAGAACTGAGTTTTACATTAGTATATATATGACTGTTATTTTTTTGTTTTGTCAATGTTTTTTTTAAAGATAACAAGGCACCCAAAATAATCTCTGTCACTATCAATATTCTTTTTTTTGTTAAGAAAATATGACAATGCAAAGAATAACTAACGCAGTTTTGTTTCCCAGTTAGATAATCAAAATATGACTCGAAATTTTCTTTGTCATGTGCAAATGACTTGCAAAAATTTTACTTTAATAATTTGATGATTACAAATAAAACATTTTCGAACTTATTCACGTGTCTATTACCAAAGCAAATTAACTAAAGAGCAATTTTGAACTTTATACTCCATCGTATTCGTTGGTGTAATTGGAAAAGTTATAATGCTTTTTGTGCGTCATGCAAAAATTTCAAGGATACCAATGGAAAAAAAATGAAAAGAATAAATGTAATTCTATATAAGTGTGATTGCAAATACGTAAGGTTCACTTATTTTTGTAGACTATTCGTTTTTGTTTCAAATTTCTAAGCTAAAACTAGATAAAAACTAAACTAAACATTTTAGAAAGAGAACAAAGAGAAGAATAACCAAAACGGTTGTATGTATGATATATTGGACATGGATTCGCACACCGGTGTGTTCCAACTCTGATCACATGTGTTCCAGGTGGAACTCGGCGAGCTCTAGCTATTTCAACAAAGATATTCCGAGAAATATCATTCCTTACCCATCAAAAATGCAAAAGAGTCTTAAAAAACATTAAAAAATTCCAGAAAAGCACACACGGATTCGTTTCATCACTTCGAGCCCCCGTTCCAGCACTTATTCCAGACACAACTGGACGAGCTTTATCGATTTCAGTCAAAAAAATTTCCTCCCAACCGCACCCACACTCAGACACTTACACAACACCCAAACTCATCCGAATCATACAATGAATGCAGTAAGGCCCGTGCAAATTCATGCAGATACATCACTCATGAGACTTCATACATAANTTGGATAATCCATTTAGGAAAGAAAGGACTAGAAACAAAACAATGTATCGAGGTGCTAATATGGATGCTGCACAAATCACTCAATATGAGAAAATGGCTAAAGATAAAACTTTATGTAAAACATTTCAAGCGTATACTTCTTGTACACGTATTCGTAGCAAAGCAAAGGCATTAGGAAATACTCTATTCACAATGGAATTGATAAATGATTGTACTATGGATTTAAGTCCATACTCAAAGTATCCAGAAGAAGAAGAAGAACTTATTATGCCTGGCGTTTGTTTTCGGGTTAAAAGTGTTACTTTTGATCAGAAGAAAAATAGGCATCTGATTACTTTGGAATTAAAAAAAAAAGTTCCTAGTAAGTAGAAAAAATCTTTGGTAATGTAAGAAATCGGATGTAGTTATACTTAGAGACGAAAAAGATTGCGCCAAATTTTACTTAAATTTTGTAATTAATTAAAACATCATGTAATCAGAAGAAAATACTTCCTATTGAAAGACATGATATCTTTTCTGATGGCTCTCCGATAGATAATGTGAATTGGAATTAACGGTATTGAATCGGACTTTTCATCTCCATATAATATGGTGTTATAGTCAGATTTTAGCTTGATGACAAAAGACTTAGCTATTTTTCCTCCTTTACTGTAGCTAGGCTTGAATCTTTATATGCAATACTATAATGATGTTTTCGAAACTTTAACGTTGTTTATGTGCTCAGAATCTAATTTTTTTATTGGATTTGGGTATTGCTTTCAGTTGACGGTCATATGATAGATTTTGAAATTGAAGCGATATAGTCACAGAAGAATTGAACGAAAAGTAAGAAAAATAACTCGCCTGCTAATTTTACTTCTAGCAACAGATATAAAAACGAATCTTCCCGTTGAAAAACCAACAACAGAAACAACATCCACTGGTAAAGACTGAAACATGGTCAATGTTCACTGATGCTTATCTCTTTCTCTTTTCATACCTTTAGTTTCTTTGAAAACTAAAATCAATGAAAATATGGTGACAGGACGTAAGTATCCAACAGAATACTGGTCAGATCGTATGTATAGTTTTGACTTATTCCATAACGAAACTTATAACATTATCACAAAAATGCATTGCCTAACCATTTCGCTGATGATTTTTGAATATTTAGAGAATACGTTGTACGTATCATTTCTGAAGAAAGAAAAGGATGTTTTCGATTATGTTGGATACAAAACAGATAATCTTATCTTGCTTGATTGAAGACAGCATAAATCCTTCTATTCTGTTAGACGACACATGAACTCCTCTTATGTGTATCTAATAAAAAGAAAATCTCTGGTTCGTTTCAGGAGATTCATAAAGATCAATATCACTTATTTCTCTTTGAAAATATGTCTAAATAAGCATTGTTATAAGAAACACTTATCGATTGTACTAGGTTAAGTAATAAGTTTGCGGTCACTTGGAGAAAAAAGATGCCTTTTTTACTATTGCTTCAATTACAACACATCATTCTGAAAAATTATCGACTGTAATCTTGATACCGGTGTAGGTCCTTCAACTCGATCAAAAGTTTCAAATCATTATTGTCGCAAAAAAATACTCAGTAGAATGAAATAAGTCATAATCATCGAAAGGAGCTGTCGAAGGCAGATTTTTAGAAAAGCCCACTTTTCGCCGCACGTCAATATGCGCTTCCAGGACCGACCGCTGAACTGATTGTCGACCACAGTTGCCGGTAGCCTTCAACGCATTGTATAGCTTGTGTGTCATCAAGTTCGTAAGAATTTTACTGTGACTTTTCTATGGACAAAATCAAATTTCTGCAGGTAAAATGATAACAGTTCGCTGCATGATTCCAGTTTCGTTAGCATAATCGCAAGTACTCAATACCGTTCTATCTTCGAATAGTGACGAAAAAACACAAATAAAAAGCATGTTTTTTTTACTTGAAGAAGTCTAATAATGTGTCATTCCATCAACAGTAACTACACATGTTATCAGTTTTCCATAAGGTTTTTTCCTGAAGACTGATCGTCGCATGGTTTTATATTTTAGCTTCAACGAAAATACCAACACCAGCAGCAGCACCACCACCACCATCAGGCATTGCAAAGAAGCATATATTCTTGGCCTACGCAGAAAATGATGAGTCTGATGCAGCCATGGTGCAAAAAGTGAAAAATTATTTCATCCAACGACGGTTCAGAGTTTATCATCCAAGAAAAAATGAGGATGTTAATACACAAATTGCAAATGGTATCGAAAAAGCCGCTGTGGTTTTAGTTTTTTCCTCGCTTTCGTTCGAAAAGTCAAAATCTGGATTAAAACTATTGAATTATGCTGATCAAAATAAAACACCAATTCTAAGTGTTAAGATTGATGAAGATTATCTACCGTTGAATTGGCTGGGTGCTATTTTAGCTCCTGCAAAGAGTTGTTCGAATAATTTTGATGAAATTATGCAATCTCTGGCTTCACTGGAAATTAAAACTAGTGATCTTGTTCTTGAAAGAGGTGAAAAGAATGAACCACAGGTGGTAGAAGAGATTTTATTCCAGGGTGGAGCCGAATCGGGAAATCTGAAGGCTAGTTTTTATGAATCTGGCAAAGAGTTTCCAATGAAATTCAAAGTATTTAATAAAATTGAAATGATAAAAATTTGAATATTGAATTGAAAATAATTTTATATAGTTTTTGGGCTTGAAAAACGGAAAAGTAGTTGGCCAAGGAAATGATAAAGATGGAGATTTTACTCTTACTGGTGAATACAAGATTACCGATCGCCTTGGTAGAATTGAAATGCAAAAACAACATGTTGGAAAACAGCCCGTTAAATGTCAAGGAAAGGTTTCTTTTCAAGAATTAAATTGCAATATAGAAGGACAATGGAAGACACGGGAAGCATCTGATAAATTTTCCATGAATTTGACTCTTCCACGGCCATATACCGGAACTGGAGAAGTGATACCACCACCGCAAATTTCACGTAAAAAAGGAACGAAAGTTTTGATCTCTTATTGCCCATGTCAATTTGAGTTCGCTCAAAAACTGAGTAAAGCATTAATTGCTAAAGGTATTCCAGCTGTTTGTCCACCGATGAAGGTTCACGAAATGATCAAAATAGCAACTCAAAAGGCAAGAGTCGTCGTACCACTAATGAGTCAAGCATATGAAGCATCGAATACGGCCAAGTATGTTCTATCATATGTTGATGAAGCTGGTATTCCGATAGTTCCTGTGAAAGCACAAAATCCTTACACGCAAAGTGGTTGGCTTGGCGTTATATGCGCTGGTGCATTATGGACACAAATGACAGATGCCAATGAATTTGATAAAAAGCTTGATGAGTTGATATCACAATTACAACCGTATACTACTGATTGTGATGATCAAGACGAACAAGATGATATCCTTGTTGATGACGAGTACGTTGAAGGCTATTATTTGGAGTCGGGAAAAGAAATTTCTATGGAATTTGATATGTTCTCTTTGATAAATGGATATATTGCGGGTGAAGGAGAAGATGATATTGGTAGCTTTGTGATTAGTGGTGAATATTATGACTCACCGGTTACGAAAGAATTAAAATTTGAATTTAAAAAGCATTATATCGAAAACTATGATGTCTACTATTCTGGAATTATAACTGAAGAAGATTCTATATTATCCTTTGATGGAGAATGGAATCGAAACAATATATCTGATGTCTTCCATTTAGACGCACGTCGCTTCGAACCGTCACGATCTCAACGTTCGCATGTTATGTTAAGTTATCAATGGGATAGTCAAAAATTCGTTAAGAAGATAGCAGGTAAACTTAAAGAGAAGAATATTCCGATATGGTTTGACATTGGTGGAGATATGAAAGGTAATATCAATGCCGCTATGGCTAATGGTGTGCAAGAAGCCGCGGTAATTGTTAGTTTCGATACTGTTGCATATAGCAAAAGTGTTAATTGTAAAAAAGAACTTACGTTCGCTAAGCTATTGGAGAAAAATATTCTTCCCGTTCTTCTTGAGGATGAAAAGGGCTTCGAAAATACATGGCTAGGAAATGCAATAAAGTATTTGGACAAAGTAAATATGAAAAATGAAAGTGACTTCGATTCCAGTTTTAATGTTCTTCTACAACGTATTGAACAAGCCCTTGAACAAGAAGAAAATGAAGATGAATCTGAAGCTATCACGCGCTTTGAGGGTGGTGTTGTTCAAGGCAAATACTATGGAAATGGCCAAGTTTTTGATTTGAAATTTGACTTTTTCAGTTTAATAGACGGATCAGTTTTAGGTCAAGGTGGTGAGGATGAAGATGCTTTTACACTGGCTGGAAATTATGATAATGAAGGAAACATTAGTTTCAAAGAACAATATGTTGAAAAACATCTCATTGAATATAAAGGAAAACTTATTTGTGATGAATTTGGTGGATTCAAAATTGAAGGTATATGGAAAGCTCATTATGGAACAGGTAAATTTCATTTGGAGAGTATTAATGATTATAAAGATGGCGACGACGACGATGATGCCAGTGAAGGCAACTAAATACGTATAATAGTACAAAAAATAATTGAAAATTTTGATCTTTTTATTTTCCACTAACAACAGTTTTTTTGTATTTCAATCGATTTATAATTCACATCTTGACATCAAAGAGAAGCACACTTTTTTAAACTAACAAATAAAAGCCAGAGTCCATTGGAGTAATTTAGATCACTTCATCATAAATTAGGGAAATTCCGAAAGATATTTTCCCAACTCTTAAATTCACCTTTTTAACCTTTAATATTCGAGTCAAAAATGATATCATTCAATAGTCCAAAGTCTCTTCCATGGTACCCGTCGATATCAAACGCAATAAAAGAATAAATATAAGCACATCGATGATCACAATGATACTTCTGAAACACATGACTTTTTCTGAATAATCTAATTCTGATCACATAATCCTTTTCCGCTGCAAATAAGTTACAACCCGTAACACTTTTGCAATTCAATTTTGACTGCTAATTCACTTACAAAGGTTGTTCGAGTCGCTAACCTCTATTTTTTACGAAAAATCATCTGTATATACGAGCAATATCACAGAGATTGACATCGTCTTGCACCTCAATCCGGCAATTTAGCTTGTCTTTTCTATCACAATTTCATTTGTTTGTTTGAAGAAAGTGGCAAATCACATGCCTTTCGGCAAGTAGAAAAGGTAGTAACGAAAACAGAAGATATTCTCAGCAACACATTTGAAGTCTGTGATTCTTAACAGAAGAACACGGGAATCAGATTTGTCGTCTCTTTTGACCCACACTAATTATATCGACTTGCGCCAGCATCTCGCCTGAAACAACAAAATTCTATTGAATGATGACGCCGATCTTATTGCAGAGTCGTATGGTCTTTACAACGCGAGCGACTCCACGAAAACAATTCTACAGCTCTAAAATCCTGCTAGCCAACTCACTTAGAAACGACAGAAGGCACAAGTTTAAGCAATTAATGGAATCCCACTGTCGAAAGAAGATGTATTCAGACGAAGTATGCCTCACGGTGCGCAAGTTCCACAACAAAGAGATCAAGCAAACATACCCCCGAGCACGATGCAGTACAACAACACCACAGCAGCGACAGACAAAGAGAAGGCAGACATCTTCGCCGACTATTTCGAGAAAGCGGTCTACTCCAAAGCGCCGGACACGCTCCCGTTCCATAAGCAAGTTGCACGACAAGCCAAGAAAGTGAAGAAGGATATGTTACATCCGTCAACCATCACCAAATGGGAAAAGCTTTCAACCAAAGAAGTTAAGTGACATATCAAACAACTACGCAACAACGCCATTGGCCCAAATAATGTGCACAACAGATAACTGAAAAACCATACCGAGCTATTTGTACAACACCTCACAGCATTGTTCAATACGATTATGGAAGTTGGATACATACCAGACATCTGGAAGAAAGCATGTATTATCTTACTCTTGAAGCCGAACAAGGACAAGCGTCTAGCATCCAGTTATCGCCCCATCAGTCTCATGAGCTGTCTCGGTAAGCTGCTGGAGAAGATCATCAAGCAATGGCTCACGCTCGAAATCGAACGTAGAAACATTCTTCGAGCACATCAGGCACGATTCTGTGCGAAGAAGCGCACACTATACAACATCGTCCGACTTGAACGCTTCGCAAGAAGCAAACTCCATCGACCTGGAATACGACAACACTCCACTGTAATTTTCTTCGATATTAAAGTCGCATTTGATTCAGTCTGGCACGATGGCCTTATATACAAGCTACCTGATCTTCTTCCTCCACAACAGGGCTGCTGCAATCGAAATGGACAACATCCAACACCCTGACCAGTCTTACACAAAGACTACAACAGTCCATAGATGCATTCGAAAGTTGGTGTAAATCGTGGAAGCTGAAGCTACAGCCAACAAAGACCTAGATGGTTCACTTTAGACTTCACCCAAGAAAGAAATACAAGCATTCAGTAGAAGTCAACGTCGAAAATACTATCATCAAACCTCTGGATGTAACCCGTTACTTGGCTGTAATTATCGACAAGCAACTGAAGTGGAGAAACCATCTTCAACATCTCGAATCGAAAATGGCTGGACGCATTAGTCTTCTACGATACTTAGCCAAATCAGCACAAGAACGTAATCAAAAGACGATGATAAGCATCTTCAAAGTGATTGCACGATTAGTGATGACATATGAATATCCAATTTTACTAACAGCAAACGACAAAGTATAGGATCGGCTTCAAATCATCCAAAACAAAGCGCTTCACGCTACTCTCAGCCTGCCGATCTATACGTCTGTCGAATATGTACATCGGATATCGAAAATATCGAAGGTCAAAGAATATGCAACATTACTGCTTCACAAGTCTATTAACACAGCCTCATCAAACAAAGATCAAACGCTCCTCCAACACTTTCAAGACATCGCAGACCATCTATGACAAAACACCAGCTCCGATACTATAGGACAATCTGCGTCGTCTCACATGTCGACAGCAGATCTACGACAAATGACTACTGACACTGACTACTTCTCCGACAACAAATCAATCCACACACTATGACGACAACCTCTAGACAACCCGACCATCCTTCTATCTCTCGTCGTGAAGACAGTTAACGACTATACGTGACGTACGCATCTTCGATATTCGGTTTCATCCGTTCTACACGCTGTGTTAATAGCAGCGTGAAACAACACTCTCCATTATTAACGTTAGCGTCGAGAACATAGATCGTTCTTAGTTCGGCCGAATCTGTACGAAAATTGTTATATCGGAATCGCGTACAAAACGTTTGATCAAAAACGAAGAAAAGACGATTATCGACGTATACATCAGCTCGTTCCTGCACATATACGTCGACGTCTCTTCGAAGATAACTACCACTACACTACCCTCCAACACCTCAACCTTTTAAACTGTTTTTTTCCTTTTCTTTACGAGACATAAGACACAAGTCATGCGTCTCTTTTCTCTCCTACCACCTTTATAACTAGTCTGTCCGTTGTTTGTTTCTTCTCTCTCTCCTTTCGTTCTGTGTTTTCGTTTCTTTTCCTATAAACTGCTTGATTAAATACAAATAAAGCGTTGACTCAAAAAAAAAGAAACGTGCGTTTTTTTGTGCTGCATCACTTGTTTGAGTAAGATGCATTAGATAATACTCACAAGTTATGCTTCTTTCAGCGTAATATGCACAACAGGGGTACACAGTCTTCCTCATATGTTCTCGTGGACGTAGGAAATTCTGAAAAATTATCACCGACAATATTTCACAAATTCTCTAGCTTGATATTTTCCAAAATATCTCTTCGTTTGACGCTTTGTCAAATAACTATTATAAGAGAAAACTTTGATTTTCATCTTAATCTTTTGTGAGTTTTTTTTTACACTACTAGTATGTTCTCTTTTTGATCTTTCCAAGAGCATACACATTGTCATGAAAATATAACTTTCTATCACTCGTCGAGCTGTATTGTGATCGGAAAAATCATGATAGAATTTTAAGAATTTGTGCAGCAAGTCTGGTTACATTAACTATTTTCCTCAACTAAAGGATAAACACTGATGGTTCTCTCCAAAACAGAATAACACTATATATTCAAATAGATTTCATCCGGTAAAACAAGTAGAGTAAATGTCTTTGTTGTGCGAGAAGTAAGAAACAGAAAAAAATGGTGCCATATCTTTTAAAGTTTAGTGCATGCTAAATAAAGTTGTTCTGTAGGTGAAGAAGAAAACGTAGTTTTAGGTAACTCTTTTATTCTTTAGACAGATTTTGAACTTCTGTTGTAGGGTGATCCAATCTGATTTTTTGAAAGTAAGAACAAAAGACAAGAAAGCATGGTCAGACTATAAGCTTACAATAATTCTAAATGTCGAAACTACTGTGGCTTACAGAATGTTCAAATCCTACATATAGACCAGACATCGATGGTTTGCGAGGTGTTGCCATTCTAGCCGTACTCGCATTTCATGTCTTCCCGAAATGCTTACCTGGTGGTTACGTCGGTGTGGACATCTTTTTTGTCGTGTCTGGGTATTTGATCACTTCTATCATTGACAACGAGATCGATACAAATTCCTTCAGTTTTCTTCAATTCTATTGTCGTCGCATCAGAAGACTTTACCCATCATTAATCTTGGTGCTGATTGCTTGCTACGCAGCCGGTTGGTATTCCTTATGTCCTTCGGAGTTTGGAAACTTGAACGCGTATATTTTTGCTGGTGCATTCTTCTTCGCGAACTTTCTGGCAAACAAAGACACTCAATACTTTAGTGCACAATCCGATACTAAGCCTCTTCTGCATCTCTGGTCATTAGGCATCGAAGAGCAATTCTATATAATTTGGCCAGTGATAGTCTATATTGCAAGAAAGATGAAATTAAACGTACAATTATTGACAATCGCCCTAGCACTGATTTCGTTCACTATTAACATCAAGCAAATTAGAATAGATATAGTTCAAAATTTCTTCTGGCCGACGAGTCGCTTTTGGGAATTGCTGATTGGGGCGCAGCTCTCCTTTGTATCAAAGTCTTTCGATAGTTATTGCTCTAGCAATAACAGAGCTATTGCGTGTAACATAATATCGATCGCAGGAATTCTTCTCACTTTTTTACCTATGTACCTGATCGGAAAAAAATCAGCGTTTCCCGGATGGTGGGCATTGGCTCCAACAACAGGGACAGCATTTCTCATATTAGGTGGACCAGCATGCTGGATTAATCAAAAGATCATTTCAACACACGTATTGGTAGCGATCGGACTGATTAGCTATCCTCTATATCTGTGTCATTGGCCGTTACTTGTCTCTGTACGCGTCTATGCTGAACAATCCATATCCACTGATAAACTCATCCTAGTGGTTGTGTTTAGCTTCGCTTTTGGGTGGCTCGTATACTGGTTCGTTGAAAGAGCCTTTCGTACAGCACGTTTATCGAATTTAAACCATCTTTATTTAATTGCAATTATGTCGGTGATAGGTTTTGTCGCACTTCTGACTTATCGTTATGATGGACTACCAAACCGATTCTCTCCATACGTAAGAAACGTGACTCGTTTCACTGAGAATTATTTTCTTCGACATATGACCGCCTACGGAGTACCTGGCTCCTTCATTAGCCCCAGAAAAGGAAAGGAAAAGTTTCGTACCACTACGTTTAACATAGAAAAACCTGCTTCGACGGCAGTAGTATTGTGGGGCGATTCACTTGCCGCTCATCTCCGTCCAGGAATACTGCACAAGAGATTGAGTTTCGATTTACACAACTGACAGCAAGCGAATGTCCACCTATCTACGGTTATGATAGAGGTGATATACCCTTATGCAAACAGATTAATGACAATATTTTTCGAACAATCGTATCTCAGAAGCCAAATGTAGTCTTACTAGTGGCAGGCTGGAGTGCATATCCTTGGCAAAGTGTTGGCGAAACCATTGCACAATTACGCAATGCGAGCATAAATAATATTTATCTGGTTGGGCCGATGCCTACGTGGCCTAAAGGATTGCCTAGGGTTTTATGCGATTATAACTCTCGGATTTCTCCGAATGAAATACCTTTTCGTCTAACGTATGGCCTAAATCCCTACTCGAAGAAATTCGACAACAAGATGGAGACGTTCGCCAACAGTATTGGCGTTGAATACATCTCGCAATATAAGATACTATGCAATTCTGATGGGTGTTTGGTCAGAACTGGAGAAAGCATCTCCACAATAACTGTATATGATATGGGTCACTTAACTATTGCTGGATCTCAGTTCGTTGTAAGTCAATTTCCAAAAAAAATTTTTCGTGAACAATGAGAACAGATACCATTATCCTTGTTAAAGAATCAGTCAATGCAATGACTTTACATGGGATGCTCCATAACAGATAACCATCTCCACATGATTATTCTCATGTTTTCATTGAGAACATTTTTCGATCAAACTAAGTGATTAGTCCAAGATGCGCAGTTTCTGGTCACAACATCGAACCGATTGTTTTTGTTTTCTTGTAGGAACAGATCGACAAGAATCTTTTTTTAGCTAGCTCCTTCTAGACACAATACTCCGATGGATTTTAATCTAGAATATCGAGTGATCATTACTTCCAGCTCAGAAATGTTGCAAGGTGATCCCGAACCATTTCGAGTCAGATAATGTGTGTGAAGGCGCATTCCGATTTGTGCTACTGTGCATGGTCGGTTGTTCTGTCTTTGAGAATCATTGATGGTATATTACTTTTAGGACAAACTCTAAGCCATAGCATCATATTTTCGAGAAATTTTTCGTGTCCGGATATTAACTAACCAATGAATAGAAATATTAAAATGATTGAATTTAACATGGCCTAATTTTGTTGATCGAAAACATAATTGATCAAGATTATTGTCGATCAGATAGTTTTCAGATATTCTTGGTGTTTATTTCACAGAATAAGTGTTAGTTGTTAAATAATCATGATATTATTCTTTTTATCTAGCAGCAATTTTTTTTATCTCACTCGATCAGTTTTAACTTCACATTTTTTGATTTAAATAAGAGAGAGAAACGATTAATTATATTTGAAACATTATGAGTTGACAATTTCTATTCTCTAAGAATCAATTTAAAAAAAACTTAATTGTAATATTTGAAATTCTTACTATTGAAGCTGCTCCAATTGAATACTAAAATATTTATAAAAAAAGTAAAAGTATGTAAATAAATAAGTTCTATATAAATTACTTGAATATGTTGAGTTAATAAATCAAGTTAGACACAAGCATTATTCGTCTGAATTCCCTTCCCTTTAGACAGTTCAATGGGCGGATTTCCAGTTCTAATAGTCAAAACAATTTTAAAAGTGACATTAAAACCAATCCCTTAAGAATCATATAATCAGCCTTTAAATCAACTTTGATTTTTGCCGTTGATTAAAAATGTTGGTAAATTATTTTCAATTTCCATCATAATATTATTAACTTCATTTGTAATTGTACTTGATTGCCAATCAAAACTATGTGAAATATTATCTGAAAAATGATCATACATAGAAAGCGTTGTTTCAATTTCATCTCTAACAATCATTTCTCGTTCTACTAATTTTATTCGAAAATATCCAGTTGAATAAAGTAAAATATACTCACCATCTTGATTAACAAATGGAAATGTATTTTCAGTATAACCACCATTTTTTACGGAAAAGTTTGTATTATTGATACTTTTAGATACCATACGTATCCAAGTTGTATTAGGACTACTTATTGATAAACCAGAATCATGATATTGTAACCAACCTGGACGTTTTCGATGACAATTTTCTAATGAAATTAAAATATCATTATTATTTTGATAATGATTACGAAATGCATAGAATCCGTTTCAATTATCAATCATCATTGATCTGAATTTGGGATATATGAGCGAAGGACTTTCTGATGAAATCATATATATATATATATATAATAATCTTTCATCAATGAATCTTTGCCAACAACATGATCATAGAATCATTTTAAAGTCGAATTCATTTTAATATGATTTCTATGTTCAAGTGGAAGTGGGATAAATCCAGCACCGAATTGTACCGAACTTGCATCTTGTCTTACGTCAGCTATGATACCACTTTAGGGATGAGGATTCTCTTTCTCGTCTTCATTCAGATCATTGAATTTCACACTGACAGAATAATCATCACTTGTACTTTCATTGTCGTTGACCTTCTTTGATTGAAGAGTCATCATTTTTTTCGATCCGAATGTACGACATCTTGATCGTAACCAGTTAATTCGAGTGTAAACTACATCATACTGCCGGATTAATAATTTCGATAGTTCGGATGACTCAGCTTTCATTCTTTTTGATACACATCCAAATTTCTCATGCTTTGTCGGACATTCACAACTTTTTCGTTGTAGCATAGGAATAAATTTTAAAAAATAAAAGCGCACTGATGGGCAGTCCGTATCTTCTAATACCAAATGATTCATCTCGTAATCTTATTCGTGTAAAGTCAAAACATTTGTGAATAAGACTATCTAAAGATGTCCTTAGTTAAAGAGATTACTACGATTTCGTTCTATGAGAATAGTGTCATGAAAGTTGTTGTATTTCACGAGTAGAAAAAATTGGAAGCTGTTCAATTTAATTGAAAACAATCTAAGTTGATGAAATATAGCTATTGGTATGTTCAGAGAAAATGTCTGAGCCTTGAAAACCTTCAATAGAACTGGTATGATGTTTCAAGACTTTCTTTACATATCTGACATCCGAAAACTCGGAACTTTCAATAGAGGGTGTTTTTATTTTTTTAACTAAAAGTGCTTTCTACCTGCACAGACGAAATCAGGAAAGAAATGCGTTTTTACGCGCGAGAAAGCGGACATTCTTATTCGTAAAAACGTGTTAAAATGTCGTGTAACATTTCTAGAGAAGAACCGATTTTCAATACTCGAATACCGACAGAAGAGTTTTCTCGCAAAATAAAGCTCTTTTTCCAACGTTAAAATTCACACATTGACACTTTATTACTAATGAAGATGTGCGACTTTTAACACGTAGAAACAGCGTAAAATAAGGCTTGTCTGTTTGGAGAATAGTCACTTCTTATGTTTGAATGTAAAAATAGCGCAATTCAAGTTTCAAGGTAGATTTATTGAGGAATTATGAAAAAAGGCTTCGATAAAGTTTTTAAACAGTTGGATAACTAGCCAATGTAGCAATACCACATTGGTTCTTTTTGTTACGACTCATCCAAATATAACCTTTCATACCCCATGAGGTACCCCAAGAATTTTTGACAATATAGTAATCATGTCCGTTTTTAGTACCATAGCCAACAGCTAAAACACCATGATCAAGATCTTCAGATGAGCATGATTTTTCATTGTAAACACCCGATTTATACAGTTGAAATGAGTCGGCTGAAGCATCAATAGCGACTGAAATTGGACCCACTGTGGCAATTGCATCTTGTAAATCGTCTTCACTGTATTGTTTAATATCTTTACAGCCCTATGAAAAGAAAAAACAAACAAATTATTCATATTTTAGCGAAAAGAAAAAACACTTACAGTATCTGTGGCACCAACGTTTTTAGTATTGAATCGGCATGTATCATCCTCGGCTTCATATGGATAGCTTGATTCGGTATCAATACCATTGTTTTCTTTGATGTATTTGAAGGCATTGTCCATTAAACCACCATCACATCCATAATTACCATAATCAGTTTAACAATCAACTAAATTCTGTTCAGAAAGTGAAACAAGTTGTTTTGTTTTGGCAAAGTGTTGTCCTTCGAGTGCACCAGTTGTTGAAAAAGCCCAACATGATCCACATTGACCTTGATCTTTTATTGGTGTTACGTAGCCTTCTGTACGCCAATCTGTTGAATTTAAATAAAAAACTTTATACAAATCATCAACATTTCCTCAATACATACCAACAGTATCTGGTCTTTTCAAGTTTCGTGGAGCAACATATTGATCACAAGTACCAGAAAAGCTAACATTTGAACCAACTCTAAGACCATTCATTTGTTTGACAAATTCTTTATTGGTCTATAAATATTAATGGGAACAATTGAGTAGAATTTATTGTCGAACATACCATATCACCATATTTATTCATTCCTAGTGTATAAGTATGTAAACCGAGATCAGCTTCAAGATTATGTTTTTTAATGAGAGCAACATGATCTTCCCAAATTGCTCGGCTAAAAACAAAGATAAATATTAAATGTAATGAAGAAAAAGGCTCTCTTGCCGCGTTGATTCTTCTGCATTCGATGCATAACGTTTCTGATAGGTATTCTTGAATAAGGCCCATGTTGAATCTAATGTTGCGTCAAAAGTTGGTATAGAGTACACATAGGCGAAAAGAAAGCAGACAGCAATAAAAGCTTTCATTGCAGATACTAAGTTTGTTTTAATGATGAATAACAATAAAAAGAACTGAGTTTTACATTAGTATATATACGACTGTTATTTTTTGTTTTGTCAATGTTTTTTTTAAAGATAACAAGGTACCCGAAATAATCTCTGTCACTATCAATATTCTTTTTTTTGTTAAGAAAATATGACAATGCAAAGAATAACTAACGCAGTTCTGTTTCTCATTTAGATAATAAAAATATGACTTGAAATTTTCTTTGTCATGTGCAAATGACTTGCAAAAATTTTATTTTAATAATTTCATGATTGCAAATAAAACATTTTCGAACTTATTCACGTCTCTATTACCAAAACAAATTAGCTAAAAAGCAATTTTGAACTTTATACTCCATCTTATTCGTTGGCATAATTGGAAAAGTTATGATACTTTTTGTGCGTCATGCAAAAATTTCAAGGATACCAATGGAAAAAAATGAAAAGAATAAATGTAATTCTATATAAGTGTGATTGCAAATAAGTAAGGTTCACTTATTTTTGTAGACCATTCGTTTTTGTTTCAAATTTCCAAGCTAAAACTAAATAAAAACTAAGTTAAACATTTTAGAAAGAGAACATAGAGAAGAATAACCAAAACGGTTGTATGTAGGATATGTTGGACACGGATCCGCGCACGAGTGTGTTCCAACTCTGATCACATTTGTTCCAGGTAGAACTCGGCGAACTCTAGCTATTTTAACAAAAATCTTCCGAGAAATATCCTTCCCTATCCATCAAAAATGAAAATAAATTTCAGAAAAGCGCGCGTGGATTCGTTTCTTCACTTCCAGCCCCCGTTCCAGCACTTATTCCAGATACATCACTCATGAGACTTCATATATAAAAGCTGGAGTTTGTGGGGATTCGGATGAGTTTGGGTGTGGGTGAGGTTGGGTAAAAATTTTTTATGACTGAAATCGATAAAGCTCATCGACTTTATCTACCGAGAAAAACAATGCAATCATTTTACATTAAATTAAAAAAACAATCTGCAATCAATACAATTCTACCACATATTTATGATTTTAAAAATACGATAGCATGTTTATTTCCTATAATAAATTTGACATCCTACTATTAAAAACGTTTTCCTCGCTTATTGTTACTTATAATAAAGAAAAGAGAAAAGCAAGCATTCATATTATGAACGCCTTGTTTTTTTTCAATACTACACTGACAAAAAAATAAAATCGAAATAGGATTTCCTCCATCTATCTATCTATCTGTATATATAAAGAACAAAGTTTATCTGTCTGTTTGTTCGCTATGCATTCAGTACCTGTAATAGCTATCGGCGTGAAACTTTCCACGATGCTTCCATGAGCCCAGAGAAAGGTCGACATCTACTTTTTTCCCAAAACAAATAAACGGGGCATTTGCTACAGGCAATCTACGAAACTGGCCAATAGGATTGCGAGATTTACAAAATCGAGAAAATTAATAGCGAAGGTGGCCGAAGGCCGCCTGAGCGCTCAAAGGCAACAATCCACGTGTTCTCTACGCCTATGATAGTTCGGTAAATGCTACAGATAATCTGCGAAACTCACCAATAGCGTTACAAGATCTCAAAAGATCAAGATAAATGTTGAGGGTGGGCGAATTCGAAGGATATAAGGTATAAAATGACGTGAGAGTGGGAAAGAGGTCGATGGATGAATAGCTGGAGTGGAAAACGAATATCAGAGAAAGAGGAAATTTTCATAATTTCTGAAGCAGAAATTAGCTTCGGTAACTCTTTTGCATAGAAAGATATAGCCGAAACTGCTATTTTATGCGATGCACGACAGGAAAATAAGAAGTGGAAGCGTAGAAATTTGAATTATACTGATTTTCTATCTGTTATAGCTCTTCAACACGAGATGTTCGACATAGATATTTCTTATTTCCAGCGGGTACTCCCTCTAGTTCACTATAAATCAACAACAAGATCTGAATAATTTCTACTTCGTCTGCCTCAGAAGGATCTTTCGTTATTTGCACTTCAGTAACGATTTTATTGCATTTATCTCGAATGAAAATACTTTAGAAGATAGACGCAAAAAATTATTGGGAGAAATGTTTTATAGCATTATCTGATACAACCAACGGTAAATTGATACTAGAACAAGTCAATCTGAATTATATTCGTGAGCTACGGCTCAACAGATAATTTCATATAAAAGGAGCACATCGTACAAAAAAGATTAAAAAATCACACTAGCTTACTTAGAAAATGTATTTCTTGGCGTACCAGCATCCCTGAGAATGACTCCATCATCAATTATAATATAGATGAGATTAGACTCTTGCTTCTTTTCCTGAAACCTTCTGACTTTCGCGGTTTCTCTCTTTTCTTTTTCTTACTTCGCCTCCGCTATGTGAAATTTCTTAATTGTTGAACACTGCCGTGTTATTTTTCTTCTTCTTCCTTCGTGGTCTTCTTTTCCTTCTCGTCTCAATGTATCTTTAAATCAGTACTGTGGGGACCGTATTTTGGACATGTAGTTGATGTTCAATAAAAATTTAACAAAATAAAATCTACTGATGAGTTCCTTAGGCGGGTGGAAACACGTGTCTTGGTAGCTGGTCTCACTGACACCCTCCACACGTTTTTTTACGTTTACTATAGTCCTATAGCTGAGCATGTCGTTGTTAATTCGCCTCTTACAATTCTCTCTTGCTGTGAGATAACATTCTGATGAAAAATAATAGTTCTTTCGAGATAAAACAATGATAAAGCTACGCTTGATGTGTTAGCACTTTTATTGTGCTTATCTGTTATCTACGCTCATATTCATATTCTATATAAAAAAAATTGATACTTTACTATTGACATGTATTTATCTTGAAACGAAGTACCTAGGAGATATGTATTTACTGTAATTAATCTCCTACATCTGTATACATCGGTGAAGGTAACAAGGTGAAGATTGTGTAAAGAGTGTCCGCTTTGCTATTTAGGCAAAGGAATGTAGAAGAAAGAAAAAGAGTTATCTACACCTTTTATCTTTTCATACTGTGCATTTCAATGAATGGCAATGGCGATGGTGGCTTCTATATTTTTAATTTTGCTGCTTCTTTTTAAATCATCCTTTCAATTGAATAATGGTCTGGGAAGAAGGCCTCAAATGGGTAAGATAAAAATGATTATATAAGGCTTTAGTTTAACGCATAGAATACTGAACTAATCATGTTGTGGGTGACGGTGGCGGGGGGAGGGAAAGTAAGGAAAAGATTGATAGTTTATATTTTCTCGTGATAAATATCTTAAAATTAGAAAATAAGATGTGTAATCAATAGAGCTCATCGAGCTTGACCTGGAACCAGTGTGGCTCGAGTTGGAATCGCTTCAAAAGCAAATCCGTCTGGGTTTTTCTGAAACTTCGGTATTTTCTCGACATTTCTTAGCAGTTTTAGACGTTTTTCGAAGATAAAAGAAAAAGTATTTTTCAGTTTTTTTTGAGTCGATACAACTGGTCGAGTCCTACTTGGAAGAAAATGCGCTCATAGTTGAAACACATACTCATGGGTATCGAGTTATAAGATATCCTACATGTGTGAATCGGCAGACAACAACCTCGCTCACATGCATGCCTACACCCTTATACATATAGATGATAGATATGAGCTCATTATTAAAATCATTTTATTTTAGGATGGAATAGTTGGAATCATTTTCCATGTAATATCAAGGAAACCATTTTTCGAGAAGTAACGGATAGCATTGTAGCCACAGGTTTAGCTGCTGTTGGCTATGAATATGGTCTGTTTAACATTTTTCAATCTTTTTAATTTAATAATCTTTACTATTCGATTTGTTATTAGTGAATCTGGATGATTGTTGGCAAATAAGTCGTGATGATCAAGGTACTATACAAGCTGATCCACAAGCTTTTCCTAGTGGTTTTCCAGCCTTAGCTGATTATGTTCATTCAAAAAAGCTTAAATTTGGTCTCTATTCAGGTACAATAATTATTTGTAATCATTAACATATTTTTAAATAGAGAAAATGAAAGATTTTATTGCATTACGATTACGCTTAATCTAATTTTGCCTAATTGTAGAAAAATAGTAATTCTAAAAGTAAAATTTTAAGCCTCTCATCCATTTAGATATTTCAAGCTCAAAATAGTATTACGTATTTATTAAGTTATCCTTTTATTTTATACTTTAGATGCTGGATTCGCGACTTGCGATAGTAGACCGGGTTCTTTACATTATGAAGTAAAAGATGCTAATACTTATACATCATGGAATGTAGATTATTTGAAATATGATAATTGCAATAGTGATGGAACTATGCCTATCGAAAGATATCCTGCTATGCGAGATGCATTGAATGCAACTGGAAGACCAATTTTCTACTCACTATGTGGTATGCACAGGAGCTGTGTATTGTTGCTAATTTAGATAAATGGTATTGTTTTTGTTATAGAATGGGGTATAGATGAACCAGCTCTTTGGGCAGCTAATGTTGGTAACAGTTGGCGAACGACCGAAGACATTCAAAATAATTGGCTGTCAATGTTGAATAATATCGATATTGTAATAGGGATGCATGTTTTTCTCGGTATAAAGACTTTTCCCCGTATTTTAGAATAATGAATATGCGGATAAAGCGGGACCTGGTGGTTGGAATGATCCTGATAGTTAGTGATTATATCAAGCTGCTTGATTTATTTTAATTATGCGATGTTTATAAAGTGCTTCAGGTTGGAAATGGCGGTATGACAGATGAAGAATATATGACGCATTTTGGTTTGTGGTCTATCAGCAAAGCACCTCTTCTTATCGGCTGCGACGTCCGTAATATGAGTTCAGCTACTCTATCAACCCTTTCTAACCCAGAAGTGATCGCTGTTAATCAAGATCCATTGGGTGTTCAAGGAAGAAAAGTTGCTTTTTTATCATCTCGATTACCTAATACAACAACAAATGTAGNGAGGAAATTTTCATGATTTCTGAGGCAGAAATTAGCTTCGGTAACTGTTTTGCATAAAGAGATATAGCCGAAACTGCCATTTTATGCGATGCACGGTGGGAAAAATAAGGACTGGAAGCGTAGAAATTTTAATTGTATTGATTTTCTATCTGTTATAACTCTTCAGCACGTGAGATGTTCGACATAGATATTTCTTATTTGCAGCGGGTCTCCCTCTAGTATTGATATAATGCAGCGCTCACGACCTGCGTGCTTTCCCGATTTTTTAAACATTTGTATCCTGCATATTTTCCTTCTTTTTCGACATGAGTTACTGCGACCATTGCTAATGTAATTCAGTAAACCACTGATATTCCTTTTATCAAAAACCATTTTGAAATTTTTTCAATCAACTGGCATAACAATGAAGATTGAATAAAAGAATCCCATTGAAAGCGAACAATACAATTTTTTATTAATATTCAGTAGATATCACTAATCTTTTTAAAGGAGACGTTCGTTTAACTATTATCTTTAATTCTTCGAAACAAGATTTCGCTCTTCGTATAATCAATTGTTTTATTGATATACATACTTTCACTTGTTTTTTCATGATTTATCGAAATATAATGGTTACGATCTGATCAACCTGAAACGCTTCGACCATGATTGTTGCACTTGAAATTTTTCTTTACCGCTTTATGTGAACTTGCATTTGAAAAAGCAGTTGTCTGACGCAGGGTACGAGACGTAGGCTTAAGTTCGAAGTACAAATTAGGATTCGATATTATTTGCTGGGTGTGTTGTATTGAGACCGAAAAGGACAGAAAGATAACATCACATTAATATTTTCAAAATAAAGAACAAAAAATCATCCTATTACCTGGTACATGTCTTCATGTGCATAGTAAAACAAATCCAGCAGATAAACGTTATATGATTCACTTGAAAGAAGTGAACCCACCATATCAACCTATTGAATTACTGTCGCCGTCTCTATCAGTGTTGAAACCTGCTATAAAAGAATCAGGTAAGTTGATAAATGAAATATTAAGATGGTGAAGTATATTTGTGATAAATACATATTTTTGAATCTTTTTCTTGTTACTAGAAGACACAAAGGAGTCTAACCATAACATCGTGTCAAAAATTAACATACAAGAAATTCAAATGGAATCTCCTCCTTTACAATCAAATAATCCGCCAAGTAAGTACCACATTACGAAATGAGTAGATCTCGTACATTTTGTCCGTGATGATCATTTTTGTTCTTGGAAACACAAAGATGGATATAGAAGTATAAACCAAAATATACCACTTAAATTTTCTTCCTAAGACTTGTACTTTCGATAGCTAGATCATTTTTGCAGTGAGACACAAAGTACAAAACTTAATTTATATATTTTTTTTCTCATAAATGAAGAGCTGGTTATGTTACATAGCGAATGTGTGAGCAGTGCACCGCTGACACTGTTTCTAATTGAATAACGATTAAAATTTTTCTTAAACTAAGTTACAAATAAAAAATTTTCGAACTTATTCACGTGTCTATTACCAAAGCAAATTAACTAAAGAGCAATTTTGAACTTTATACTCCATCGTATTCGTTGATATAATTGGAAAAGTTATAATACTTTTTGTGTGTCATGCAAAAATTTCAAGGATACCAATGGAAAAAATGAAAAGAATAAATGTAATTCTATATAAGTATGATTGCAAATAAGTAAGGTTCACTTATCTTTGTAGAACATTCGTTTTTGTTTCAAATTTCCAAGCTAAATCTAGATAAAAACTAAACTAAACATTTTAGAAAGAGAACAAAGAGAAGAATAACCAAAACGGTTGTATGTATGATATGTTGGACATGGATTCACACACCAGTGTGTTCCAACTCTGATCACATGTGTTCCAGGTGGAACTCGGCGAGCTCTAGCTATTTCAACAAAGATATTCCGAGAAATATCATTCCTTACCTATCAAAAATGCAAAAGAGTCTTAAAAAACATTAAAAAAATTCCAGAAAAGCACGCACGGATTCGTTTCATCACTTCGAGCTCCCGTTCCTGCACTTATTCCAGACACCACTGGGCGAGCTTTATCGACTTCAGTCAAAAAAATGCTCACCCAACCGCACCCACACTCAGACACTTACACAACACCCAAACTCATCCGAATCATACAATGAATGCAGTAAGGCCCGTGCAAATTCATGCAGATACATCACTCATGAGACTTCATACATAAAAGCTGGAGTTTGTGAGGATTCGGATGAGTTGGGGTGTTGGGTGTGGGTGAAAATTTTTTATGATTGAAATCGATAAAGCTCATCGACCTGTATCTGGAAGTGAAGAAAGGAATCTGTGCGCGCTTTTCTGAAATTTTTTGCATTTTTGATGGGTAAGGAAGGATATTTCTCGGAATATTTTTGTTGAAATAGATAGAGCTCACCGAGTTCCACCTGGAACAAATGTGATCAGAGTTAGAATACACTCGTGTGCGGATCCGTGTCCAAGATATCTCACATAACGATTGTTTCGGTACGAAAATAAATACATTCAATAATGATTGCTTTAATCAGAACAACCTTAATTGATCTTAAATAAACGTTAGTATGAACAATCATCAGGATAATAATCAACAGTTACAATAGATATCTACCGAGAAAAACAATTTAATCATTTTACATTAAATTAAAAAGACAATCTGTAATCAGTATAGTAATTCTACCACATATTTATGGTTTTAAAAACCCGACAGCATGCTTATTTCCTATAATAAATTTGACATCCTACTATTAAAAACGTTTTCCTCGCTTATTGTTACTTATAATAAAGAAAAGAGAAAAGCAAGCATTCATATTATGAACGTCTTGTTTTTTCAACACTACACTGACGAAATAAATAAAATCGAAATAGGATTTTATCTATCTATTCCCTTTTCTGAAAGAAAGGGTTATACAGCGTTCAAATGCTGTGTTAAAAAGCTTAAAGTTTGTCTGTCTGTCTAGCATCTTCCGGTCTATTTTTAAGAAGAGCCTCAGTGAAGGTTAAAAATATCGCTTCCTCTTGTCTCCAAAAGAATACTTTTAGGTACATGTTGGCTTGGTTTAGAACTTCCGTCGACATCGAATCCTCGCAAAACTCGAAAGTCACTCTTTTCAGAAAAACCCATTCGAATCAATTAGTCGAATCCTTCTCTTTTTCGTTCGTTTTTAAGCACATCACTTCACACTAATGTCTCTTTTCATTCATTGACAAAAACTTCTTTCTTCGTCGTTTTCTCTATTTATAAATCAACAAATGTGCTCATTACTTCTGTTTCCTTTTCGTGCATATCAATGTATAGCCGTATATCAGATGCAGACCTAGGAAAAGACGCTTCTGTTTTCTTCTTGACACATACTCTATCTTCTCATACGTTTCATGTTTGATTTTGTGATTCTTCGTTTTGTTTCCTCTGTCTCTTCTNTTCCAGCACTTATTCCAGACACAACTGGACGAGCTTTATCGATTTCAGTCAAAAAAATTTCCACCCAACCGCACCCACACTCAGACACTTACACAACACCCAAACTCATCCGAATCATACAATGAATGCAGTAAGGCCCGTGCAAATTCATGCAGATACATCACTCATGAGACTTCATACATAAAAGCTGGAGTTTGTGAGGATTCGGATGAGTTTGGGTGTGGGTGAAAATTTTTTATGATTGAAAGCGATAAAGCTCATCGGCCTGTATCTGGAAGTGAAGAAAGGAATCTGTGCGCGCTTTTCTGAAATTTTTTGCATTTTTGATGGGTAAGGAATGATATTTCTCGGAATATTCTTGTTGAAATAGATAGAGCTCGTCGAGTTCCACCTGGAACAAATGTGATCAGAGTTAGAATACACTCGTGTGCGGATCCGTGTCCAAGATATCTCATATAAGGATTGTTTCGGTACGCAAATAAATACATTCAATAATGATTGCTTTAATCAGAACAACCTTAATCGATCTTAAATAAACGTTAGTATGAACAATCATCAGGATAATAATCAACAGTTACAATAGATATCTACCGAGGAAAACAATTTAATCATTTTACATTAAATTAAAAAGACAATCTGTAATCAGTATAATTCTACCACATATTTATGGTTTTAAAAATCCGACAGCATGCTTATTTCCTATAATAAATTTGACATCCTACTATTAAAAACGTTTTCCTCGCTTATTGTTACTTATAGTAAAGAAAAGAGAAAAGCAAGCATTCATAGTATGAATATCTTGTTTTTTTTCAACACTACACTGACAAAATAAATAAAATCGAAATAGGATTTCATCTATCTATCTATATCTATATATAATAAAGCAACGTGTACAGGGTGTGTCAAAATTATAGAATCCTCCCCCCCCCCCACTCTTGCTGATGAAAATTTGCGTTGTATTTCCAAAAGACATCTATTTTCTTCTTCATATATATTCGTTAGATAGATGACTATATGTACTACATAAACACATGAGATATCTCGTAAATTTGGGATTTCTCGACGTTGTATTCGTCGATCTATTCGTAGATTCGACGAATTTCATTCAGTTGCTACGAGACCTGGCGCTGGTCGTCCATAAAAAACGACTACTCGTGACCGAAGATTGATCAAACTTCAGCAGCTTCGAGATGATACCTTCTCATTGAACGATCTTGTGCGATATTTTTTTTACGGATTTGAATTTATCTCTTAGCCGATCAACGATTAGTCGTATTCTACAAGATTATAACGTGGTATCGTATATTGCATCAAGAAAACCTCGAATAACTCCAGTACAACGACGAAACCGAATCTATTGGTGTCGCGAACATCAGGATTGGTCGATCGAAGATTGGTCCAATGTGATTTTTTCGGATGAAAGCAACTATGAAATACTTAGTCGGAAAAATTGGTTCTATATTTGTCGATTCCGAAATGATTTGAGTCGAATGAGTCGTTCACAACAGCGAGTTCATAAGGGTGGTGGGATATGTTTATGTATAGTACACGTAGTCATCTATCTAACGAATATATATGAAGAACAAATAGATGTCTTTTGGAAATACAACGCAAATTTTCATCAGCAAGAGTGAGGGGGGTTCTATAATTTTGACACACCCTGTATACATATATAAATGTGTGTGCTTATGTGTAGACTTGGTAGAAATAGAATACATATTATATCAATTCATAATATTAGAGTTAATTGACAACCTTGATTTTCTTTTGCTTCGTGGATTGAGTACTAATTCAGTCGATACAATTTTACATTGCTCTGCTTGTCGGATGTTCACTAAAAAACAAACAACAACAAAACAAATGGCTTTCATCAAAACGTTAGATCCACCAGACTTTGACATGATGAGAAGTTTACTGTCTTCAGCATCATCCACTATACGAACTATATCGTACCGGCTACTAAAAAGCAAATCACGTCGTCTGCAGCGTTCACCAACAGCAAATCTAATAATAATATGATGAATGCAACCGATGCTTTCAATTTATATCCATCCTTCAGGCAAACTCATATGCATAGAAGTACATTTTCCAGTTCACATTCTTTTGTATATTATTCATCGTACTCCGAACAGCGATTCGTCGTTTGAGTGCTTGCTATCGAACCCACTGTTATGCTTACACATATGAAGCAAATAAGCACGGTGAGTCAACGTGAATATAAGATAGAAAGAATCGAGACACTTTCTTTCTAGAACATGATGCATTTGCAGGTTGCTCAACCAAAGAGAAAGTAAACAATAGCAGTAATATTAAGATCCTATATGATCAGCAATCTCCCATGGTACTAAAACAAAAGCCATTAGCTATGGACGTAGTGGTCGTATTTTGAACCTGATATTTGTACTCAATACGCTCACTCACAAATACGGTCAAATCATGTACACATGACGTATAGCCACAATTCTTTTTTCTTACTCTCCGCTTTACTAAGTTCGTCACATGCGTTTGTTGTGCAAGTCGACTATATACATATCTTCCAGATAATAGCTTGCTCGCAGAACAAATATTATTTGAACTTTTCTTTTGTGACATACTACATCCAAGTTATCGAATTGCCACATTTTCCATAGTGCTCCCGTAGTGTCAAGTGCAAGACACCTTTCTGACTTTTCCACATGGAATCATAACCAGTTCTATCGATCACGAGTGCCATCATCACCATCCGGTAAAATTGTCATAGAGCTCGAATCCATACATGAATTTGTGTCTGGATAATAAATATTACATATCGCAAACTCTTCCTTCCACTGAAATCGCTGAGATTCACCAAGTTAAAATAAATGCGAACACGAATAACTTTGAAAATAGGATCTGTTTTGTTTATTCGAACGGTTGACTAAGATTCAAAAACTATTAACATAATAATAGGAAGAGATTCCTCATATAAAACAGAATACTTCAAGAATAATTGGAGTCTACGCATCCGACAGTAGAAACTGGTCCTAGGACAATCTGTCTCCATATATTACCTCGATTTGTGCTCTAGTCGATGACTTCAACGTAGATATAACCAAAGAGATTACTAAAGGGGAAATTTGATTAAACTGGACCGACAGCCACTCGCTGTCCCCATTCCTTCCCAATGCACCTACTTCTCTTCGCTCTTCTCGAACTATCGATTACGTCATTACTACTGGATTCATAGTAAATATATAAATATATGAACTAGGTACGTCTAGTAATCATAAACCCATTATTTGTAGTATCCCTGTTAATTACAACGAAAAGGTCAGTGGGAAAAATATACGTTGGAAAGTCTCTCTATGCTTTAATGCTTACGTATTCCCCTTCTCGGAAAAGCAATGGACTATAGGAGATATAGATACCATCTACAACGACTAGACTAAGTTTCTCAATCTTCTCATAGCGTGATGTACAATCCATTTCCCTTTGAATAAATATAGGATAGCTATTCCACCAGAACTTAGATGTTTCATGTCTCATACAAGAGGTGTCTTTTAAAGCGCGAAAATATGGGGGCTTAACTCTGGATGATGATGTTAAATATAGAAGAAACATAGCTAAAGCCGGAATTGAAACCTTTCCTTCTGAACGTTTTCCTAATGTAATCAAATCACGTTACAGTTCATTACATTCGATTTCTTTCTGGTCAAAAACCAAAAGATATATGAAATCTTCATCATCTTCATTACATGGACTCCTGAATTCAGACAATCAGGAAGTAACTAGAGATTCACAACTGATGTGTGAACTATAGCAGCCGACTACTACGAAAATTTATTTAAAGAACCTGAAGTATATCATCCACACCCTTATAATAATATTCCATGTAAGGCAGGTGAGGGTGTAAAGATCCCTTAGTGCAACTTTAATGAAGTATTAGAAATAGGGCATTCCTGCAAGAAAAGGAAATCTCTTACTCCGAATGGTCTTTCGAGTCATATGTTCAATTTTCTCTCGTCGGTGTACTGTTCTTTGTTGATAAAAGTTTACAATCACTCTTCTCGAATAGTTTATTTTCTGCAAAATGGAAAGATTCGCGTGTATTGCTATTAGTTAAGAAGGACCACATTTGTAGCCCAGACTCAGCACATCCTATTTCGCTCATCAATTGTCTTCGTAAAGTGGACGAAAAAATCTTTTTAAATAGGCTCAATGACATTCTTTCGAAACGTCGAATTCTACCGGGATCACAATGAGGCTTTCGCACAAAATTTCGACTTCAAACGAGAGCATTGTTATTCTTGGATCAAATTCAAAGTCTTATGTCGAATGGTTGTCCAGTAGCTCTCTATCTTTGTTGATGTTAAAAACGCCATCAACACTCTTTGGTATGATGAATGCTTAGGCAGGCTAAAAATGCTAGGTATACCTAAAAAGTACTGTTTACGGATTGATACTCGGTTGAGAAATAGACGTACATTCATCGAAATAGGTAGTAAAAGATCAAAATGGTTTCCTACCGTTAGAGATGGACTACAAGGGTCCTGTTTTTCTCCAACCCTCTCCATCATCTATCAGTTAGATATGTGTGAATACCTTGGCTCCTGCCTTAGCTCTATGTTCACTGATGATCTTGTGAGTATATAAGTAGGTTCTATTGGAATGAAATACTCGATCCATTGTCTAAATTGCGAAAGAAAACTAAAACTCTTTTTTGATGAACTCGAGTTCTATTCCATTTTTAGAGTTCAGTCGTTAAACTACGACAAGACACAAGCAATTTTTCTGCCAGGTCAGTTAGCAATCCGAAATTTAGTCTGAACTGTGGGAAACATCCCATACTATGGACGAATCAGTTCAAGTATTGAGGGTACTCAATCGCATTCTATTTTTTAGGTACATATATCACTCGTTTGTTTGGATGTTTCCAGTCTATCCTTTATTCACTATAAAGCAACAACAAGATCTGAACAATTTCTACTTTGTCTACTCTCAGAGGGATCTTTCGTTATTTGCACTTCAGTGACGATTTTATTGCATTTATTTCGAATGTAAATTCGCTAGAAGATAGATGCAAAAATTATTCGGAGAAATGTTTTATAGCATTATCTGATACCACCGACGGTAGATTGATACTAAAACAAGCTAATTTCAATTATATTCGTGAGCTATGACTCAACAGAGGATTTCCTATAAAAGGGATATATCGTACAAAAAGATTAAAAACTCACACTTGCTTGCTAGAAAAATGTATTTCTTGGTGTACCAGCATCCCTGAGAATCAGTCTATCATCAATTATCATATAGATGAGATTAGAACTCTTTTGCTGCTTTTCCTGAAATCTTGTGACTTTGCGGTTTCTCTCTTTTCTTTCTCTTACTTCACTTCCACTATGTGAAATGCCTTAATTGTTGAACATTACTGTATTCTCAAATTTTCGCTAATTCTCTATGTTATTTTTCTTCTTCTTTCTTCGTAGTCTTCTTTTCTTTCTCACCTGAATGTATCTTTAAACCAGTACTGTGGGGACCTTATTTTGGCCAAAATGTTGTTGGTGCTCGATAAAAAATTTAAAAAAGAACGAAACCAACTGATGAGACTCTTAGCTGGGTGGAAACACGTGTCTTGGTAGCTGATCTCAGCCATACCCTCACCATCCACACGTTTTTCTACGTTTACTATAGTCCTATAGCTGGACATGTCGTTGAGAATTCGCCTCTTATAATTCTCTTTTGATGTGAGATAACTTTCTGATGAAACATACTAGTTCTTTCGAGATAAAACTACGCTTTATGTGTTAGCGCTTTTATTATGCTTATCTGTTATCTACGCTTATATTCATATTCTATATAAAAAATTTTGATACTTTATTATTGACATGTATTTATCTTGAAACAAAGTACCTAGGATGTATCCATTTACTGTAATTAATCTTTTACACCAGCATGCATCGCTGAAGATAACAACATGAAGATTGTGTAAAGAGTGTCCGCTTTGCTATTTAAGCAAAGGAATGTAGAAGAAAAAAAGATTTATCTACACCTTTTATCTTTACATATTGTGCATTTCAATAAATGGCAATGACGATGGTAGCTGCTGTATTTTTATTTTTGCTGCTTCTTTTTAAATCATCCTTTCAATTGAATAATGGCCTAGGAAGAACGCCCCAAATGGGTAAGATAAAAATAATTATATAGAGCTTTAGTTTAATGCATAGAATACTAAACTAATCGGGTTATGGGTGACGACGGGGGAGGGTGTGGAGAGGCGAAGAAAAGATTGATAGTTCATATTTTCTCGTGATAAATATCTCAAAATTGAAAAATAAGATGCATAATCAATAGAGCTCATCGAGCTTGACCTGGAACCAGTGTGGCTCGAGATAGAATCGCTTCAAAAGCAAATCCGTCTGAGTTTTTCAGAAACTTCGGTATTTTCTCGGCATTTCTTAGCAATTTTAGACCTTTTTCAAGGATAAAAGAAAAAGTATTTTTCAGTTTTTTTGGAGTGGATAGAACCGGTCGAGTCCTACTTGGAAGAAGATGCGCTCATAGTTGAAACGCATACTCATGGGTATCGAGCTATAAGATATTGTACATGTGCGAATCGGTAGACAACAGCCTCGCGCACACGCATACCCACACCCTAATACATATAGATGATAGACATGAACTTATTATTAAAATCATTTTATTTTAGGATGGAATAGTTGGAACCATTTTCCATGTAATATCAAGGAAACCATTTTTCGAGAAGTAACGGATAGCATTGTAGTCACAGGTTTAGCTGCTGTGGGCTATGAATATGGTCTGTTTTATATTTTTCAATTGTTTTCATTTAATAATTTTTACTACTCGAATTGTTATTAGTGAATCTGGATGATTGTTGGCAAATAAGTCGTGATGCTCAAGGTACTATACAAGCTGATCCACAAGCTTTTCCTAGTGGTATTCCAGCCTTAGCTGATTATGTTCATTCAAAGAAACTTAAATTTGGTCTCTATTCAGGTATAATAATTATTTGTAATCATCAAAATATTTTTCAAACAGAGAAAATGAAAGATTTTAGTGCATTATGCTTTATCTAATTTGGCCTAATTGTAGAAAATAGTAATTCTAAAAGTAAAATTTTGAGTCTCTCATCTATTTAGATATTTCAAGCTCAAAATAGTATTACGTATTTATCAAGTTATCATTTAATTTTATACTTCAGATGCTGGATTCGCGACTTGCGATAGTAGACCGGGTTCTTTACATTATGAAGTAAAAGATGCTAATACTTATGCATCATGGAATGTAGATTATTTGAAATATGATAATTGCAATAGTGATGGAACTATGCCTATCGAAAGATATCCTGCTATGCGAGATGCATTAAATGCAACTGGAAGACCAATTTTCTACTCACTATGTGGTATATACAGGAGCTGTGTATTGTTGCTAATTTAGATAAATGGTATTGTTTTTGTTATAGAATGGGGTATAGACGAACCAGCTCTTTGGGCAGCTAATGTTGGTAATAGTTGGCGAACGACCGAAGACATTCAAAATAATTGGCTGTCAATGTTGAACAATATCGATATTGTAATAGGGATGCGTGTTTTTCCCAGTATAAAGATTTTTTTCGCGTATTTTAGAATAATGAATATGCGGATAAAGCGGGGCCAGGTGGTTGGAATGATCCTGATAGTTAGTGACTATATCAAACTGCTTGATTTATTTTAATTATGCGATGTTTATAAAGTGCTTCAGGTTGGAAATGGTGGTATGACAGATGAAGAATATATGACGCATTTTGGCTTGTGGTCTATCAGCAAAGCACCTCTTCTTATCGGCTGCGACGTCCGTAATATGAGTTCCGCTACTCTATCAACCCTTTCTAACCCAGAAGTGATCGCTGTTAATCAAGATCCATTGGGTGTTCAAGGAAGAAAAGTTGCTTTTTTATCATCTCGATTACCTAATACAACAACAAATGTAGTTAACACCGATTGTTCCGTAAATATTGATCCTAAACGTCGTCAATGGATTTATAACCACGAAGACGGATCAATTCGATCGTTATTTAATGGACAATGCTTATCTATTGAAAATTGTAATACTGGCCCAGGTGCGAATATTATAGTGAGCGATTGCCGTATAAATGATGCACAAGCACCATGTCAGGGTAGAAATCAACAATGGATTCTGTCGCAATATGTTGAGAATCTTGTTTCTCAACTGAATACACTATGGTAAGTTTTGACTGAAATCTGCCAACAGATTATTTGAAAAAGCACAAAATATAAAATTATTTAGTTTATCGCTATTTAATCATGTGGGTCCACATCTGGTTACAGATAGATGCGATATACAAGTAGATCAAGCATGGATATTCCATTTGTCTGATGGAACTGTCCGAAATAAATATGATGGCAAGTGTTTAACAGCAGAGGCTGAACTTGAAGTATGGGCTGGACCACTTGTTGATGGTTCACAAGCAGTACTTTTACTTAATCGAGGTAACATTGGAAGTGAACCAATAACTGTTAAATGGAGTTATATTAATTTTCCTGCTGACAAATCAGCTCTTGTTCGAGATCTGGTCAATCGAAAAGATCTTGGAACATTTACTGGTAGTTATACATCACCAAATATTACTCGTCATGAAATCATGATGTTAAAGGTTACTCCTACAGCGTAAATATAACAATTCAATCAATTTATTCGAAGAAAAAGATTGACTTTAAGCTTTTCAATTATCCTATATTTTTAGTTTTTTAAAATTATTCATTAAATCTTGGAGTAAATGTCTAATGCAACTTCGAATATAAACGGAGATGTCAAAAACAAATCTACACATAATATTCATTCTCGAGAAAGACATACTCTTAGTTCATATTCGGACACAGAAATGTCTGTATATGTGAGTTATAATTAAGAAAGACGAAAATAAGTCTATTCTTAACAATTTCTATTTTCATAAAAGAATATAGAAATGCGTCATAAAGGCATAGAACTAAAACTACACTAGCCCTACGTTCTCTTTAGTTTTTCGTTTGCATAACTTATTTTCGCAGTTATAAAAAAAAAACAGCTGAATTTTCATTTATTTTTAAGCTCGAATAGGCAGCTCATGATTCTGTATGATCACTAGTCAAGTGGTAGTATAATGATGAAAGTTCGTGAACAAGGTTTTTTCTTTTGGTGTATCTTTAGCTAGCAGCAGTAGCGTATATTATCATTCATGCATATTATTAAAACTATAATACAAGCACAAGATGTAGCGTGAAAAGCTCTACAGTTTACGAAGAACAGCTGATTTCAATTGTTTTCTAATAAAACGGATTAGATGAGGAAGAAAAGCGTTCTTCTCGGGCTTTTATTATTACAATATCAGTTAATTAGTGATCAAATAGCAGAGAAGAATTGAGCAAAGGTAACTATATCGCTCTCTAAAAATAAAGTACATCCGTCATTATTTTTGGACTGGCTTAACGAATTAAGCTCATTCAGACGGCTATTTAGACTCCAATCCTCCAAACGGTAATCAGAATCAAACCATAGACGTATCAATCACTTCTAAAATGATAAGAATGACATGTATGCCGTTACAGCGTAAAATTCGTGTATGAAAAAATGCGCCTATATACACATTATAAAGTGCATCAGCCATGAAGCCACCTCCAACATAAAAAAGACAGTTCTCGTAAGATGCATGGCCCTAGTATATCCTTTTCTGTTTCCTGTTGTTGCTTCATCAGTAGTATCTTTTTCCGATACGGAAATCATTCTCGCATCTGTTCATGTAAAAAAAAGTTAAGTTTAACAAATTGTCATATCTTGTGTTCGACCGTAGATGAGTTTCATCCATAGCATTTAAAGTCATGACAAAGCTTCTAACGTTACCATCATGTTCCGTTCGCATCATAAAACCATAAAATATTCATTCTATGTATTGTTTATCTTTCATCTCATCGTTGCGGATAGAAGATCGAGTTCAAACGGCATGGAACATAAGGAATAGATAAATTGGCATCTACGTAAATTGGGATACACTCACAATTAATAAGGATATATGAGATATAATAAGGATTTACGACAATTAATCGAACCACTTGCTTTTATGCAACACTGCTCTACTTTGGTACTGATTAAATTGCCAGATCATTTAGTAGTGCAGGAATTATGTCTTAGCTATTTCAATAAGACATAAGACTAAATTAGTGATGAGAACAGTTCGATGAATGAATTATGTGTCGTGGAATACAAGTGACAGTTTTGAATAGACATAGCATACCGTATATCCATACGAGTCAGAACCGACAGCTGAATTTAATCGGCCATCTAATACTAAGCATTCAAACTAAGACTATTCGTTTGCTTATAATCCTAATGAACCATTAAACTAATATATGCATGCGTTAATTCATATTCGAAAATTCATCGAGTCTCACATATCCCGTCCTACTACAATTACATTGAATATACCAGCACATAGTCATTTCTATCGCGTATCTTTAATTATTTGAAATGAAAATAATATTACAGAAAGGCAAAAGACGTTCATTTATTTTACTACAAAATACATCGTTACATTTCTATGCTATTGATCGCGTTGACATTTCAGTTTCCGAACAAGGATTTCTATCAAGCTGAGGATTGCTTGTCGAAATACATGTCCTCCAGTCAGTGTATAGATGTAAAATGGAATTCCAAATGAAATGAATGCGAATAGAAGAAATAGATTGAAGATAAAGTTCTCAATAGCATTCTGTGATACTGATTTTACATAACTTCGCGTTATTGTTGAGTAGAGTTTTGAAATCGCCAGTGGAAAAGTCAAGCCAAAAAGAACAAGGATCTGAACAAAGAGCATGATCAATAGGTGACGATCCATTCTCCTTTGTTGACTCTGATATTCATTAGCAGCAGATGTTGTTGTGTTTTGAGTTGGACGACTATCGATTGCTACGGGTATTGGTTGTAAACGCGCGCGCGACTGACGCACGTTCGATATGATCATCAGTCCAAATATTAGCATCAGTAACAATGGACAGAGAATAGTGATTAGAGCAAAGCATAAATCTGATACAATGGCACATATAGTCGTTTTCAAGTAGCACTTCAATGGCGTATCGGTAAGATTAGCTTCGAAACAAAGTAATTCTAGTATTCGAACAAGTAATGAGAGTATGATAATGAGCGCTGCACCACGCTGAGCATTCTTGAGAGTACTCATTCGTCGTCGATTGGCATCGACACTCGACGAAAGCCATCGATCGACTGTGGCCAACATAATGAGCCAGAATCCAGCAGTCATTGAACTGAATACTATATAGGCTCGAAATTTGCAAAGAAACTGATTTGTGCTTGTTAGATCAGTTCCCCATGTGGAAAGAAATCGTGAGATGATACCGGCAAGAATACTGATGAGAAAAGCGATAGATGACATGAGAAAAAGCCAGGTGCATGGATTTGAACGCAAAGGCCTTTGTGCGAGTACTAAGATGTTGAGAATATTTCCAGTAGTCCCAAAGAGAAAGATAAAAATGGCAAAGTAACGATTGATTTGGAAGGAAGCTTTGTTTAATAGAGCGACAAGGTCTGCATCTGATGACATTGCTTCTGTAAAATCAGTATTCTATCCTAGTTGAGAATGCAATGGAATATAAATTGTTAGAAATAGAATGTGCGTCATTCTCCCTTCAATAAGTCATTAGCAACCATAGAATTGAATTACAACTGAATACAATGAAACTAATTTAGGATACATTTCAATTGCCGTTCCAAAGAATCAAAAGATATATGAATGAGGTTTGATGAGTGGAAAGTTGTTTTTAGAGTGTTCATATCAACAAGTGACTGTTGCTATTTAAAGATTATTCTGGATTGTCAAACTAGAAATGGATGTTTCCGTCGTGTATTACATGTTGAACATGAAAGTTTAGTATTGCAGTAAACTGTTGTAAATAGAAATTTCTCCAGTAGATTGATTAAAGCGCAGACGCTCGCATTGAGAAAAAAAGGATGAAAAGATTGCAAATGTTTGCTCTTGAATTGTGAAGTATGTACGTATGGGAAGAAAAATAAGAAGAGAATAGTTTTATGCGCGCCATCGCATTTGTTGATCTTCGAAAAATTTATTCAACTGAAAGCAAATTCAATCAAAAACATGTGAATACAGCCGTTAAATTTGAAACACAACAGCAAATTCTTGTAGAATGCCAGCAGGAGCAGAGGATATAAACTGGAAGAAATTTTATACCGCCTGTCAAAACGGTGATTTAAATACAGTTCAACTATTGCTGCCAACACTAAAATCCGATCAACTGAATAAACATGGAGCTAACAAAAACACTGCTTTGCATGTTGCATCATGTCATGGGTATAGTGGAATCGTGGAGCTTCTTTTACAACATCCAGACATCGATCATACTTTGAAGGATCTTGAGGGTCGTACGCCTTTCAAAAGTGCTCTCGATGATCAGATCAAACAACTCTTTCTAAAAGTAGCAGGATGTGGTACAGAAGGTGAATATAATCGATTTATTGCAGATGACGATATTGAATGGCATGATACTTATCCAAACGCCTATCGCATTGCTAAAGACAATCATGATTTCATGGAAAAATGGTTAACAAAAATTCCATTAAAGAAACTGTTGATAGAAATTCAAGTTGGTTATCTCGATCTGATGAAAGCTGAATTATGGGAACGGATGAAGAGTGACGACGACTATGCAGATCTTGCAAAATATCTTCGCGAAGCACTCGACAAGAACAATCCACTGCCGCTTATCAAAATGTATACAGCAGACACTAACTTCTATCATATACTCAATGCAGACTTGGCCAAGCTAGGCTCCGGTTTTCGATTTACCAAATCCAATGCATTCTTAGATAAAAACTATCGGGATGATATTCCACCCAGAGGTCAAGGACAGTATTTATTTGCAGCCATTCTTATCAATCATGATATATTTCAATCGCATCATTTCACGGGAAAAGTTTATCGTGGTATGAAAATTAGTAGTCGTCACTTCTCGAAATACTCCATTGGTTCATCCATCATAACGCGTTCATTTCATTCAGCATCTAAACTCGATCACGTAGCAAGATCTTTTGCAGGTAATGCATCATCTACTCCTGGTGGAATGGCAGGACGCTTAGGAGTACTTTTTATATATCATATAAAAAATCCTCGTACGGGATTGGATATTATTGAGTGGTCAACGCTCTCTGAAGAAGAAGAAATTTTGATTGCACCTTTTTCAGCATTTAAGATAATCCAAGTAAAAAGAAATCACGGTAGTCCGAGCGAAATTGAATTCGAGGAATGCGAAGCTTAAATATAATTTTTTTCTTTTCAGATTTGTTGTATTAGTGATCGATGATGCCAGCCGAAAAATTAAAAGTATTCCGGGAAATGATCTTCGCCATTGAAAACATCTCATCCAAAGTGCGTGAACAAACAACGTTATTGAAAATATGTGCCGATTTGATTCGAATGAAAGACGAGTGGATAGATCTGTTAGAAGAAGATCGATATTGGACATTTGATATAGCTTTAATATCGAGTGACTGGTTTAGCTTATTCAAAAAGAGCTTTTACACCAGTCTAGAAAAAACGCAACAATTAATTGATGATTGCCTGAAAAGGGGTGTTCAAGCCGACGTTCTGGAAGACCTACGAAGTGAATTGACTCATTTAGTGCATCATAATACATTAATTCAAATGTGGGACCGGTTAAAACACAGCCGAATCAACTTGTATAAAGAACATCTATTGGATACAATGAGATATTTCACATTGCTCGGCGAAAGAAGAAAACAATGGATGGCGTTGAAAGGTTCGTCGAAAAGTTTACTTACGTTTTCTAATCAACATAGTAAAGTAATTGACTCATACGTAGAGAAATGCATTCGTTTACATCAATCCGTACAGGTTCAGGGACTGGTGGAGAATGTTAAGGATTTTCTTCGTCATTATACTAACTTGTCTTTGTCTTCTGCAGATCAAACTAAGCTTAGTAAAGCACTTCACTGTTTTGATGTTCCTTTGAATAATATTNTTGATGGTTCACAAGCAGTACTTTTACTTAATCGAGGTAACATTGGAAGTGAACCAATAACTGTTAAATGGAGTTATATTAATTTTCCTGCTAATAAATCAGCTCTTGTTCGAGATCTGGTCAATCGAAAAGATCTTGGAACATTTACTGGTAGTTATACATCACCAAATATTACTCGTCATGAAATCATGATGTTAAAGGTTACTCCTACAGCGTAAATAATACAATTCAATCAATTTATTCGAAAAAAAAGATTGACTTTAAGCTTTTGAATTATCCTATATTTTCAGTTTTTTTAATTATTCATTAAATCTTGGAGTAAATGTCTAATGCAACTTCGAATATAAACGGAGATGTCAAAAACAAATCTACACATAATATTCATTCACGGAAAAGATATACTCTTAGTTGCTCGTATATATTCTTAATTCTTATACGGACATAGAAATGTCTGTATATGTGAGTTATAATTAAGAAAGGCGGAAATAAGTCTATTCCTAACGCTTCCTATTTTCACAAAAGAATATAGAAATGCGACATGAAGGCATAGAACTAAAACTACATCTAGTCCTACGTTCTCTTTAGTTTTTCGTTTGTATAGCTTATTTTGGTAATTATAAAAAACAGCTTAATTTTCATTTATTTTTGAGCTCGAATAGGCAGCTCATGCTTCTGTATGATCACTATTCAAGTGGTAGTATAATGATAAATGTTCGTGAACAACGTTTTTTTTTTGGGTGTAACGTTAGCCAGTAGCAGTAGCGTATATTATCATTCATGCATTTTATTAAAACTATAATACAAGCACAAGGTGTAGCGTGAAAAGCTCTATAGTTTACGAAGAACAGTTGATTTCAATTGTTTTCTAATAAAACGCATTAGATGAGGAAGAAAAGTGTTCTTCTCAGGCCTTTATTATTACAATATCAGTTGATTAGTGATCAAATAGCAGAGAAGAATTGAGCTAGGGTAACTCTATCGCTTTCTAAAAATAAAGTACATCCGTCATTATTTTTGGACTGGCTTAAAGAATTAATTGAATATCGTATTTGACATCCCATTCACGAGATGTGTTGGATGGATGATGAACTCCACGAAAAATTAGCTGAAGCTCATTCAAACAATAATTTAGACTTCAGTCCTCCAAACGATAATCAGAATCAAACCATAGACGTATCAATCGCTTCTAAAAGGATAAGAAAGACATGTATACCGTTACAGCGTAAGATGCATGGCCCTAGTATACCCTATTCTGTTTCCTCTTGTTGTTTCATGAGCGATATATTTTTCCTACACGGAAATCATTCTCGCATTTGTTCATGTAAAAAACTTTAAGTTTAGCAAATTGTCATATCGTGTGTTCGACTGTAGATGAGTTTCATCTATAGCATTTAAAGTCATAGCAAAGCTTCTAACGTTCCCATCATGTTCCGTTCGCGTCATAAAACCATAAAATATCCATTCTATGTATTGTCTATCTTTCAACTCATCGTTGCGGATAGAAGATTGAGCTCAAACGGCATGGAACATAAGGAGTAGGTAAATTGGCATCTACGTAAATTGGGATACACTCACAATTAATAAGGATATCTCAGATGTAATAAGGATTTATGACGATTGATCGAATCACTTGCTTTTATGCAACACTGCTCTACTTTGGTGCTAATTAAATTACCAGATCACTTAGTAATGCAGGAGTGATATCTTAGCTACTTCAATAAGGCATAAGACTAAATTAGTGATGAGAACAGGTAGATGAATGAATAGAGAAAGAAATTTCAAACCCCTTGAAAAAGAAAGAAATAGACACATATCAGTCTCTAAATGGCAAGCATAACCTATTAGCACATATAGTTCCCGTAATTCTATGTCTCTACAGAGATTCTGATATGATGAATATTTTTCTCTCCGTAACTAAGTGTTCATTTTTATTATAATACATCTAGCATGACATGAAAGTTGACATGGATCGTTCAGCCATTCTATCCTGTCAGGATTCATGCGTGTTTTCTGATGACTATGCGACTTTGTTTTACGATCTACCTTTTTTCTAGAACATGTATAACTGAAGAACATGAACACACCTACAACATCAACTAAAGTTGAGCTCACTAATGACTTTTCTGTTCGAACTTTAGCTCCTTCAAGAATGCTCACATACATTGTTCTTCAATTATGTCAACTCCTCTCTTTACCTGCTTATGTGTTCGTCGGATATCATCTTCTTACGTAAGATTTTTTGGTACGAAGAGTCCCTACTAAAGTATGGTAGGTGAGCTGGATGCATGTAGATCAAATATTGTTAAATGTTGGTCAAAGCCCCAACATCTTATGATCAAAATATAGCCTGAAACACAAGCTTTCAGAATATGTAAGATAGTTAGAATTTCTCTTATTCAGCTGCAAAGATGTTGCAGCCACGAGATTTTTAAAAAATGCAAAATTTCTAACTTTTCACTCGAGAGACCTACAAATGTCACGTTGAATATACGGATACCTACTAAAGAAATTCGAACAACTGACTTTTGGGATTTTCATACCTCGATATGTTCCACAAATGTTTAAAGCTTCAAGGGATTTGGAGAAACTCAATGTAAGCGTGGTTGAGATCCCATGGATTACTCCAGAAATATTTTATGCGGAAACGACAATGTAACGATTTTTGATCGAAGAAATGTATGCACTGTTGGAAGTACGCTTATATTTATTTCTTCGTCATAAATCACATCGTTCTGATACAAGACACGCGTTTATATACTCGTCCATACAGAAGAGAACGCAAGAAAACATTATATCAAAGTACACCAGTTAGGTACGAACAATGTTGGTAGAAGTGAACTATTCAGTTATATCAATGGATGAAAAACACACCAAACGGGCCTGTATACATCTTCGTTGCGTTCAATTGAAGAAGATAAATTCAAGATTGAACAGTTTGAAAGCTGTTTTTGAACTACCAGTCCTATTCAATGCAGCTGTATTAAGGCTACAATTTTTGTGGAAAACGGCCTGCAAGAGAGTGAAAGTTTGTCCCCTGCAGTCATCCAGATGGGTACCAACAGTTTGATGAATGAATTACGTGTCGTGGAATACGAGTGACAGTTTTGAATAGACATAGAATACCGTATATCCATACGATTCAGAACCGACAGCTGAATTTAATCGGCCATCTAATACTAAGCATTCAAACTAAGACTATTCGTTTGCTTACAATCAAATGAACCATTAAACTAATATATGCATGCGTTAATTCATATTCGAAGATTCATCGAGTCTCACATATCCCGTCCTACTTCAATCACATCGAATATAACAGCACATAGTCATTTCTATCCCGTATCTTTAATTATTTGAAATCAAAATAATATTACAGGAAGGCAAAAGACGTCCATTTATTTTACTACAAAAGACATCGTTACATTTCTATGCTATTGATCACGTTGACATTTCAGTTTTCGAACAAGGATTTCTATCAAGCTGAAGAGTGCTTGTCGAAATACATGTCCTCCAGTCAGTGTATATATATAAAATGGAATTCCGAATGCAATAAATGTGAATAGAAGAAATAGATTGAAAATAAAATTCTCAATAGCATTCTGTGATACTGATTTTACATAACCTCGCGTTATTGTTGAGTAAAGTTTTGAAATCGCCAGTGGAAAAGTCAATCCAAAAAGAACAAGGACTTGAACAAAGAGCATGATCAATAGATGCCGATCCATTCTCCTTTGTTGACTCTGATGTTCATTAGCAGCAGATGTTGTTGTGTTTTGAGTTGAACGACTATTGATTGGTACAGGTATTGGTTGTAAACGCGCGCGCGACTGACGCACGTTCGATATGATCATCAATCCAAATATTAGCATCAGCAGCAATGGACAGAGAATAGTGATCAGAGCAAAGCATAAATCCGATACAATGGCACATATAGTCGTTTTCAAGTAGCACTTCAGTGGCGTATCGGTAAGATTAGCTTCGAAACAAAGTAATTCTAGTATTCGAACAAGTAATGAGAGTATGATAATGAGAGCTGCGCCACGCTGAGCATTCTTCAGAGTGCTCATTCGTCGTCGATTAGCATCGACACTCGACGAAAGCCATCGATCGACTGTGGCCAACATGATGAGCCAGAATCCAGTAGTCATTGAACTGAATACTATATAGGCTCGAAATTTGCAAAGGAACTGATTAGTGCTTGTTAGATCAGCTCCCCATGTGGAAAGAAATCGTGAGATGATACCGGCAAGAATACTGATGAGAAAAGCGATAGATGACATGAGAAAAAGCCAGGTGCATGGATTTGAACGCAAAGGCCTTTGTGCGAGCACTAAAATGTTGAGAATATTTCCAGTAGTTCCAAAGAGAAAGATAAAAATGGCAAAGTAACGATTGATTTGGAAGGAAGCTTTGTTTAATAGAGCGACAAGATCTGCGTCTGATGACATTGCTTCTGTAAAATCAGTATTCTATCCTAGTTGAGAATGTAATGAAATATAAATTGTTAGAAATAGAATGTGCGCTATTCTCCCTTCGATAAGTCATTAGCAACTATAGAATTGAATTACAACTGAATACAATGAAACTAATTTGTGATACATTTCAATTGCCGTTTCAAAGAATCAAAAGATATATGAATGAGCTTTGATGAGTGGAAAGTTGTTTTTAGAGTGTTCATATCAACAAAAGTGACTGTTGCTATTTAAAATATTATTCTGGATTGTCAAACTAGAAATGGATGTTTTCGTCGTGTATTACATGTTGAACATGAAAGTTTAGTATTACAGTAAACTGTTGTAAATAGAAATTTCTCCAGTAGATTGATTAAAGCGCAGACGCTCGCATTGAGAAAAAAGGATGAAAAGATTGCAAATGTTTGCTCTTGAATTGTGAAGTATGTACGTATGGGAAGAAAAATAAGAAGAGAATAGTTTTATGCGCACCATCGCATTTGTTGATCTTCGAAAAATATATTCAACTGAAAGCAAATTCAATCAAAAACATGTGAATACAGCCGTTAAATTTGAAGAACAACAGCAAATTCTTGTAGAATGTCAGCAGGAGCAGGGGATATAAACTGGAAGAAATTTTATACCGCGTGCCAAAACGGTGATTTAAATACAGTTCAACTATTGCTGCCAACACTAAACTCCGATCAACTGAATAAACATGGAGCTAACAAAAGCACTGCTTTGCATGTTGCATCATGTCATGGGTATAGTGGAATCGTGGAACTTCTTTTACAACATCCAGACATCGATCATACTTTGAAGGATCTTGAGGGTCGTACGCCTTTCAAAAGTGCTCTCGATGATCAGATCAAACAACTCTTTCTAAAAGTAGCAAAATGTGGTACAGAAGATGACTATAATCGATTTATTGCAAAGGTCGATATTGAATGGCATGATACTTATCCAAACGCCTATCGCATTGCTAAAGACAATCATGATTTCATGGAAAAATGGTTAACAAAAATTCCATTAAAGAAACTGTTGACAGAAATTCAAGTTGGTTATCTCGATCCGATGAAAGCTGAATTGTGGGAACTAATGAAGAGTGACGACCACTATGCAGATCTTGCAAAATATCTTCGCGAAGCACTCGACAAGAACAATCCACTGCCGCTCATCAAAATGTATACAGTAGAGACGAACTTCTATCGTATACTCAATGCAGATTTAGCTAAGCTAGGCTCTGATTTTCGATTTACCAAATCCAATGCATTCTTAGATAAAAACTATCGGGATGATATTCCACCCAAAGGTCAAGGACAGTATTTACTTGCAGCCATTCTTATCAATCATGATATATTTCAATCGCATCATTTCACAGGAAAAGCTTATCGTGGTATGAAAATTAGTAGTCGTCAGTTCTCGAAATACTCCATTGGTTCATCCATCATAACGCGTTCATTTCATTCAACATCCAAAGATTATAATACAGCTAGAGATTTCGCAAAACGCGTATCATCTACTCCTGGTGGAATGGCAGGACGCTTACAAGTACTTTTTATATATCATATAAAAAATCCTCGTACGGGATTGGATATTATTGAATGGTCAAAGCACCCTGATGAAGAAGAAATTTTGATTGCACCTTTTTCAGCATTTAAGATAATCGGAGTAAAAAGAAATCACGGTAGTCCGAGCGAAATTGAATTCGAGGAATGCGAAGCTTAAATATAATTTTTTTTTCTTTTTCTTTTTCAGATTTGTTGTATTGGTGATTGACGATGCCGGCCGAAAAATTAAAAGTATTCCAGGAAATGATCTTCTCCATTGAAAACATCTTATCCAAAGTGCGTGAACAAACAACGTTATTGAAAATATGTGCCGATTTGATTCGAATGAAAGACGAGTGGACAGATCTGTTAGAAGAAGATCGATATTGGACATTCGATATAGCTTTAATATCGAGTGACTGGTTTAGCTTATTCAAAAAGAGCTTTTACACCAGTCTGGAAAAAACGCAACAATTAATTGATGGCTGCCTGAAAAGGAGTGTTCAAGCCGACGTTCTGGAAGACCTACGAAATGAATTGACTCATTTAGTGCATCATAATACATTAATTCAAATGTGGGACCGGTTAAAACACAGCCGAATCAACTTGTATAAAAAACATCTACTGGATACAATGAGATATTTCACATTGCTCGACGAAAGAAGAAAACGATGGATGGCGCCGAAAGGTTCGTCGAAATGTATACTTACGTTTTCTAATCAACATAGTAACGCAATTGACTCATACGTAGAGAAATGCATTCGTTTACATCAATCCGTACAGGTTCAGGGATTGGTGGAGAATGTTAAGGATTTTCTTCGTCATTATACTAACTTGTCTTTGTCTTCTGCAGATCAAACTAAGCTTAGTAAAGCACTTCACTGTTTTGATGTTCCTTTGAATAATATTTATATCAATTTACTCGCTGACAGAGCCCCTATTATTGAGAGAAAAGTTTCTCAGGATTTATATTTTCAAAGTCGAATAGTCGATGACTCTGAAATGTATCGAAAACTAGAAAAACATTCGTTGATATCATCCCTAATCCAAAGAGATCAGATAGAAAATATCAATTTCGATGATTGTATTCAAGCTTTTCAAACGGAGCGATGGCTCATCATATTAGGCGATCCGGGAAGTGGGAAAACATCGTTTGTACGCTGGTTAGCATGCCAATATGCGAAGGCAGTCAGAAATAGAAAGACATATATCGAAGGATTAGGCCTCACTCGTATGCCAATTTTAATTCATATCGGCGAATTTGCAGAGTACCTTGAGAAACATGAATCTGCAGAATTATTCGACTATATTGGTTATCAAACATGGATGAAAACTGAAGTATTCTCATCGTCGCAATCAGGATCCACTACTAACGCATTGCAGGAGTACGTTATTCAAGGGAAAGCACTAGTGATATTAGATGGTCTAGATGAGATTCCGAAATGCAACGTGCGACGTAAAGTTATTTACTTAGTAAAAAAGTTTATCGATAGCTATGTCCTAACACCGTCTGGTGTCTCGCCATTTGACGATTCATTCGTTGTTGAAAGTTGTAAACTGACTCCTACGAAAACTCCGCCATCGGAAACTACTGGTAATCAATTAGTTATGACCAGTCGCATCATCGGTTATTACGCTGAACCACTAGCCGGAGACTATATAAATCCGTATATGATCATGCCGATGTCTACCGATCAACAAAATGCGTTTATCGATCGGTGGTATGCAAACGTAGATACAGCAATTATAGAAATTTTATCTTTAAGTTCAGAGAACTTGAAACGCACTCCCATTAAGACTACTATTAGAGAGACCGCAGGACAACTCAAAACCGAAATCAAACAAAATTCTAGTTTGGCACAACTAGCATCTAATATATTCTTAGTTTCCATCATTTGTTCGCAATCATTTCGAACCTACGGAAGAGCTTTACCCATATCAAGAGCTCATTTGTATCATGATACTATAGCCACGATGTTAAATGAATGGGAAATGAGAAGCTCGATTCCGTCAAAGATGCTTGAGAGATTTCTCACTGTTATAGCCACTCATATTCATGACAATTCATCCTCTGGCCTAATTGATGAATACTTTCTAAAGCGCTATTGTGACCGAGAGGTTAGTGACTCTAAAGACGCGCAAATTCACGAGGAAACAGTTTNCTTACGTTTTCTAATCAACATAGTAAAGTAATTGACTCATACGTAGAGAAATGCATTCGTTTACATCAATCCGTACAGGTTCAGGGACTGGTGGAGAATGTTAAGGATTTTCTTCGTCATTATACTAACTTGTCTTTGTCTTCTGCAGATCAAACTAAGCTTAGTAAAGCACTTCACTGTTTTGATGTTCCTTTGAATAATATTTATATCAATTTACTCGCCGACAGAGCTCCTATTATTGAGAGAAAAGTTTCTCAAGATTTATATTTTCAAAGCCGAATAATCGATGACTCTGAAATGTATCGAAAACTAGAAAAACATTCGTTGATATCATACCTAATCCAAAGAGATCAGATAGAAAATATCAATTTCGATGATTGTGTTCAAGCTTTTCAAACGGAACGATGGCTCATCATATTAGGCGATCCAGGAAGTGGGAAAACATCATTTGTACGATGGTTAACATGCCAGTATGCGAAGGCAGTCAAAAATAGAAAGACATACGTCGAAGGATTAGGGCCTACTCGTATGCCAATTTTAATTCGCATCGGAGAATTTGCAGAGTACCTTGAGAAACACGAACCTACAGAGTTATTTGATTACATTGGCTGTCAAACATGGATGAGAACTGAAGCATTCTCGTCTTCGCAATTAGGTTCCGATACTAATGCATTGCAGGAGTATGTTATTCAAGGGAAAGCACTAGTGATATTAGATGGCCTAGATGAGATTCCGAAATGCAACGTGCGACGTAAAGTTATTCACTTAGTAAAAACGTTTATCGATAGCTATGTCCGAACACCGTCTGGCGTCTCGCCATTCGACGATTCATTCTTTGTTGAAAGTTGTAAACTGACTCCTACGAAAACTCCGCCATCGGAAACTACTGGTAATCAATTAGTTATGACCAGTCGTATCATCGGCTATTACACTGAACCACTAGCTGGAGACTATATAAATCCGTATATGGTCATGCCGATGTCTACGGATCAACAAAATGCGTTTATCGATCGGTGGTATGCAAACGTAGATACAGCAGTTATAGAAATATTATCTTTGAATTCGAAGAATTCGAAACGCGCTCGCATTAAGACTACTATTAGAGAGACCGCAGAACAACTCAAAACCGAAATCAAACAAAATTCTAGTTTGGCACAATTAGCATCTAATATATTCTTAGTTTCCATCATTTGTTCGCGATCGTTTCGAACCTACGGAAGAGCTTTACCCATATCAAGAGCTCATTTGTATCATGATACTATAGCCACGATGTTAAATGAATGGGAAATGAGAAGTTCGATTTCGTCAAAGATGCTTGAGAGATTTCTCACTGTGATAGCCACTCATATTCATGACAATTCATCCTCTGGCCTAATTGATGAATACTTTCTAAAGCGCTATTGTGACCGAGAGGTTAGTGACTCTAAAGACGCGCAAATTCACGAGGAAACAGTTTNAAGAGCTCATTTGTATCATGATACTATAGCCACGATGTTAAATGAATGGGAAATGAGAAGCTCGATTCCGTCAAAGATGCTTGAGAGATTTCTCACTGTTATAGCCACTCATATTCATGACAATTCATCCTCTGGCCTAATTGATGAATACTTTCTAAAGCGCTATTGTGACCGAGAGGTTAGTGACTCTAAAGACGCGCAAATTCACGAGGAAACAGTTTCTAATTTTATCAAATTGCTCAACGACGAGACAGGTGTATTGATCGCTAGAGGAGAAAAAGTCTACGGTTTTTCTCATTTGACATTTCAAGAGTATTTTGTATGTTTAAACATAATCAAATCTGATTGTGTAGGAAGTCGTATCGACGACGATGAGTTGTATGAAATAGTTCATAGATTTCTTTCACTTGGAAATCAGTCGCGTTATCGAGAACCTTTACTACTAGGATTAGGATATATCAGCTGGAAATGGAATTTGAATGGTCAATACGATCACTTTTGTACCGAATTGATCTTTAATGATGAGAAGAGTGTGAGCAAACATATTCCTTTAGGAGCCTTGCTACTAATATCAGCAATTGATGATCTCGAATGTCTACCGTCGAAACTGGTAGTTTTTGACGCGTTCGCACAGCTTTTGACAGCTGCGGGTAAATATAATTGGCAAATAAGTTATCCTCAATTCGAAGATCAGGTTGTGAAAGATCTGCGTAAATTAGAACCATCTTTAGCTTCTGAGTGTGTTCAACACTATTTAACAAATACGAAAACAATTCATATAGAAAGTTTAAGAGTAATCGGTTCTATTTTCTTGAATGAAGTACGTTCAGATCGAAAGAATTCATGGTTGAACAAAGGTATTGTGGAACTATACGAAAGATACATAGATCTCGATGACGCTTCGAATGGATTTCCTATCGATTCCACTCTACATATGCTTGCCACATTGGACCCCACGTTGTTAGACGTATCATCGCATAGCTTGAAGCAGTATTTTCTGAAAAAACGAGACAAATCGATTGGAACAAATATTCATCCACTAATTTTCGCCTTGATCATCGTGCTGTATGGAGGTATTCATAACCCTGAGCAGAATTCCAAAACAAACATCGGTTTTGACCCACGTCGTATGCATCGAAATTCGCCTCTGTCTTCTTGTTTGATCGAGTACTTCACGAAGAATCCGACAAAATGGCATCAAAGCGAGTATCAGTCGATTATCAAACACTGTCAGGAGATTATCCAAGAGTCGAATAAAAAAGATTTGTCTCTTGAGGTCGTGGATAGTTTCATTGCTTTGTTAATTCTATACGGGTCGGAGTTTTTTTCCTCGCATGATGTTTACTTATCGTATTCAGCGTTTGACGTAGCTTTGAATAGACTAAAGAGAAGTTTGATTCAAATACAAGCGTGTACGTTCTGCCCGGAAAAAATTAAAAACTTTGGAAAAGTTCTCATCGAAGACTTCTTCGAGAAGTCTGGTCTCGATTCATTCAATCCGCCTGCCATTCGATCGGACTACAAACAAAACATCATGGAAGCGTTCAAATTTATCAATGCAATTGCAGGAACACTCTGTCGTCTGGCTGCCAATGGAAATATACTGAGATTTTCACTACCCCCTTCGATTGGGAAAAAGAATTTCGTGAATGGAATAAACAATCTATCAGTAAATATAACGAAGGGCGGAACAACATCATTTCTGTTGACTGAGTATCTGCGTTTACACAACTCAATGATAACGTATCCGAGTGCTAGCACGGATCTGGATGGTACTGCTGCGGTCGATATGGTAAAATTTCGGAATAAAACACATCCGATTTTCGTCACTCGCGATAACTTTGAAGTGCTGCTAGCTTTCATTCCGAGACATTTACAAAATTTGTTCCTGCAGATCATTCTATGTCATCGATCATTTCAGGATGAGAATATTCCAGAAATTTATCGAAAAACTGAGTTACATCTTTTGACGGAAATGATCAAGACTATGAAGTTTCCTGAAGCGAATGGAAACTATCAATGTCTATTGATAGCCTTATTTCTACCGAAATTGCGTCAGTGGGGAATTGAATCTTATGCGCTCGCTTACATATGGAAACATGAAAATGCTAGTAAGAATATGAACAAAATGCGTAAGAACTTCTATGAATTCTGTAAGAAATTAAATGAGAGAGAAGATCGAAAGAAAGTGTACCTATCCGGTGAACGAAATGAAATTTCCGCAGCGATTCAGGAACAACGCATTCGTGCGAAAGAAGCTATCGCGGAACTTAAACGAGGAAATGTTTCAGATGAGCTCAACCTAGAACTATACTGCGCGGCTATTTCCCTAGGACACTTGTCTGCCTGTGAAACAGAGGTATCGAGCACAGAACTTTTTAACGAAGCAAAACTAGCAGTCGAAGCAATGACTGATCCAGTGTTGAAGATTCGCGCTATGAGTGTCATACTTCAAGTTACTGATCATCAAGTTGTCTTTGAACAACGAATAGATGCGCGCAAGTCATTAGAGAAAATAGTGACCGATATGAAGGGAAAAATACCTGTTTTACCTTATGCTTTTGTTATTATCGATTGTCTTCCATTCTTACAATCGGATACATTAAAAGATCAATTGATTACAACTATATTTACCAACATGAAGAAACTAAACGAAAATGATGTGAATAATGTTGAGAATACTTGGCTGGCTATATGTGAAGCGATATGCTCTCTGAAAGATAGCTACCCATCAATCTACATATATCTGCGTAAATTCTGTGAAGAACATCAGTGGTCCAGTATTGACAATCTAATCAAATTTTTACGCTTATCTTCGATTCCTATGAAAAAGTTTCTATCGCAAAAGTATAAGAATGATACGTACGATTTAAATCGTTCAACACTACGCGCATGCGCTCTTCTATGCGGAATTACTGTTGATATAAATCATTTAACCAATTGGATAGGCTCGCAGATGCTCCAGAAACTTGATCAAATACAAATGTCAAATCCGGACAGTACATTCCTGAGAATAACAAAAAATCTTTCAACTTTCAAAACAAACAATGATAAAGTACAAAAAATCTGCAACGAATTAAGCGAATATGCAAATATTGCTTTTTGCTCGAGCGAGTTAGTTATCGAATGGCTATCTTATGCCAAATATTCTCCATTGGGACCATTGTTGGAACACGCATCATTGCTACTATCGGCTTCATCATTTTTCACCGTGCCTTACGTAGATATTGTGTGTCATTTGTTACTCAGCGATAACGATCGATTTCGTCAACGTGCTGAGCTAATCTTAAGTCGAGAGAGTCGAAAAAGTTCTCAACTAGGCTGGGATGTGCTTAAAGCTTTCATTAATAACTGCGTTTACTATCGCTGTCAAAATGCGTATGTCAGCGTGATTTTGCTGTGGATGTTTGAAGAGGTAGAAATCAATGATCG
>CAJNOJ010000167.1:98181-122535 GCA_905250025.1 Adineta ricciae | reverse complement strand
TTTTTATTTTTTGTAGAGGATGTGTTTTTTATTAACAATGTAAACGTTTTTTTGAAAAAAAAAGTATTGTATAACATCATTGCCTGCCTTCCGCAATCTCACAAGATGGCGAATCGTCATAAAGTAATGGAAATGGTGTTGATAATTGCAGCCTGAACATATCGCAGAAGAGTGACATTTGAGAAACATCTTCACGACTTACCAATTTTCTTTGCTGTAAACTGAATTGTACGTTTCAAAAAGATGGAGTGCGTATATTTGTCGAGACTTGGCTGATTTGTCTAAAACATACGCATGTAACGAAAATAATTCATCACATTAAACATATCGTACTCGGTTCACTTTTGTGAACAACTTCTCCGTGAATGAGAACGCAATCGCCTAATTAGAAACAAAAACTAACGAAATGATATGCTATTTGAAGTCCTTACCAGCTTTAACCTCCACCGGAACAAAACGCTTTTCATCATATTGTTCTTCGCCTTTGAACACGAGCAGTTTACCTTGCTTATATTCATTCTCATCCGGATTTCGTATGTAACGTCGTTTTGTTGATTCTAAACGACATGCAATTCAAGGTAAAGCCTGCATTGAACATGAAAAGTACCTGAATTCGACTTTGGTATGAACCAAAGACAACCATTTTCTATCGTTGCATCTTCCAGTGCAATCCAAATACCAACCACTTTGAATGGATCATTGAATACATAGGTGGAATCTCGATGTGATGGTACTAGGCAATTACAAACGCTTCAGTTGCGATTAGGTGAAGAATATTCCCTACTTTTTCCTCCGATAAATGGTTGTTTAAACATATACATCGATTGACGTATAGCAGGTTTAACTAAATTCAAATCGCGCCCAATTGCCTAAAGTAAATTCGTAGGAACGAATGAAATTTGAGTACAACTCACTTTGATCTTATCAGAATATGTAAATTTTTTGAAGTAAGGATTGAGAATATGCAATGCATGACCGATGCGACTGATAACAAGATGCTTATCACGATTAAGTTTGCCTGAGGTTGTATTATGCACTATTCATTGATACTTTTACAAAAAAAAAAAGGAACACATACCAGTGTTAGGATTGACAGCATCACTTTCAATACTATATGAAATTGTATCACCGCTATCAATCATTCGTTGTTGTAGAATGCGTTGCTTTGTTTCATTATCACCATACAACCACGAATAATCCGTATCTGGCTCCCAATCGTTAATCATTTCATGTGCGATTGTTTTCAATTCCTCACATTCTTCTGGAGTTAAAAAACGCTCAATAACGAAAAAACCTTCTTGCTCATACTAAAACAAAATCTTTCAAACAAGAGAACAAAAGTGTAAAACCTACACGTTGAATTTGTTCTTCAGTCAACATTTTGTGTCATGCGAAAGATTCTCTTCGCTTCACGCTTTATAAAGGGAGATAACAACATAATGACAAGTCATATTTACAGTGCACAAAATAATTATCTTACTTTGACAGCATTTAGAAGAACAGTCTCATTATGATTTAATAATAAAAAAACATTTTACCATATGATTGTAATAAACAAATCATGAGGTATGCATTCTGTAGAAAGAGTGAGAAAAAAAGCTAAAAAAATGTTAAGTAATATTATCGGTAATTATATCAATCGTCGACAAATGATTGTCAACAGATACTTTGTCGACAATTTTTTGTCGACAATATTTCGTCGACAACATTTTGTCGACAACACTTTGTCAACAGATATTTCGTCGACAAGACATTTCGTCGACGAATATTTCGTCGACAGGCGCTTCGTCGACAAACATTTCGTCGACACGACATTTCGTCGACAGACATTTCGTCGACAATATATTTTGATTGCAAAATAATATAGGGGAAAGTATTGATGTATAGAAGGAGATACTCACGACTGTCGCCAGCAGAAGGAGCTAACGACAACGCAATTTGACTCAGCCTTGCCGCTGCAAGCTCTTGATCGTATATATACGAGCAATCGCCGTTGTCTCCTTGATTACTCGTTCTTTGACTTTTCTTTTAAAGTCGCGAAGTTCGATTCGCTCAGGCGAGGGCAGATGGTCCTTGTGAGTACCCGAATGTGCTTTGTAGTTGTCGTTCCCATTGGTATGAACAAAAGCAGAGCAGGTGCGATCTTGGCATCGGCAGTATTTCACTTTCCCACGATTCTGGTTCAATGTGTAGATGTATCCATCGAACAAAACCACACGCATGCCTTTTGTGGTCACACCAAACTTAACGATAGTTGTGCTAGTTCTCATGATGAAGAAAGAAATGAAGAAGTGCTAAATATAACAAGACGAGTTGTCCAACCGACGCTATACCAATAAATGAGCGGAACTTGAGTCAATTAGTAGCAGAATACTTGAAATTTAGAACAAAGACAGTTCTAATGATCTCCTTTTCGTCGAAATGAATAGTCGACGAAGTATCTGTCGACAAATTGTTTTGTCGATGAAACGTCTGTCGACAAAATGTTGTCGACAAAATGCTGTCGACAAAATGCTGTCGACGAAATATTTGTCGACAAACTACCTTGTCGACGAAATGTCTGTTGACAATAATTTGTCGACGAAGTTTTGTCGACAAAATGTCTGTTGACAAACTGTGTTGTCGACGATTGATATGCAATTCATATTATCACCGCAGCATCTGTAGAGTATATTTAATCATGCGATAAATACTATAAGAAATACATCACAATCGATATTCTGATGTTTACAATCGTTTTTTTTCTCTCGTTCCGTAGATTTTAAAAGAACTACTTTAATATTTCATGCAATCAGACGCTTATAAACATGCGGTATTAAGTCAGTATTTCTTGTGCTCCTCGCAGATACTGGAATTGATTTTTAGAATAAGATGAGCTATTGAATGTATTATCTGTGGATTAATCATCTCGTGGATATTGTTGGTATTTGTAGGCTTCATGTTTCTATTTTTATCAGAAAACGACGACAATTCAAATGCTACCATTGCACTTACCAGTCAGCAGGTGCAGACGAATTATTTTACGTTGTGTTTGTTTAATTACGGCCTATGTGTAATTTCGACTTTTTAAGCTATCGATTATATATCGAATGGTAAACTCATTGTTACAGATCTGCCGCAAGTTGCAAAACAAGCACAAGTATTGAATGATAATTGTAAATGATTATCTGCCTTTTAAAGATTGCTGATGTGTATATTCATTTTTTTGGGTTTAACCAAAATCTCTATATATCTTCCAGTACGGAAATCGACAATGTTACACAAGGTGATGCAGAAGATTTGTTTACTGTTGGTTTTGAACTCACTTCGACTTACGTATGCATCCTTTAACTAAAGCAGTATTTTTATTACATAGAGTTTGTAAAAGAAAGATCATTCGAGATCTGGATAGAGCGTGTTTTCGTTCAGTTGCTAAATCAAATAGTACTTACAGATCGCAAACCACTCAGAGTATTTAGGTGAGCTCTATTTTTCTGAACCAGACTCTAGTGCACGATTCACTGCCAGCTCTCCTTCCATATCTACGACGCAGACAGCATACTCAACCGATGCAACTCCCACTACCACTTCCACTGCTACTAGTATTACAACTCTGGGACCTTCAGGGTGCATGATTACTTATACAACTGTTACTACTTGTGGTCGCGTATGTTATAATGCTAATCATGATTATGCCTGTGATAATAGTACATCTATTACGAACTTTTCTAGTTCTGATCGTTATGGTTATTGAGCAATATGTATCGGTACTGGGTATCATACCTATGGGCGTGGTGGCAATGGCGAGCTTTATATTTCGACTGGTGGTTGTTGTGGTTGTACTGACACTATGTATGTTTATCTACTTTGCTAATGAACACACATATTACAATCAAGTATACACTGAAATTTTTCTTAAATTGACATTTGTAGGCAGTAGTAATTAATATGACTAATTATCTGCTGCCATTTAAAATCAAGTTAATATTGAAGAAGTGATACAAATCATCTATTTATTTCAATGATACATGCATAATTACACTTCTATACGAACAATTAAGTCAGCATTTCAGTTTTCGAATAAATGATTGCATCAAATTGAGTAATGTTCGCCGAAACACATGCCCTCCCGTCAATGTATATATATAGAATGGCATTCCAGAAGCAACAAATAAGAGTACAAGAAACAAATTGAAGATAAAGCTCTCAGTAATGTTTTGCAATGTTGACTTCATTCTATCTCTGGTTATTGTCGTATAAAGCTTTGAAATAGCGAACGGAAGAGTAATTACGAGAAGAAGTACAACTTGAACCAAAAGCATGACCAGTAAATATCGATCCATTCTCCTTTGTTGACTTTGATACTCATTGCCAGTAGACATTGTTATGTTTTGAGTTGCACGACTATCGATTGTTACAGGTGTTGGTTGTAAACGAGCTCGTGTTTGACGTACATTTGATATGATCATCAGTCCAAATATTAGCATCAGTAACAATGGACAAAGAATAGTGATTAGGGCAAAACTCAAATCTGCTAGAATGGCACATAGAGCTGTTTTTAGATAACACTTCAATGGAGCATCGGTAAGATTGGCTTCATAACAGATCAATTCTAGTACTCGGAGAAGTAGTGAAAATATGATAATAAGAGCTGCACCACATTGAGCATTCTTCAGAGTGCTCATTCGTCGTCGATTGGCATCGACACTCGACGAAAGCCATCGATCGACTGTGGCCAACATAATGAGCCAATAGCCAGCAGTCAATGAACTGAGGATAAAAAAGATCCGAAACTTACAAAGGAACTGATTAGTGTTCGTCAGATCAGCTCCCCATGTGGAAAGAAATCGTGAGACGACGCCAGCAAGAATACTGATGAGAAACGCGATAGATGACATGAGAAACAGCCATGTACATGGATTTGAACGCAAAGACTTTTGCGCGAGTACTAGAATGTTGAAAATATTCCCAATAGTTCCAAAAAGAAAGATAAAAATGGCGAGATAGCGATTGATTTGTGTAGAGGCATTGCTTAATAGAGTGATGAGATCTGCACCTGACGCTGATGACGACATTGCTTTAGTAAAATTAATATTTTACTCAGGTTCTGACTGAGTTTGAATGTATAAATGAAGTCAGATTGTTGTCAGTCGAACGTGCGCCATCCTATCTGCAATGAATACTTCATTAGTAATGGAAATGAATTGCAATTCAATATGATTGGACTAATTCATAATAGATTCCGACTGATGTTAGAGAGAATGAAGACATTTACATTTAGATAACAATAATGTATTAATTGCCTTTCGTAAGAATATCTTTACAGAACGTGGAACTTTAAATAATTCAATATACAAATAAAGAGATAAAGCTAGCAGCCTTAGTGTCAGACATTTTATGCTATTCATGCTCTTGTTTTTTTAAATGTCAGATCTTAGATGCAGAAAAGATCAGTATATATGCGATCTGTGCTTTCATCATCATATTGAAAATAGTTTTCAAGAACTTTTTAAAAATAAATTCATGATAATTTCAGTATTTGACAATAAAAATTACCCGTTTTATTTTCTCAGGAAGCAAATATTTACAGACAAAAGCACTTGCTTGTATACTTAATTCAAACGTCACACAAGGTTCAATGTTCAATATTTCCGTTTCTTCAACAAATGATTTTCTCTCCGTAACGCGTTCGGCGTGTTGACACATACTTTTTCTTCTTAACTCGGGTTGAAACTTTGACTTGACAACATACAAGAGGTATTTCCTGCTGATTTGTACGCTTTTTCCTGTGATAGATTCTCTTACGATTGTTCAACTCCATCGACAATCGATTTATCAATCCAATATCTCTTGTTCTTTGGTTCGCAATCAATCAATTTCAAAATTGAATGACTGTATTCGTTTATGCCAGGATGACTATCGCTGTCAAACAGCTGCTTATTTCAAAGACAAGCAAATCTGTTCTTTGTTTACTGAAATTTGTCAAAAAGATTCGATTAAACCGACGGATAATATCACTGCAACTGTTATTTGCTGTAAGCAAAATCCTAGTAATATATTTCTGTTTTCTTCTCTAATCAAAATATTATTGATCACTTTTTCTTATAGAACTTCTTCCGACATGTGCTTCAACTACAACACCACAACCCGTGTTCGAGCCAGCTAGTTTGTGGTCGTTTGATAATAATACAAATGACAGTATTTCAAATTATCATGGAGTACTGAGTGGTTCGCCGATCTATCGCAGCCCAGGTCTAAATGGGTATGGTTCTGCCTTATGGTTTGATGCAGCCAATAACCAATTTGTTAATGTCCCGACATACAGAAATCTCTCTTACAGAAGTTTTACGGTGCAAATGTGGTTCTATAGTACCGACACGTCTAGTTATACGTGTGGACTCTTTGGACAGTGTCATGCTGCAAATGCAGATGAGTCATTACATTATGTACTTCGAAATGGTTCACCTCGACTGAGTTTTTACTCTGATGATCTTCAAAGTTCAACTATTATTCAGATAAATACTTGGTATCATATTACTTTTGTATACAATTATTCATCATTTACACAATCTATTTATCGAGATGGAATGCTTGATTGCAATCGAACATCGAACAACCCTTATCAAGGTATGTCAGGTTCGATTGTTATTGGAAAAACCGAACAAAAACCTGGTACTCCGTGGTACTTTTCTGGGTAAAATACGATCAAGCTTTGCTGCGAGATAAAATTCTGTTTTCTAGTGCCATTGACGAAGTATTATTGAGTATGAAAGCAAAAACTGCCAGCGAAATATTGGATGATGCTACGTTAGTTACATATCATTCATTTGATTCCCAATCATACTATGATGCAAGTTCACTACGACTCAAAGGAACTTATGCCAATGTCACATTCTCCATTGGAAAAATAAATCATGCTATCAATTTTCAATCAAACTCGTCTTTTTACGAAGTAATAGCAATTTACTTCGTTCCATCAATTTCAATAGTTATTCTAGATTGATGGTTTTTTCCTGCTTGGGTACACTAACAGATCATATTCGATTTCTCTGTGGATTTGCCCATCGTTTATTCAAGGATCGATCCTTATTCAGCAATCAACAACAACCAGTGGACAAGATTGGTGTAGTTATTTACTTGGATTTTCTCCCCAGGGACAAATTATCGCTACTATTTGGGCCGGTTCATTAGTAGAAATTGCTGGTTCGATTTTACCAAGCAACGTTTGGTCGCACATCGCTTATACTTATTCATCAAATAATGGGCTACGATTGTATGTCAATGGAACATTGATGAACACGACAGGCTCTGGTTTACAGTATATGTGTTCGGGTAAACTCAACACATTGGTATTAGCCAATGCTGTAGGAAACCGTAGCTCATGTTATTCACAATCAATCGTTTCGGATCCGTACAGTGGATCTTTGGATGAACTTCGTATTTACTCACGAGAGCTCGCCACTGATGACATTTACGTACTTTCCCATCCATAGTGAAAATAACTATTTTGTTTCGCTTTCGAGTCTTATTCACATACATACGTATTTAGAAATAAATATCGTCACTCTTTTTTTTGCATGATCAGAGGATTACGCGCACAGTCAATAAATCGAGTGACTGATTGAAAGTATCATGAAAAAGTGTCTTAGCATGATGATATTGATATTGCTGACTATTCATATTTATTTCGATTGATTGGCAAAGAAAACGACAGTAGTTGATACTATGTGGACAAATATTCTATGCGTCTTAGTTTCGTGTGTTAATATAACACTCGCATTTCAAGGTCGCCTCTTTGGTGTTGATACGTCATCAATACGAAACACGTCTTTCGTTCAAATACTAGACAATTCTCCGAAATATGATCGTTTGTTGTATCTCAATCGTGCATCTTTTGCAGGCCCAGCCACTGCAACAAGAAACATTCACAATGAAACGTATTCTGCCACATACTATACATCTGATTCATTCGGTGTACCACATTACTTTCTATTTACTATTGATGTCAAAAAACCACTGAAACTACTCAACAATGTATCAATAAATGGACCTGGTTATGGATCATTTTGGCAAATAGCAGATGACGAAACACGACTTGTTGGCATTCGAGAGTCTGCTCATTCTGGCGCTTCTCTCGAAGTAGCGGCACTTGATCAAACAACAGGCCGAGTGAATACAATTGGCTTGTATCCATACGGTTCCTATAGTCTCGTGATGGGATTTGCGCGCCAGCGTCGCATCTATTACAACGTTATTGAAGCACTGTTTTGCGGAGTTAATGTTGACACAGGCAAGTTAGACGTTCAAATACGTATGCCAAATGATTACGTGATTTATGCACTGATTTATGATCCGACAAAAGATCGCTTAATATCAATTGTTTATTCTGGTAAAATTGTCGACAAAGCTTGGTTTATTGCATCGATTATCGTTGACACAAGTTCGTCAACGCTGAAATTTGAAAGGATTGGAAACTCAGTAATACCAATGGACGGAAATCATTTCTGGTCAACCACGTATACATTAGCTGTGAAAGAACGACAATGGATAACATTATGGTCGACGGGAAATACAGGCGATGGCAATACGTTGATCACATTCGATATCGATACGGGAGATATTGTTCATAAACAAACCATAAATAATTCTAAATATTTGAATAATCTTGTTTATTTCGATTAATATCGAGACTCAATAAATCATCTTTGGTTGATCAAATAAAAAACAATCATACAAATCAGATAGATGTCCTTCACGAACGTAGCTCGGTTGCGTAATTCTTTCAATTTCGTTTATTTTTCTCTTAAATCTGCATTATGAATGCTAATACCATCGTGAGGGCAGGGATGAGTGTTAGTAAAATAATATCCTTATTCAAACCCACATTCCTTTTCTAGATTGGTTGGATATAATATTTCACGTGTCGCTGTTATTACACAATGTTTCGTATGCCATTACTCAAACAAAAAGAACGAAAAATATCCGTGGTAAAACGATAGATCTGACAATACAAGTATACAAAGACCATGTGAAATGTTTCCTATTATTGTGTAATTACTGAATGACGCGAAATATTACATCAGCATCGGGAACTACTCATAAATAACGACTTTTTTTATTATGTACAAATTCAAATGGTTGACATATCCATTGTACAGGAACTGCTAGTAAATGTCTACTTTTTCAATTCTTACACGTCAATGTCTTGAGCTGAGTGAAATCTGCCCGAAATGTAAATGGAATTGTGATCATTACCGATCAAATGGCTTTTGCCGTTGTAGTCCATATGGTAAACGCGATTGTGATGTAAGTCGAGAACATTGTTGGGCAAACGTTTCAATCCACATCGACATGCCATCAAATCCTCGACTTTCTGAAGTGAACATAATCATCGATGCTGATAATTTCTCACAACGGATCGNCGTAGATATTGTGTGTCATTTGTTACTCAGCGATAACGATCGATTTCGTCAACGTGCTGAGCTAATCTTAAGTCGAGAGAGTCGAAAAAGTTCTCAACTAGGCTGGGATGTGCTTAAAGCTTTCATTAATAACTGCGTTTACTATCGCTGTCAAAATGCGTATGTCAGCGTGATTTTGCTGTGGATGTTTGAAGAGGTAGAAATCAATGATCGTGATCATCTGGCTAAAATACTGAAACTCGAACTGGAAAGAACTCGTTTTTATTTGTATAGACAAGCGAAAGGTGTAGATGCGTTGAAGAAGAATTGTTCTTTCAAAGATTTTCAAGCATCAGGCATGGATGTCAACATTTCCATAGCTTATCTTATCCATAACATGAGTGTGAATGTAATGCAGGCATTCATCGACTATATTTTTGCTCATATGTCTTCTGAAATGGAAGGGAGCGACATTGAACTATATGATCAACATCTATCCGTTATAATCTTTTACATTGGACGAAATTTTTTCGATAAGACCAACGATGTTGATTCTTATGCGTGTAGATTACTAACAAATTATTTAGTAGATATCTTAGAGAGTGAACATATCGTCAAGTTTCAACTAATCCAACAGGCAGTTTTTGCTGTGCTCGGTTATCGCGGCTCCTGCTATTTTGAATTAAGTACTGATGTGACATCCGATCCAATATTTACATTGATAGTTGATTTGTACACCATGGACAAGAATAGCGACGAGAAAGAAACGCGCGTATTATCTTTAACTAACATACATGCGGACTACTCAAAAGAAATATTGATTAAAGCAGTGGCCTGTGATGATTCAACACGAAAAATGTTAGAAAAGTGTGAGACAAAAGCCATATCGGATGCAGCTTTGTGGACTCTATCGAGATCCTATTGTGGTGATCGCCGTATGGATGATCTTTTGGAGGTTTTCGGAGTTGGAGACTGCCAATTATGTTACGATTTTTTAATGAAAAGTAGCGGATATATCTACATCTCCGAAGATTGTGCGGTGCGAATAGAACAAATCACATACTTCATTCTAAAATTTCAGTCCTTACTTCCGAAATTCATAAAAGACTTATATGAAAGTATTAAACATTTCACTGATAAGATAGCTTACGGTGATGAAAGTCATCATCATGTTCATTTTGGTGAGCCAATATTTGTTGAAGTTGCAGCCGAATTAACCAAACATATACCCACCGCATTTTGTAATGAGGTTCGGCAAAATGAAAACTTTAAAGAGGTTGACTTTATGAAAAAGCTATATTATACAAGTCTTCAGCATTCGTTTCCTCGACGCGCAGCTTGTATTGAAGTCTTATCTACATTTGGTAAACTTACCGTAGATCTCGCGAGCATGTTCGTCACAGCTTTGCGAGACAACGCTCATTTGCAACGTACTGTTTATCGATGCGTTTCGCGCATACAAAAAGCAACTCGAGATGCGATCGAATATTTACTTAAAACATTAAATTCACTTTCGATGAACAATCGCTACATTGCTGCTAAGCTACTCGTTGTGTTAGTGCATAAAGACGTTGCGTCAATCAACGAAGTTCAAGACGCATTAATACAAGCGATTGAGAATTCCACTTCCAAGGAGGAGCTATGGGTGATCGATAATTTGGATAGTCCAAATCAGTTTGAAAGAAAATATGTTTATCTCTCACGACTAGATGAGGCACTGTACGGACTATTGATTCAGTTGTCATTTCTACAAGCAAATGATAGTATTCGAAATATAGTTCGTAAAGAACAGAACAAAAAATATGCCAGTATTTTCAAGGCGGACTTTGAAAATGTTAACAAAGGAGCGGAATTAGCAGCTTTTCATATCCAAAGTGAATAAGATTAGTTTGAATCTGCAGAGGTTTTTTATTTTTATGTTTTGTAGAAGATGTGTTTTTATTAACAATATAAATGTTTTTTTGAAAAACAAAGTATTGTATAACATCATTGCCTGTCTTTCGGAATCTCACAAGATGGTGAATCGTCATAAAGCAATGGAAATGGTGTTGATAATTGCAGCCTGAACATATCGCAGAAGACTAACATTTGAAAAACATCTGCACGACTTACCAATTTTCTTTGCCGTAAACTGAATTGTACGTTTCAAAAAGATGGAGTGCGTATATTTGTCGAGACTTGGCTGATTTGTCTAAAACATACGCATGTAACGAAAATAATTCATCACATTGAACATATCGTACTTGGTTCACTTTTGTGAACAACTTCTCCGTGAATGAGAACACAATCACCTAATTAGAAATATAAACTAACGAAATGGTATGCTATTTGAGGTTCTTACCAGCTTTAACCTCCACTGGAACAAAACGCTTTTCATCATATTGTTCTTCGCCTTTGAACACGAGCAGTTTACCTTGCTTATATTCATTCTCGTCTGGATTTCGTATGTAACGTCGTTTTGCTGATTCTAAACGACATGCAATTCAAAGTAACGCATGCATTGAACATGAAAAGTACCTGAATTCGACTTTGGTATAAACCAAAGACAACCATTTTCTATCGTTGCATCTTCCAGTGCAATCCAAATACCAACCACTTTGAATGGATCATTAAATACATAGGTGGAATCTCGATGTGGTGGTACTAGGCAATTACAAACGCTTTAGTTGTGATTAGGTGAAGAATATTTTCTACTTTTTCCTCCGATAAATGGTTGTTTAAACATATACATCGATTGACGTATAGCAGGTTTAACTAAATTCAAATCGCGCCCAATCGCCTAAAGTAATATCGTAGGAACGAATAAAATTTCAGTACAATTCACTTTGATCTTATCAGAATATGTAAATTCTTTGAAGTAGGGATTGAGAATATGCAGTGCATGACCGATGCGACTGATAACAAGATGCTTATCACGATTAAGTTTACCTGAAATTGTATTATGAACTATTCATCGATACTTTTACAAAAAAAAGGAACACATACCAGTGTTAGGATCGACAGCATCACTTTCAATACTATATGAAATTGTATCACCACTATCAATCATTCGTTGTTGTAGAATGCGTTGCTTTGTTTCATTATCACCATACAACCACGAATAATCCGCGTCTGGCTCCCAATCGTTAATCATTTCATGTGCGATTGTTTTCAATTCCTCACATTCTTCTGGAGTTAAAAAACGCTTAATAACGAAAAAACCTTCTTGCTCATACTAAAACAAAATCTTTCAAACAAGAGTACAAAAGTGTAAAACCTACACGTTGAATTTGTTCTTCAGTCAACATTTTGTGTCATGCGAAAGGTTCTCTTCGTTTCATACTTTATAAAGGGAGATAACGACATAATGACAAGTCATACTTACAGTGCAGAAAATAGTTGTCTTACTTTGACAGCATTTAGAAGAACAGTATCAGTATGATTTAGTAATAAAAAAAACATTTTACCATGTGACTGTAGTAAACAAATCATTAGGTATATGCATTCTGTAGAAAGAGTAAGAAAAAAGCTAAACAGGTGACCGATCATATAGGTCAGATAGTTATTTAAAGTGATATTGTCACAACAGCATCGTTAGAGTATATTTAATCATGCGATAGATACTATAATCAATACATTACGATCGACATTACGATGTTTATACTCGATTTATTTTTGTCTCGTTTCGTATATTTGAAAATAAATACTATACTTCATGCAATCAGACGCTTATAAACATGTGGTATTAAATCAGTACTTCTTATGCTCGTCGCAGATACTGGAATTCATTTTTAGAATAAGATGGGTTATTAAACGTATTATTTCGTGGATCTTGTCGGTGTTTGTAGACTTCATATTTCTATTTTTATCAGAAAACAACGATAATTCAAATGCTATCATTGCACCTACCAGTCAAACAGGTGAAGACGAATTATTTTACGTTGTGTTTGTTTAATTACAGTCTATGTGTAATTTCGACTTTTTAAGCTATCGATTATATATCGAATATGTCAACGAATAGTACACCCATTGTTGCAGATCTATCGCAAATTGCAAAACAAGCATGGATATTGAATGATAACTGGAAATAATTAATTCTCTTTTTCTTAAGGATTGTCGATATGTATATTCATTTTCTTGGGTTTAACAAAAATCTCTACATATCTCTATTCCAGTACGGAAATCGACAATGTTACACAAGATTATGCAGAAGATCTGTTTACTGTTGGCTTTCAACTCACATATTTCTAGATGGAACCACGTCAAATATTCGACTTACGTACGCATCCTTTAACTAAAGCAGTATTTTCATTACATAGAGTTCGTAAAAGAAAGATCATTCGAGATCGGGATAGAGCGTGTTTTCGTTCAGTTGTTAAATCAAATAGCACTTACAGATCGCAAACCACTCACAGTATTTAGTTGAGCTCTGTTTTTCTGAAGCAGACTCTAGTGCACGATTCACTGCCAGATCCTCTTCCATATCTACGACGCAGACAGCATACTCAACCGATGCAACCTCCACCACCACTTCCACTGTTACTAGTATTACAACTATGGGACCTTCAGGGTGCATGATTAATTATACAACTGTTACTACTTGTGGTCGCGTTTGTTATAATGCTAATCATGATTATGCCTGTGATAATACTACATCGATTATGACCGTTTGTGGTGTTAATCGTTATGGTTATTGAGCGATATGTATCGGTGATGGGTATCGTGCCTATGGGTGTGGTGGCAATGGCGTGCTTTATATTTCGACTGGTGGTTGCTGTGGTTGTACTGACACTATATATGTTTACCTACTTTGTTAATGAACACACATATTATAATCAACTATACACAGAATTTTTTACAATCGACATTTGTAAGCAGTAGTAATTAATATGACTAATTATCTGCTGTCATTCAAAATCAAGTTAATATTGAGGAAGTGGTACAAATCATCTATTTATTTCAATGATACATGCATAATTACACTTCTATACGATCAATTAAGTCAACATTTGAGTTTTTGAATAAATGTTTGCATCAAGTTGAATAATGTTCGTCGAAACACATGTCCTCCCGTCAGTGTATATATATAGAATGGCATTCCAGAAGCAACAAACAAGAGTACAAGAAACAAATTGAAGATAAAGCTCTCAGTAATGTTTTGCAATGTCGACTTCACTCTATCTCTGGTTATTGTCGTATAAAGCTTTGAAATAGCGAACGGAAGAGTAATTACGAGAAGAAGTACAACTTGAACCAAAAGCATGACCAATAAATGTCGATCCATTCTCCTTTGTTGACTCTGTTGTTCATTGCCAGTAGATATTGTTGTGTTTTTGGTTGCACGACTATCGATTGTGACAGGTGTTGGTTGTAAACGAGCCCGTGTTTGACGTACATTCGATATGATCATCAGTCCAAATATTAGCATCAGTAACAATGGACAGAGAATAGTGATTAGAGCAAAACTTAAATCTGCTAGAATGGCACATAGAGCTGTTTTTAAATAGCACTTCAATGGAGCATCGGTAAGGTTGGCTTCATAACAAATTAATTCTAGTACTCGAAGAAGTAGCGAGAGTATGATAATAAGTGCTGCACCACGCTGAGCATTCTTGAGAGTGCTTATTCGTCGTCGATTGGCATCGACACTTGACGAAAGCCATCGATCGACTGTGGCCAACATGATGAGCCAATAGCCAGCAGTCAGTGAACTGAGAATAAAAAAGATCCGAAACTTACAAAGGAACTGATTAGTGTTCGTCAGATCAGCTCCCCATGTCGAAAGAAATCGTGAGACAACACCAGCAAGAATACTAATGAGAAACGCGATAGATGACAAAAGAAACAGCCAGGTGCATGGATTTGAACGCAAAGACTTTTGCGTGAGTACTAGAATGTTGAAAATATTCCCAATAGTTCCAAAAAGAAAGATAAAAATGGCGAGATAGCGATTGATTTGTGTAGAGGCATTGCTTAATAGAGTGATGAGATCTGCACCTGACGCGGATGACGACATTGCTTTAGTAAAATTAATATTTTATTCTAGTTCTGACTGAGTTTGAATATATAAATGAAGTCAGATTGTTGTTAGTCGAACGTGCGTCATCCTATCTACAATACTTCATTAGTAATGGAAATTAATTCCAATTCAATATAATTGGACTAATTCATAATAGATTCCGACTGATGTTAGAGAGAATGAAGACATTTACATTTAGATAACAAATGTATTAATTGCCTTTCGTAAGAATATCTTTACAGAACGCGGAACTTTAAATAATTGAATACATAAATAAAGAGATAAAGCTAGCAGCCTTAGTGTCAGACATTTTATGCTATTCATGTTCTTGTTTTTTTAAATGTCAGATCTTAGATGCAGAAAAGATCGCAGTATATATGCGATCTGTGCTTTCATGATTATATTGGAAATAGTTTTCAAGAATTTTTTTTAATAAATTCATGATAATTTCAGTATTTGACAATAAAAATTACCCGTTTTATTTTCTCAGGAAGCAAATATTTACACATAGAAACACTTGCTTGTATACTTAGTTCGAACGTCGCACAAAGTCCAATGTTCCATATTTCTGCTTCATCAACAAATGATTTTCTCTCCGTAACGCGTTCGGCGTGTTGACACATACTTTTTCTTCTTAACTCGGGTTAAAATTTTGACTTGACAACATACAAGATGTATTTCCTGCTGATTTGTACGCTTTTTCCTGTGATAGATTCTCGTACGATTGTTCAACTCCATCGACAATCGATTTATCAATCCAATATCTCTTGTTCTTTGGTTCACAATCAGTCAATTTCAAAATTGAATGACTGTATTCGTTTATGCCAGGATGATTATCGCTGTCAAACAGCTGTTTATTTCAAAGACAAACAAATCTGTTCTTTGTTTACTGAAAGTTGTCAAAAAAATTCGATTAAACCGACGGAAAATATCACTGCAACTGTTATTTGCTGTAAGAAAAATTCTCGTAATATATTCCTGTTTTCTTCTCTAATCAAAATATTATTTATCACTTTTTCTTATAGAACTTCTTCCGACATGTGCTTCAACTACAACACCACAACCAGTGTTCGAGCCAGCTAGTTTGTGGTCGTTTGATAATAATACAAATGACAGTATTTCAAATTATCATGGAGTACTGAGTGGTTCGCCGATCTATCGCAGCCCAGGTATAAATGGATATGGTTCTACCTTATGGTTTGATGCAGCCAATAACCAATTTGTTAATGTACCGACATACAGAAATCTCTCTTACAGAAGTTTTACGGTGCAAATGTGGTTCTTCAGTACCAACACGTCTAGCTATACGTGTGGATTCTTTGGACAGCGCCATGCTGCAAATGCAGACGAGTCATTACATTATGTACTTCGAAATGGTTCACCTCGACTGTGTTTTTTCTCTGATGATCTTCAAAGTTCAACTATTATTCAGATAAATACTTGGTATCATATTACTTTTGTATACAATTATTCATCATTTACTCAATCTATTTATCGAGATGGAATGCTTGATTGCAATCGAACATCGAACAACCCTTATCAAAGTATGTCAGGTTTGATTGTTATTGGAAAAACTGAACAACAACCTGGTACTCCGTGGTACTTTTCTGGGTAAAATACGATCAAGCTTTGCTGCGAGATAAAATTCTGTTTTCTAGTGCCATTGACGAAGTATTATTGAGTATGAAAGCAAAAACTGCCAGCGAAATATTGGATGATGCTACGTTAGTTACATATCATTCATTTGATTCCCAATCATACTATGATGCAAGTTCACTACGACTCAAAGGAACTTATGCCAATGTCACATTCTCCATTGGAAAAGTAAATCAAGCTATCGATTTTCAATCAAATTCGTCTTTTTACGAAGTAATAGCAATTTACTTCGTTCCATCAATTTCAATAGTTATTTTAGATTGATGGTTTTTTTCTGCTTGGGCACGCTAACAGATCATATTCGATTTTACCAAGCAACGTTTGGTCGCATATCGCTTATACTTATTCATCAAATAATGGGCTACGATTGTATGTCAATGGAACATTGATGAACACGACAGGCTCTGGTTTACAGTATATATGTTCCGGTGAACTCAACACATTGGTATTAGCCAATGCTAGAGGAAACCGTAGCTCATGTTATTCACAATCAATCGCTTCGGATCCTTACAGTGGATCTTTGGATGAACTTCGTGTTTACTCACGAGAACTCGCCACTGATGATATTTACGTACTTTCTCATCCATAGTGAAAACAATTGTTTGTTTCGTTTTCGAGTCTTATTCACATACATACGTGGTTAGAAATAAATATCGTCACTATTTTTTGCATGATCAGAGGATTACGCGTACCGTCAATAAATCGAGTGACTGATTGAAAGTATCATGAAAAAGTGTCTTAGCATGATGATAGTGACATTGCTGACTATTCATATTTATTTCGATTGATTGGCAAAGAAAACGACAGTAGTTGATACTATGTGGAAAAATATTCTATGCGTCTTAGTTTCGTGTGTTAATATAACACTCGCATTTCAAGGTCGCCTCTTTGGTGTTGATACGTCATCAATACGAAACACTTCTTTCGTTCAAATACTAGACAATTCTCCGAAATATGATCGTTTGTTGTATCTCAATCGTGCATCTTTTGCAGGCCCAGCCACTGCAATAAGAAACATTCATAATGAAACGTATTCTGCAACATACTATACATCTGATTCATTCGGTGTACCACATTACTTTCTATTCACTATTGATGTCAAAAAACCACTGAAACTACTCAACAATGTATCAATAAATGGGCCTGGTTATGGATCATTTTGGCAGATAGCAGATGACGAAACACGACTTGTTGGCATTCGAGAGTCTGCTCATTCTGGCGCTACTCTCGAAGTAGCGGCACTTGATCAAACAACAGGCCGAGTGAATACAATTGGCTTGTATCCATACGGTTCCTATAGTCTCGTTATGGGATTTGCGCGCCAGCGTCGCATCTATTACAACGTTATTGAAGCACTGTTTTGCGGAGTTAATGTTGACACAGGCAAGTTAGACGTTCAAATACGTATGCCAAATGATTACGCGATTTATGCACTGATTTATGATCCGACAAAAGATCGCTTAATATCACTTGTTTATTCTGGTAAAATTGTCGACAAAGCTTGGTTTATTGCATCGATTATCGTTGACACAAGTTCAGCAACACTGAAATTTGAAAGGATTGGAAACTCAGTAATACCAATGGACGGAAATCATTTCTGGTCAACCACGTATACATTAGCTGTGAAAGAACGACAATGGATTACATTATGGTCGACGGGAAATACAGCCGATGGCAAGACGTTGATCACATTCGATATCGATACCGGAGATATTACTCATAAGCAAATCATAAATAATTCGAAATATTTGAATAATCTTGTTTATTTCGATTAATGTCGAGACTAAATAAATCATATTTGATTGATCAAATAAAAATCAATCATACGAATCAGATAGATGTCACTTACGAAAGTAGCTCGGTTGCGTTAATCTTTCAATTTCGTTTGTTTTCTCCTACATATGCATTATGAATGATAATACCATCTTGAGGGCAGGGATGAGTGTTAGAAAAATAATATGCTTACTCAAACCCACATTCCTTTTCTAGATTGGTTGAATATAATATTTCACGTGTCTCTGTTATCACACAATGTTTTGTATGCCATTAATCAAACAGAAAGAACGAAAAATACAAGTAGAAAGACAATGTGAAATATTTCCTACTATTTTGTAATTACTGAGTGACGCGAAATATTACATCAGCATCAAGCCCTACTCATAAATAAAGACTGTTTTTATTATGTACATATTCAAATGGTCCGCATATCCATTATACAGGAACTGCTAGTAAATGTCTACTTTTTCAATTCTTACACGTCAATGTCTTAAGTTGAGTGAAATCTGCCCGAAATGTAAATGGAATTGTGATCATTACCGATCAAATGGCTTTTGCCGTTGTAGTCCATATGGTAAACGAGATTGTGATGTAAGTCGAGAACATTGTTGGGCAAACGTTTCAATCCACATCGACATGCCATCAAATCCTCGACTTTCTGAAGTGAACATAATCATCGATGCTGATAATTTCTCACAACGGATCGTGGTTGTATTAATTGATTATTTCATAGAGCAAGGATGTAAAACAGTTGGAATGGTTATTTCGCCTTCAAAATATATTGGAATTATCAGTGGAAATTATGGTGATCAAGTGAAATTAGAGTTCTTTCGTCTTGTAAACAATGGACATGTGTTAGTTATTCCGGCAGCTAATTCATTGTATTACGATCAAACGGGTGGTTGTGAAGACGCAATTGCTTTACATATTGGGATGTACCATCGAGCTATAGTAATCTCGAATGACACATTCAAACCGAAAATTGGCGAAGAACACGAATTTATTCCGGATACCATTCTGCAGATAACTGAAACTAAAATTTCCGATACTGAAATTTCGCTAACATTCACTGCTCCATCCGATTCTACCCAAACAGGACCAAATATTTTAAATTATATAATAGATCGTGTTCTCGTACGAAATACATCGACTGATCCCATATGCACAAGTTCATCTATAGAATGTCACATTCCGGAAATCCTGAAACGACATCGAGTCTATAATCTGAACAAACATCTGGATCGATGTGACCGCGTTGTGTACGATCATTATTCGAAATTAGAAAAGTATTCTCAACAAATAAATTCGTTTACGAGACAAATGGAGAAAACATCAACGAATGAAACGGAGTTGATTGAAACATTAAATGCAAGAAAAGAGCAAGTGATTGAAAGTCGAGAAGAATATAAAGACAAAATCGCACCACTATTAGAACAAAATAAGAAATTTAGAGAAGAAATAGTTCAACAATTAACTGTATTAGGTGAGTTTAAACTTTTAGACTAAATCAAGATAGTAGGAGTTTCCTTGAAATTCAGTCGTCTTAGGTTTTATTGTCTACAGAATAAGATGCGTAAAATTCAAAATCACTGAATACGAGGTTTCTTCATTATTGCACACGTTTCCAGATATTTTTTCATACCTCGATGATCTGCCAGACGCTTATCCGATAACTTTTACATATATTAATTAGTTCCAAGTCTATTTCGTAAAATGGTTTAGTTTAAAATCTTGATCTTTTTTTATAGGTAACATTGACTGTTTAAAACCTGTATCCATTCGCTCTGGTCTTCCGTATTACGTCTTTGGGTCGGAAAACAGTCTCGATACTGATATATTAGTGCTTCTGAAAGACTATCAAAAACCATCCACATATACCGAATGTCAAAAACTAATGAACAAGTTCATTTATGAATTTCAAGATTTGGACTGCTTCTCAAATGACAAGTCTATCAATATAAATCTTGCAGTTCTAACAGATGGCATAATCACATGGGTGTTAAAGGGCATTCCTGATGAAACCAATAACAGTGTCCTTAGTACATATCATTTGCATACACAAAATCATCCACTCGAAATCCAGCGACTCGTTTCTCGTGATCTTGAAAAGAAAATTATTCGTGCTACACGAGCTATTCTGTCTCAATTGACAAAATCTGAACAACGACATAACGTTAAAAACGCATTGAAAGCAAATAAACTCTATCTTCGTCTCGATGCACTTAAGCCAATTTGTTTTCAAGAGCTCAATTTTAAACAGTCCGAGAAAGACTTAATTGAAATCGTGAAACTGATTGCGTTTCAGCTTGGTCAGACAATGGCTTTAATTAATGAAAATAGAGAACTGTATACCAAAACACAAGTTGCGGAATATGATTCAAGATTGAGACAATATTTAATGAGAGAGCCGACATGCAATTTGGAAATGTTGACGCAAATTAAAAATGAATACGTTGCAATGATCGAGCATATGTTTGTCCAACTACCAGAATTAAGAATGAAAGAAGAAGTACTGGTTACTGACTGAGTGCAGTGTTTCTGTGCATCAGACCGGCTGCCAATTGCACATGCTTTCGAAATTTTACTAAATAAAAACATATTCAACAATTTTCAAACATTTTCTATATTTCAATTCATATATTCATTATTAAATAACGGGAGAATCGGTACCATCTTATCTATTTATCATTGTTTACTAGAGACAGACCAATATACTAACTACACAATATCAATAGATTAAGTAATAATATAGAGTAATATTTTATTCAGTGCGTATGAATGGTTAGTTAGTATGAAAGGTAAGAAAAAACAACATATGGAGATGATTTCATATACACTTGTCACCAGCGACGTACAAACTTGAAAATAAACCTGCTTAGCTTCGAGTAACTATGACATATTGTCGATGAGATTAAGCAGAAATTGACTACGTCGTTTTCACCGATACGGCGCAATTATCTATTACTAACTAAGCCTGTCGTCAGATATGACTCAGAATGCTGAGAGGAAGTGCAATCGATACTTTGTTGGTATTTCACACTGAAAAAGAAGGAACTACTCATATGAGAGCGCCGTAGGAAATACGGTATATCTGTGTATATATATAACGTACGACGTGTATTACACACAAACACAATTCATCTACTAGTAAATAACAAATATCAAGACAAAAATACAGTAAGTGTGCGATCATTCTTTTATTGAAAGAGAAAATTTCGATATTTGCCTATGATATGCTTTGCATTTAAAAAGAAAGCTTTATTCATCGTAGGGGCATGTCATCTTAATGACGTGATCATTCCTTTATCAGAAATTACCACATATATGTCTATCATTTTAGTTCAATATGGTTTACACTCATACATTATTTCCAGCCTTAGTTGCTGGTAAGTCGGGAGCGTTCTTGGCTGAGCTGACTGTATTGTACATTACACGTTGTGTATTTTTCTTTTTTAGTGTTAGTAATCATTGGAAAAAGTCATTCGTGGACTTGGTTTCCAGATCCTCAGGTCAGTATCTCAGCGTTCTCACTAGCACTATTCTAACTATTTAATAGCTTCTTATGTGACGATATGGTTAATAGATGACTATAGCAATAATACGCATCTCTATTCAAAGAGTTTAGAAAAACAAATCGCTCCAGAATATCTTATAATACATTGAGATCTATCACTTCGGTTAACAATTGATTTAGAACGATTAAATAATTCGCGATAATCCTTCTCAACTATTGAAGAGATAACGAGATGACCTTACGAACAGATAGTTTTTTCCCGTTTTCTACTTTTCGATTAGACTTCAAAATCGATTGTCAGTTTTGAGTACCAACACGATAGAATTACGAGGGGATAAAAGCAATATCTCAATCCGGCAGTCTTTGAATGTTTTTTCGTAGTGGTTTGTAGGAAATTTAGAATGCTATTTTGCAAATTACGTTGTTTCCGAGAATTTTCTTGAAAGTAATGCTAATGATTGGATTTTGTCAATTGTTCCTCTATTCACAGCGCGGAGCGGCACTTCAAGCTCGATGGAATAATTATAAAGCACTTCCAGAAAAAACTCAAGCGACAGTTACAGGTGTTTGTGGCAAATTGATTCAACCTGTTTGTAAAAAGGTAATTGGAAGACCCGCCGACGAAGAAACAGAAAGTTGTGATAAATTCTGTTGCCACGCTGGCTATCTTACTGGCTTTTGCAAAGGAAGTATTGTGGGTGGCGCTCAAATAGATCTAGGTGGGCCAGGACAGACAGAATATAAACCTGCAATTAACGGTCGATCAGATTGTGTTTGCACAAATGATCACAGAGATGCTACATGTGGTCCCGATGGTTCATTTGCCGGAATCAGATGTCCGTTTGATAAAAGTGCATGTGCAAGAAAATGTTGTCGTCAAGGAAGATCAGGTGGGCGTTGTGGTGGTTTTCTGAAGACAAAATGCAAATGCGACTAAATAGGTGCTGTTAATGGATTTTTTATACGGATCGTTACAAAGAATTTTTGCATGAAAATCCAGATCCTTTTACGGGGTATTTGATACATACGCTTTGCAAAATCTTTCTAAACTTATTTGAAATATTACATTAACCTTTTCCCAATAAAATATTGTCTTTCTCACTCTTAAAAAGCCTTCTTTTAATCGTAGCATAATAATTTTTGCTACAGGCTTAAATCTCGTAACTAATAACGATATATATAGAAAATTCAAGAACTTTCATGAATCTGTCGTTTCCGTATTAATGAAAATATTTGACATTTTATTTTGCTGCGAGTGACATGCGCTTGGACTCTAGACATGCACACACCTTCATTCCTCCTCTTTTCTTTTTTTGTAACTCTGTCAGTTGATTTAAGTAAATGTGAAGATGTCTGCTATCACCATCGTCAGTATTCTTTATGCCGTATTGGCTTCGATTACAATTCTATTTTCGCTAACCGTTCTGCTGGTGATCACATCTCACTGGCGATTAGAATGTCGATCGACGGCTAATCTTCTCACATGCAACTCTTGTTCTGCACTATTTCTCTATGGTCTAACACTTGCACTTCAAGTCCCCTTTGTTCTACAAAACAATCCTAATGACGCAAGTTTTCTTCTTTGTAAAATACGCTCGTTTATCTATACGTATTCGTCATTTATCGTCTCATATTCATTTTTGAATATGGCGGTCTCTTGTTACTTTATAACAATGCTTTCTAAATTTCGATACCTTCTCTCCTTTCAAACTCATTGGTTCATTATTATCATTAGCTGGGTATTGAGTGTCATCGTAGCAATTCCAACATTTTTTTGTCCATACGCGTATGTCTACGAAGTTGAATCGGGTCTATGCGTTTTAACAACAAAGTATTTTCTTACAGCATTCATAGTTGCAATCGTGGTTTTCATCATTCCTTTAAATGCAATAATTCTTTTGTACGGAGCGATCATCTTTCATATAGTTCAACAGAAAAGGATTCGTACGAATAATCTAAGTACTTCGCGAGCAAAACGAAATATAAAGGTATTCAAAAAGATCTTTCTGTACCCTTGTATTCTGGTGATT
>CAJNOJ010000167.1:0-98081 GCA_905250025.1 Adineta ricciae | reverse complement strand
CAACAGAAAAGGATTCGTACGAATAATCTAAGTACTTCGCGAGCAAAACGAAATATAAAGGTATTCAAAAAGATCTTTCTTTACACTGGTATTCTCGTCATTGGTGGTACACCATATTTTTCCTCGACAATATTTCATCAAATGGGCTATTACTCACCAGTATTAATTCTTGTCGTTCATCTCAGCATTGCATCGGGATGTGCTTTCGATTCGATAGCAATACTTTTGACAAATAAACAAGTCAAAAATATTCTTTTAGTTAAAGTTGGACATCGTCAAATGGATCCGGCAATCAATATCCATCAGCGCACGTTTATTAACTATAATCAGATACAAACAATAGCGGTATTACCGAAAGTCGATTAGTTCAATATGGATCTATTCGTTGTTCTTGTGTACTGAATACAAAATGGCAGTTTTATACTATCATTTGATAGACAATTTTTTGTGTATGATTCTTTGAACAGAGTGACATTTTCCTTTTCGTCGTCTTATTACTTGACGCCTTAAATTCATGATCTGTCTTTACTAGTCAAATGAGCTTTTTTTTCAAATTTGTTTTTGCACAGGCAACAAGTCAACGTCTGGAAACAAAGTTTTGTATATTTTGTTAGCAGATCACCGCGACTATGAATAGTGATTAAAGCGATTCGTAGTGTGTAACATATGAAAACATTCTTGTTTTCTCTCGTCTGTAGAAGAGGTCACTGTCGAGAGAGAAATACGCGTGCGGATAAACAGAAAAAAGACGTATATTTCAATCTCTTTGCCATGTAAACCGTTCTTTCGTACTTGGAAGGAAAGAAAGAAAGAAAGAAAGAGAATAATAAATCTGATATCTATCATTCGAAAAATAAAAGGCATCCCACGTGTTTTCTTTTTCTTCCGTTTGTTTACGAGATATTGAATCAAAAGGGCAATTCAGACAGGCACAAATTGACGATTGAAAGGGAGTATATAAATAAAAACTAATTTCTTTCGGCTGCCCTATATTAGAATTGATGATTAACATAGTCGATCGTATAATTAATACTCTTATAGTTGCTTTCGTTTTATTGAAGTCGTCGGTTAGAATCGATTTTTCTGCTATTTTGTTGTCAGGAAAAAATGTATGTCTAGTCCGTTGTGTACAACTCTCTAAAGTTCACTGTTGTAAGTAAGAGCAAAATCAGTGATTATTTCTTTTTGTAGCCCCGTCTTCAAGTGTAATCAAACTCTAAGACCATCTAAATGAAGAACTGAAGTGCTGTACAGTTCGTGTAAATATTTCGAACGATAAGACCATTTATTTCCGATAAATTTTTATCCTTTAGAAATTACTAATTCATTTCACCACTGCACTTATCCACTGTTCTGCTGATCATGGATGAAGTTATCAAACGTGCAATAGATTCCGTCAATAAAGTTTTCGAATCCCTACCATCATTCGAACTAGATTCGACGAGATTCAGATTGTTGGAGACTCGTGATCTTCTTAATTGTCTACGTGAAACAGCTTCGATTAATAACGAATTGACACGATTGTTTTGTCGACGACTCAAACGATTGATGGATTACAACGAATCGCTTTCACGCGGCGTTTGGATTGAGCTGTACGACGATATCTTTCATATATTGAAAAAATCAAATAGTGATGAACACACAGTTAACAACCGCGAACGAATTAATGAAGTGATGCGCTTCGAAAAAGCGTTAGAAGAACGTGAATTAAATACTCAGCAAGCGTTAGGAAATCGAAAGAATTTGAAACAGTTTCTACACGAAAATCAGACGTTCTTCATTAAATACCTCGAGAAATGTGTTTCGCTTCATTCCAAAATCCAGGTTCAAGGTTTGGTAGACAATATTGACGACTCCTTTCTCAAAACTTACTCCATCACCTCGGAAATTCGTCACAACTTAAACGTGAAGCTAAAATACGTTACAATTGATTTCGACTGTTCGGATAAATTATTTAAACCATTAAAGATTCCATTAACTACAGACGATGGAACGTACAACAGGGTCGGCACTAGTCTCGCTACGTTCTTACCTTCAGTGAAAGACACAAACATAGACCCAGAAGATTACCAAGTGGAAACAATTACCAATGTGCTTGAATACAATCGATGGATTGTGATATTGGGTGATCCAGGCGGTGCGAAAACAACGCTCCTTCGATGGATTACACGTATATTTGCTGAATTCGCTCTTTGTGGTCGTGATCAAATCGCTTTGGAAAAATGTCGCGAACTACCGATTCGTATTCCGATTTTAATTCGCATCGGAGAATTTGCAACATGGCTTGAAAAACACCAAGATAAAACATTAATGGATTATATTGGCGAACACACATGGTTTTCCGAACATTATCAGGATGATAATGAAGCTGTATTAAAAGAACTGATTCGGCAAGGTCATGCTTTAATTCTACTCGATGGACTTGATGAAATAGCTGAAGTCGAACAAAGAGGCGAGATCGTTCAGCTAGTAAGGGACTTTATTGGCGAACATGTCCATGCGTCGAATTTCTTCTCAGCGTTCGATAATCGAATGTTCAATAAGAGACCATCGTACGAGAAGAACATCATTGAAGTAAGACCACCTGGTGAATCAGGTGGAAATCAAATAATTATCACTAGTCGTGAAGTCGGCTATCAATTTTGTCCACTTGTTGGTCCTTTTATTGAACATTATTCGTTATCATTGATGAATTATCAACAGGCGAATGCATTTATAAGAGAATGGATGTCACAAATAGGCGAACAAGTGAAAGATATTTTATCGAATGAAGGTATTAAACTTAGTGAAAAAGATATGCAAAATTTTTCCGATGTTCGCTGGAAAGCTATGCAATCAATATTGAAAAATTATTCACAAGTGCTAATGGAAAATCCTTCCTTGTTGTCCATGATATGTACTTTTGTCTTTCAATCACCTGACAGTTTCCATCCAAAATCGCCCATTGAAGTTTATGATCATACTATTCAAATATCGTTACGTCGGTGGAGAAATCAACAGTTGAATATGTCAGAAACTGTGCTAATCGAGTTTCTGATCGCACTTGCGGGTTACCTTCATTTGAACTCATCGTCGGGTCTTATCGATGAATTCGATATGACAAGTTTATGTCGATTGGTGTTAAAACAACAAGGAGTATCACATGATCGAAGAACGTTAAACGAACAGGTGAAAAACTTCATTTCATCATTGGAACAGGGTGTTGGTATCTTTGCTGAGCGAGGCTTACAGATCTTTGGCTTTCTTCACTTGTCATTTCAAGAATATTTCATTGCGCAATATTTAGTTAAAGGTTCGGCCGATGAAATTGCACAACGTATCCTTTCAATTATTATTCATCCTCGTTTTCGTCAGTCAATTTGTTTAGCAATTAGTTGGGTTAATTGGAAATGGCCGTCGAATGATTATAACAAAGTTTTATCTTTACTTGTTAATCCAACTAAAGGCTATTCAATCCCGTTTGGAACACTTCTTTTATTCGAAGTATTCGATGATATGCAAAGTTTACCGTTCGACTCAATCATTTTCACTGCACTTAATAATATAGCTGATCATCCATCGGACACAATTAGGAATACGTATTTAATACGGAGTGTATTGAAACTTGATAGAAAAATGATAATCGATTATATGCGATTGCACCTACAGGATGAGAAACGTCTTGCGAATTTCTGTCAAAGTTTAATGGGCAGCGCTAGTAAATTTGATAAAAAGCATTTGCCAGATGGAAAACAAATCAAATCTATTATTTATCAACAACTATGGTCTTTTCGAGAAATAAATCCATCATTTGAGTTCATTATCGATCAAATATTTCGACGAACGGTTAATTTATATCAATTATCCAATCGATGCTTTAGGAAAGATTTGCAGTCATGTCTTCGATCGAATCACATTTCTGAATCCGACATCCATCCGCTGATTCTCTCCGTCATTATTGCATTATACGGTGGAATATATTTCGGGAATGATTCGGGCGCGCTGCAGGTGGCTTTTTCGACACAACAAATGCATTGTGAATCATTGCTTATCGCACCTCTTATAGACTATTTCGACAATAGCGAGGAGTCTCATGCGGTCAAAACTCAAAAGCTTATCGAAGAATATGAAAATAATATTGAAAAATCATTGCCATCCGATCTTTCAAATGATACTATCGATAGTTTTGTTGCATTAATTTGCTTGCAAGGTGTTTCACACCCGTCAATTTATGCAACTTATGATGGATATCAAGCATTAACAGTAGCAATTGATAGACTTAAACGAACATGGTTCTATTTCGGGAAAAAATTGCATACCTTCACGGACGATGATATCGGCTGCAATGATACTTCGGTGGTTAAATCAGAAATCGAATCGATCATGAACGTGCTTGTGTCACAGCCTGGTCAATCCGATGAACAACGAATAGCTTTATCAGTTGCATGTGCGTCCGCGTGGGAAAAACTTGAATTATGGGATATAATCAATATTCTTAACAGAGACGATGATGATGATGATGAATATTTTTCACATCAACCGAAATTTATTCATCTATTCAGCGATGAAAAGTTATTTGACATCATTGTAAACATTAATTCACAAGAGAAATCACCCTGGTTACTAAATTTTCTTCCGAAATCTTTGCAAGCACTGTATCGTCACACAATCATCACATCAACTTCGTTACCATTTGTTGTATTCCTGTCACAATGCTTAGTACACTTAGATAATGTTGATAAGAACAATTTGAATTTCGGTCTGACTTTACCGGTTTTATATATATTAATGGAAGAGCATATGCTAGAGAATTATGCTTTGATACACTTTAGAACCAATTGTTACCCTGTTCAACGTAAAAATAAAAATTATAAGAAACTTTTCCAAGTAATGGAAGACTGTAATCTACTGGATCCGTTTCTTCTTGATCAACCACTAGATTATGAAGAACTCATTGACGAGGAGCGACAACGGATTTTCGAAGCAAAGGGAGTAGCACAAAATCAGATAACGGATGAACAACTTTTCGCGGCATCGATTTCTCTAGCACGGCTTTTTCAAGCTCAACATCGTTTAAATGATTCCTATCCAACGAAAACGAGCTACATTTCTGATGTAAACAACAACGAAGTGTATTCTACAATTAGCAGTATCATCGATCCAGTTTTACGAATAATGGCTTTGAGTATTATCTTGAACATGAAAGATCCTTTGATATTTGAAATTGAAGAAAGAAAGAAGTTACTGTGGGAAATGACAATTTTACTCAAATATCTATTACCGAGTCTTCCATTACCAACAGCAGTTGTTTTATTTGTTCAGTGTTATTCAACTAATCGTCTGTTTCATATAGAATACCAAGAGATGTCAAATATAATTGCAGAAAAATTCAATGACTATGCCAATGATGAACAAAGCCAAGAGGTAGCATTTATCGCATTACAAAGTCTTAACAATCCACAACTGTCGTCATGTTTATCGCAGTTTATAAAACGAACAAACAATGTATCTGATCTTCTGCAACTTCATTCCTCAATGTTTCACAACTACTTCGCAAATACGAATTCATTTGAATCATTGAATACCACATTACTAGCATCGATGTATTTAACTGAATTATGCTTCGACAATCAAATCTTAACAATGTATATCAAGAATAATGATACGAATAAACTTTCGTTTTTAGAAGAGTTGGATCAACTGTGGAATGAAACATCAAAAGTCAAGAAATTGCTGACGTCAAGAGTAGCATCGTGGATCACAGATCATCTGTATATGTTGAACAAACTCGAACTCTCTCGAGTTATTCAAGATGTGTCTCAGTGTTTGATGGTCGATAAAGCAGGGCTTTTAGAGGTTTGCAAATGGCTGAACTATCGAACATGTGAAGATTCCAGATTTTTTGCTTATTATGCTGCATTACAGCTGATTATCGAAGGTTCAGACATTGCTGACGAGACTGAAATGATTGACGAGATGCTACTTGTTGATACTGAATTCATCTTGAAACCGATCATTGAGCATTTGATCAGTTCTCGTCTGATGAATTCAACGGCTGTCCGTCGTCTTTTATTCGTTTTACATAAAAATGCCCATTACTGTTCTAAGATCTACATTTCGATCTACTCTGAAGATATGTTGCAATTATGTTTGGAATTAGAAATTGAACGGATCAAGGAGAGTGTACCTCGTTCATTCTTCTCAATCATCAATGATTGTTCCCAAGAGTTACTAATCTATCTCGTTAAACATCTTTATGCGTGTATAATCGATCGGATACAACTCGAAGGCTTCGTCAAAGACAATTATCTCATCGTCATAGTTCAATGGATGCTTATGAAATGTACTCGAAAAGCAACAACAGACAACTTTGTGGTAAACTTATACAAAAATGTCTTACAATTTTTTGATTATCATGGAAGATCTGTAGTTCAGAAAGCCATCGTGTACGTTTTCAATTCTGTATACACTGATATTCGTTCACAAGCCGAACGTATTTCTATGCAATGTGTTCGTGGTCCTCAAATGACCAAGGAACTGGCTCGACTGAAAGAAAATCTTGCTTTACAAAGTGATACAATCACGTGTTTAGAGAACGTGATTTCGTCAAGAAATTTATACTCAGACGATGTTTTGGTCGTTTGTTTATTAGCATACGGAAATTATCTACTTGTTTTAGACAAATTAAACATGGAGAAGAATGTTTCAGATGAGCTGAGAAATGCTCTTACTATGCTATCTGCAGAAGCGTCGTACTCAAATCTTATCGCTGTCAGAGCGACATTTTGTTTAAATTTTATAGAACATTCGAACATAACTCGTAATACAATAGCGAATTGGTATAAACATAAATCGGATTTGACAGCTGAAATGAAATACAAAATATTATTACAACAAACATTGTATAATACAAAAATTGAATTCGGGTTAATGTTCGACAACGAAGTCATTGATCATTTGCACCAATACTCATCGGGTCTGATGGATACATTCATCAACGATTTATTCAATTATCTATATAGTACGGCTAACTGCAAGTATTTATACGAGCCAGCTCCTGATTATATCAAAATTGCATTGGCAATCAGCAGAAGGAAATTGAATGAATTTCGAGACGCTATTAGGCAAGGAAAACATGGTGAGATGGAGTTTAAAAGAGAACTTTATCGTTGTTGCATGAATAATCAAAATGACAGCAATTCACTAGTCGAACTATATGCCATGTTTGCTGTGTTCACAACGGAACTTGTTGAAATGCTCAAATTACTCGGATATGCCTCATTCCGTAACGACGAATCATTTATGACCTTACTCAAAGTATTCGATCGAGATATTATCGATCATGTGTTCGATTTATGCAATACAGAGACATATACTCAAATGGCAAATTATGTTTTGCCAATATTGGAGCATTTTGTCAAAATTCAGGTTGTGTCGTTTTTAGAAGTGCATGAAAGAGTCTTAACTGGCAAATATTTGGTGAATAATTTCAAACAGGAACGCTGCGGAAATGAAGTTTTTCATCTATTATTGAAAGTTAGCTGTTTTGCAAAAGATTTCGTGGAGACATCCGAAAGAATGTTGCTTTTTGAAAGAGACATTGAACAAGAATTTAAGAAGGTGTACAAGGGTTCGAAAAGGAACGATATGATTTTGATATTTTAATGAGAAACATTTCTCTTAGATTTCTTGGTCTAGTTTTATATTTTGTATTTAACAATAAGAGTGCTAATGTGAATAGATAATAAATTAGCAAGACAAATGTTACTATTTGCTGTTTAATAGATTATGATTAAACGATGAAGACGAAAAATGCATTTAAGTATTGACATCAGTTCCTGTTGGTGTTCGGATGTGTCATTTTGCATTTTTATATCGAACACAATCTGTTTTAGAAAATGATTTTACAGAAATACAATTGAAAACATTTGCCTATATCTATTTTCTTTACATAAGTCATGAGGCTTTTACATTTATTGATATTTTTCGAACTATTCGCTTTATTCCATACACAACATTCGATATATCATTCCGATCAAATTGGATTGTTGAATTTTGGATTCGATTGTCTTTATGCTTATTCAACAGATAGTGAAAAATATGACGATACTACTGATAGTATAACTTATCATTTGATTCCCTATTGTCGACGGCCAGCAGAAAATGAAGAATTAATCGAACAAGACTCATTTATTCTATTTAGTAACGTTTTCAATAGCATTACATTTGAAAAATTATATGAAAACAATGTGACAATTGACCAATTATTCAATTGGTCAGCACCAATTGATCTAATTGAACATTATGTCATGAATAATGCAGATCCGACGGCAATTTTCTATAATTGTTCATTACCATGGTTTGGTTCAAGATGTCAATATAGGTTTGATAAAGAATTATCCTTGTCATTTCATGACATTGCTCGATTAAATTTTATGGCACGCTCACAGATTTATGACGAACTACCCGATTTCAACATTGGTACATGTTATCCATTCTTATCCAATTGCTATCTTGAATATAAATTAATGTGTCTTGATTGGCGAGAGATCTGTGATGGAAAAGTTGATTGTACTAATGGAGAAGATGAACAATATTGTGAAAGATTAGCAACGAACGAATGTTCCGATGATAGTTATCGTTGTCAGTATAGTGGTGAATGTATACCGTTAATATTTCTACGAGATGAACGTAATAATGCCGAGTGTCTTGATGGGACCGATGAAACAGAACTTTATGCAAGTAAGAGTGATCTTTTCGGACATTATTGCTATACAGTTCCAACATTCCGATGTGAGGAACGTAGTAGCCGATTTCAGCCTTCTTTGGAATGCGGTGACGGTCAATTTATTCCTTTTCATCTACTCGATTCATTGCAGAATACCATGTGTAATAACGGTCGACATATGCTTTTATTGTTATCGGAAAAAAATGACTATTTAAATATTCCACATGAAACTCTAGATGAACTTCGCAAATCTACACTAGGTGCATCTATAGTCATTCTCAATCAAACATTAAGCAAGTTCCAGTCGAGATTTTCAATGATTTTGTGCGAGTCTATTGATCACAAATGTCTATCAAAATGGTATTTCAAAGTTGAAGTACCTAAAATTCATCTTATGTTTTATTTCATCTATCTACCTAATCGATTATTTGACGATTTTTATTATGTTGACGAACCAGATTTTATTTGCTATCGCACAGAAAGTTGTCCTGCGTTTATCAAATACGCTACTGACATTGGATTAGACACCGAACTCACATGTTGTCATCCTCATCAGATATTGAACAATTCGCTGACTAATACAAACCAAATAAATGAAGCTTTAAACGAACTACCCTTTCGTTGTGCAACAACTGGAAACGAACGAGCATGTTCTCATTCATCTCTTTTTCATTGTCCACTATCAATGAAATGCATATCAAAACACCGTCTTGTTGATGGTTTGTCTGATTGTTATTATAATGAAGATGAAACATTTCCTTCTTGTCAATTGAATGACTCACAACGGTTTACTTGTACATCTGAACCAAATAAATGTTTATCACCAATAGCATTATTTAATGGCAGAAATGAATGTAAAGATAAAGAAGATGAAATGAATGAATATGACCGAAATATTTTCAATGGATATCTATCAATTGGCATCATATGTGATCGAAAAAAACATCCATTATTATTGAAAAGAAACGAAACCGATGAAACCAATTGCGAACATTGGCCATGTAATAATCCTTATACTCGATGCGATGGTATTCAAAACTGTCCTGACATATCTGATGAACAGAATTGTCCTCGACTATACTATACACTACAAGATGGTACTTGTTTTAAAACAGCAATAACAAACTTATTCTGTGAACCTGTAATGCATTTAATAGAACAAAAATTCAACGCTAAGATGGTTTCTGTTGAATATAATAATTCTCTTCATGATACAATTAATGTTAGTCGTGAAGAATATTGTACTTCACATCCGAAATGTCACACTTTACGCACAGCATGTAAATATATTACAGTAGATACAGCACATATCAATATTTGTAGCGTATCGAGTACCGCTTACTGTTTTTGGGAATATTCATTTTGGAAAGCAATGTTAAGAGCAAATATTTGTCCGCTCGATCTCGGCGACATGGATGATGAGGTCCAAGCGGAGTCTTTTTTCACGCCGTCACAAATAGGTGATTTTCCATTAGTATCGATAACAACAACATTATCAAATAAAACGACTCTAGAAGCGACGAAATCAACAGTCGTTCCAACAATATTTGACAAACTAAATAATTGGTATTGTAATCGAGGAATTCTTGTTCGATTCAATCATAGCCAATCGAAAAAGTGTTTATGTCCACCAAGCTACTTTGGTTCACGATGTCAATGGCAAAACCAACGAATTAGTTTAACATTACAACTAGAATATCGAACAGATGCTTTTATCAACATTGTTTTTCAACTTATTATTATGCTTCTCGATAAGCAACGACAAATAACAACATATCATGAACAAATAACTTACATACCAAAACAAGATTGTGGCAGAAAATATAATATCTATTTGCTGTATCCAACGAAACCAAAAAATCTTTCTGCAAATTATTCAGTACATATTGATGTGTTCAATAAAATATCTTTAACATATTTAGCCAGTTGGCATTTGCCAATTTCATTTCAATTTCTTCCTGTGAATCGAATAGCACGTCATTTATTCATACCAAGTACACCAATCATTTCTAAAATATGTCCTTTATCTTGCGGTCAACATGGTCGATGTGTTGAATATATTAATGGAAATTTCTCATATTTTTGTCAATGCAAACAAGGATATTCTGGATTGTTTTGTGAAAGGAAATATAATTGTTCTTGTTCATCCGATTCGCTCTGTCTTTCATCATCAATTTGTGTCTGTCCAATGAATAAATTTGGCTCGAAATGTTATCTAACTCGTTCGATATGTCAACCAAATCCTTGTCAAAATCACGGCCTTTGTGTACCTGTTGATGATCGAATTGGATTAAAACAATTTATTTGTTTATGCCAAGAAAATTCTTATGGATTAACATGTAAATTTAACAAAAATCGAATTGACATTCAGTTTGATAATAAGAAAATGAATCTTCTGCCATTTATCTATGTTCATTTCATTACAGGATTAGTAACTCAACGTCATCAACAAACAACCGTGTTGAAAAAGATCCATATTGGACAAAGTCTAATTACCATTCATATTAGATATTCATTTCATATTGTATTCATTGAATTAGTTGATCGTACATATTATTTACTAATTTTAAGAGAAAAATCTCTCGATTCTGAACATATTCAAACAAATATTTTAACAAATTATCAATGTTTAAGTCTCATTCTACTAACCAATACAAGTTTTGCAAATGATTTCTTTCTTCATCGTGTTAAATTGTATCCATTGTTATGTCGACAAAATGACGATCTCAAATGTTTCTATGATGAAAAGCATATGTGTATTTGTGATACAAATCGTTTTTCCAATTGTTTTACATTTAATACATCATTGTCACATGATTGTCAAGGAGAAAATATTTGTCAAAATGATGGACAATGTTTTCAAGATAATCCCAAATGTCCTGTCCAATCAGTTTGTTCATGTCAAGAATGTTATTATGGAACAAAATGTCAATTTTCAACAAAACGTTTTGTTTTTTCACTCGATTCTATTCTTGGTTATCATATTCAACCAAATTTACCAATGAGTCAACAATTATTTATTATTAAAATATGTATTTTAATCACAACAATCATGTTCGCGTTGGGATTAGCAAATGGATTGTTAGCCGTTGGAACATTTCGTATTAAAAAAATCAATCAGACTGGCTGTAGTGTGTATCTTTTAGTTTCATCATGGAATTCTTTAGTTTTAATTATGATTTTTTATCTGAAATTTTGGCNTGCCGTTGTAGTCCATATGGTAAACGCGATTGTGATGTAAGTCGAGAACATTGTTGGGCAAACGTTTCAATCCACATCGACATGCCATCAAATCCTCGACTTTCTGAAGTGAACATAATCATCGATGCTGATAATTTCTCACAACGGATCGTGGTTGTATTAATTGATTATTTCATAGAGCAAGGATGTAAAACAGTTGGAATGGTTATTTCGCCTTCAAAGTATATTGGAATTACTAGTGGAAATTATGGTGATCAAGTGAAATCAGAGTTCTTTCGTCTTATAAAAAATGGACATGTGTTGGTTATTCCGGCAGCTAATTCACTGTATTACGATCAAACGGGTGGTTATGAAGACGCAATTGCTTTACATATTGGGATGTACCATCGAGCGATAGTTATCTCGAATGACACATTCAAACCGAAAATTGGAGAAGAACACGAATTCATTCCGGATACCATTCTGCAGATAACTGAAACTAAAATTTCCGATACTGAAATTTCGCTAACATTCACTGCTCCGTCCGATCCTACTCAAACAGGACCAGATATTTTAAATTATGTAATAGATCATGTTCTCGTACAAAATACATCGATTGATCCCATATGCACAAGTTCGTCTATAGACTGTCATATTCCGGAAATCCTGAAACGACATCGAGTTTATAACCTGAACAAACATCTGGACCGATGTGACCGTGTTGTGTACGATCATTATTCGAAATTAGAAAAGTATTCCCAACAAATAAATTCGTTTATGAGACAAATGGAGAAAACATCAATTAATGAAACGGAGTTGATTGAAACATTAAATGCAAGAAAAGAGCAAGTGATTGAGAGCCGAGAAGAATATAAAGACAAAATCGCATCACTATTAGAACAAAATAAGAAATTTAGAGAAGAAATAGTTCAACAACTAACTGTATTAGGTGAGTTAAAACTTTTCGACTGAATCAAGTTAGTAGGAGTTTCCTTGAAATTCAGTCGTCGTAGGTTTTATTATCTACAGAGTAAGATACGCAAAATTCAACATCTGAATACTAGGTTTCTTCATCGTTGCACACGTTTTCAGAAAAATTTCCATACCTCGATAACTTCGACCTATATTAATTAATTCCAAGTCTATTTCGTAAAATGCTTCAGTGTAAAATATTGATCGTTTTTTATAGGTAACATTGACTATTTTAAACCCGTATCCATTCGCTCTGGTCTTCCGTATTACGTCTTCGGGTCGGAAAACAGTCTCGATACTGATATATTAGTCCTTCTGAAAGACTATCAAAAACCATCTACATATACCGAATGTCAAAAACTAATGAACAAGTTCATTTATGAATTTCAAGATTTGCACTGCTTCTCAAACGACAAGCCTGTCAATATAAATCTTGCAGTTCTAACAGATGGTATAATCACATGGGTGTTAAAGGGCATTCCTGATGAAACCAATAACAGTGTCTTCAGTACATATCATCTGCATACACAACATCATCCACTCGAAATCCAGCGTCTCGTTTCTCGTGATCGTGAAAAGAAAATTATTCGTGCTACACGAGCTATTCTGTCTCAACTGACAAAATCTGAACAACGACATAATGTTAAAAACGCGTTGAAAGCAAACAAACTTTATCTTCGTATCGATGCACTTAAGCCAATTTGTTTTCAAGAGCTCAATTTTAAACAATCCGAGAAAGATTTAATTGAAACTGTGAAATTGATTGCGTTTCAGCTGGGTCAGACAATGGCTTTAATTAAAGAAAATAGAGAACTGTATACCAAAACAGAAGTAGCGGAATATGATTCAAGATTGAGACAGTATTTAATGAGAGAGCCGACATGCAATTTGGAAATACTGACGCAAATTAAAAATGAATACATTGCAATGATCGAGCATATGTTTGTTCAACTACCAGAATTAAAAATGAAAGAAGAAGTACTGGTTACTGACTGAGTGCAGTGTTTCTGTGCATCAGACCGACTGCCAATTGCACATGCTTTCGAAATTTTACTAAATAAAAACATATTTAACAATTTCCAAACATTTTCTATATTTCAGTTCATATATTCATTATTAAATAACGGGAGTATCGGTACCATCTTATTTATTTATCATGGTTTACTAGAGACAGACCAATACAATAACTATACAATACCACAATAGATTAATTCATAATATGGAGTAATATTTTATTCAGTACGTATGAATAGTTAATTAATATGAGAGATAAGAAAAAAAACAACATATGGAGATGATTTCATATACACTTGTCACCAGCGGCGTACAAGCTTGAAAATGAATCTGCTTAGCTTCCACTAACTATGACATATTGACGGTGAGATTAAGCAGAAATTGATTACGTCGTTTCCATCGGTACGGCGCAATTATCGATTACTAACTAAGCCTGTCGTCAGATATGACTCTGAATGTTGAGAGGAAGTGCAATCGATATTTTATTGGTATTTCATACTGAAAAACAAGGAACTACATATATGAGAGCGCGCCGTGGGAAATACGGTATATCTGTGTATATATAACGCACGACGTGTATTGCACACAAACACAATTCATCTACTAGCAAATAACAAATATCAAGACAACAATACAGTAAGTGTGCGATCATTCTTTTATTGAAAGAGAAAATTTTGATGTTTTTCTATGATATGCTTTGCATTTAAAAAAAACAGTTTATTCACCGTAGGACCATGTCATCTTAAGGATGCGGTCGTTTCTTTATCAGAAATTATCACATTTATGTCTATCATTTTAGTTCAATATGGTTTACACTCATACATTATTTCCAGTCTTAGTTGCTGGTAAGTCGGGAGCGTTCTTGGCTGAGCTGACTGTATTGTACATTACACGTTGTGTATTTTTCTTTTTTAGTGTTAATAATCATTGGAAAAAGTCATTCGTGGACTTGGTTTCCAGATCCTCAGGTCAGTATCTCAGCGTTCTCACTGGCATTATCCTGACTATTTAATAGCTTCTGATGTGACGGTATGGTTAATAGATGACTATAGCAATAATACGCATCTCTATTCAAAGAGTTTAGAAAAACAACTCGCTCCAGGATATCTTATAATACATTGAGATATATCACTTCGGTCAACAATTGATTTAGAACGATTAAATAATTCGCGATAATCCTCCTCAACTATTGAAGAGATAACGAGATGACCTTACGAATAGCTAGTTTTTTCCCGTTTTCTACTTTTCGATTAGACTTCAAAATCGATTATCAGTTTTGAGTACCGACACGATAGAATTACGAGAGAATAAAATAAATACCTCAATCCGGCAGTCTTCGAATGTTTTTTCGTAGTGCTTTGCAGGAAATTTAGAATGCTATTTGCAAATCACATTGTTTCCGAAAATCTTCTTGAATGTAATTCTAATGATTGGATTTTGTCAATTGTTCCTCTATTCATAGCGCGGAGCGGCACTTCAAGCTCGATGGAATAATTATAAAGCACTTCCAGAAAAAACTCAAGCGACAGTTACAGGTGTTTGTGGCAAATTGGTCCAACCTGTTTGTAGAAAGGTTATCGGAAGACCCACCGACGAAGAAACAGAAAGTTGTGATAAGTTCTGTTGTCACGCCGGCTATCTTACTGGCTCTTGCAAAGGAAGTATTATGGGTGGTGCTCAAATAGATCTAGGTGGGCCAGGACAGACAGAATATAAACCTAAAATTAACGGTCGATCAGATTGTGTTTGTACAAATGATCACAGAGATGCTACATGTGGTCCCGATGGTTCATTTGCCGGAATCAGATGTCCGTTTGATAAAAGTGCATGTGCAAGAAAATGTTGTCGTCAAGGAAGATCAGGTGGGCGTTGTGGTGGATTCCTGAAAACAAAATGCAAATGCGACTAAGTGGACGCTGTTAATGTATTTTTTTATACGGATCGTTACGAAAATTTTTGCATGAAAATCCAGAACCCTTGACGGGTATTTGATACATACGCTTTGCAAAATCTTTCTAAACTTCTCTGGAACATTACATTAAACTTTTTCCAATAAAATATTATCTTTCTCGTCCTAAAAAAAGTCTCCTTTTAGTCGTAGAGTAATAATTTTGCTACAGGCTTGAATCTCGTAACTAATAACGATAGATATGGAAAATTCAAGAATTTTTATGCATCTTTCGTTTCTATATTAATAAAAATATTTGACATTTTATTTTGCTGCAAGTGACATGCGCTTGGATTCCTAGGCATGTACACACCTTCATTCCTTCTCTAATTATTTTTTGTAATTCTGTCAGTTGGTTTAAGTAAATGCGAAGATGTCTACTATCACCATCGTTGGTATTCTTTATGCTGTATTGGCTTCGATTACGATTCTATTTTCGTTAACCGTTCTGCTGGTGATCACAACTCACTGGCGATTAGAATGTCGATCGACAGCTAACCTTCTCACATGCAACTCTTGTTCTGCATTATTTCTCTATAGTCTAGCACTTGCGCTTCAAGTCCCCTTTGTTCTACAAAACAATCCTGGTGACGCAAGTTTTCTTCTTTGTAAAATACGTTCGTTTATCTATACGTGTTCGACATTTATCGTATCATACTCATTTTTGAATATGGCGGTCTCTTGTTACTTTATAACAATGCTTTCTAAACTTCGATACCTTCTCTCCTTTCAAACTCATTGGTTCATTATTATTATTAGCTGGGTGTTGAGTGCCATCGTAGCAATTGCAACATTTCTTTGTCCATACGCGTATGTCTACGAAGTTGAATCTGGCCTATGCGTTTTAACAACAAAGCATTTTCTTGCAGCATTCATAGCTGCAATCGTGGTTTTCATCATTCCTTTAAATGCAATAATTCTTTTGTACGGAGCGATCGTTTTCCATATAGTCCAACAGAAAAGGATTCGTACGAATAATCTAAGTACTTCGCGAGCAAAACGAAATATAAAGGTATTCAAAAAGATCTTTCTTTACACTGGTATTCTCGTCATTGGTGGTACACCATATTTTTTCTCGACAATATTTCATCAAATGGGCTATTACTCACCAGCATTAATTCTTGTCGTTCATCTCAGCATTGCATCGGGATGTGCTCTCGATTCGATAGCAATACTTTTGACAAATAAACAAGTCAAAAATATTCTTTTAGTTAAAGCCGGACGTCGTCAAATGGATCCGGCAATCAATATCCATCAACGCACGTTTATTAACTATAATCAGATACAAACAATAACAGTATTACCGAAAGTCGATTAGTTCAATATGGATCTATTCGTTGTTCTTGTGCACTGAATTAAAAAATGGCAGTTATATTATCATTTCATAGACAATTTTTTATGTATGAATCTATGGACAGAGTGATATTTTCCTTTTCGTCGTCTTATTACTTGACGCCTTAAGTTCACGATCTGTCTTTACTGGTCAAATGAGCTTTTTTTTCAAATTTGTTTTTGCACAGGCAATAAAAGTCACCGTTTGGAAATAAAGTTTTGCATACTTTGTTAGAAGATCACTGCGGCTATGAATAATAGTAAAAGCCATTCGTAGTGTGTAACGTATGGAAACATTCTCGTTTTCTCTCGTATGTAGAGGTCACTATCGAGGAAGAAATACATGTGCGAATAAACAGAAAAAAGACGTATATGTTAATCTATTTGCCATGTTAACCGTTATTTCATAGTTGGAAGGAAAGAAAGAGAAAAATAATTCTGATATCTATCATTCAGAGCATAAAAGGCATCCCACGTGTTTTCTCTTTCTCCCGTTTGTCTACGAGATAGTGAATCAAAAGGGCATTTCAGACAGGCACAAACTGACGACTGAAAGGGAGTATATAAATAAAAACTAATTTCATTCGGCTGCCCTATATAAGAATTGATGATTAACATAGTCGATCGTATAATTAATACTCTTATAGTTGCTTTCGTTTTATATTGAAGTCGTCGGTTAGAATCGATTTTTCTGCTATTTCGTTGTCAGGAAAAAAGTGTGTCTAGTACGTTGTGTACAAATTTCTAAAGTTGACTGTTGTAAGTAAAAGCAAAATCAGTGATTATTTCTTTTTCTGTAACGCCATTTCTAAGTGGAATCAAACTCTAAGATCATTTATTTCAGATAAATTTTTATCGTTTAGCAATTACTAATTCATTTCACCACTACGCTTATCCACTGTTCGGCTGATCATGGATGAAGTTATCAAACGTGCAATAGATTCCGTCAATAAAGTTTTCGAATCCTTACCATCATTCGAACTAGATTCGACGAGATTCAGATTGTTGGAGACGCGTGATCTTCTTAATTGTCTACTTGAAACAGATTCGATCAATAACGAATCAACACGATTGTTTTGTCGACGACTCAAACGATTGATGGATTACAACGAATCACTTTCACAAGGCTTTTGGATTGAGCTGTACGATGATATCTTCCATATATTGAAGAAATCCAATAGTGACGAACACATAGTTAACGACCGCGAACGAATTAATGAAATGATGCGCTTCGAAAAAGTGTTAGAAGAACGTGAATTAAATACTGAGCAAGCTTTAGGACTTCGAAAGAATTTGAAACAGTTTCTACACGAAAATCAGACGTTCTTCATTAAGTACCTCCAGAAATGTGTTTCGCTTCATTCCAGAATCCAGGTGCAAGGTTTGGTAGACAGTATTGGCGATTCTTTTTTCAAAACTTATTCCATCACCTCGGAAATTCGTCACAACCTAAACGAGAAGCTAAAATACGTTACAATTGATTTCGACTGTTCGGATAAGTTACTTAAACCATTAAAGACTCCACTAACTACAGACGATAGCACGTACAATAGGGTTGGCACTAGTCTCGCTGCGTTCTTACCTTCAGTGAAAGGCACAGGCGTAGTCTCAAAAGATTACCAAGTGGAAACAATTACGAATGTGCTTGAATACAATCGATGGATTGTGATATTGGGTGATCCAGGCAGTTCAAAAACAACACTCCTTCGATGGATTACGCGTCTTTTCGCAGAATTCGCTCTTCACGGTCGTGAACTACCGATTCGTATTCCGATTTTAATCCGCATTGGAGAATTTGCAACATGGCTTGAAAAACACCAAGATAAAACGTTAATGGATTATATTGGCGGACACACGTGGTTTTCCGAACATTATCACGATGATAATGAAGCTGTATTAAAAGATCTGATTCGGCAAGGTCATGCTTTAATTCTACTCGATGGACTTGATGAAATAACTGAAGTCGAACGAAGAGGCGAGATCGTTCAGCTAGTAAGGAACTTTATTAGCGAACATGTCCATTCGGCGAATTTCTTCTCAGCATTCGATAATCGAATGTTCAATAAGAGACCATCGTACGAGGCGAAGATCATTGAAGTAAGATCACCTGGTGAATCAGGTGGAAATCAAATAATTGTCACCAGCCGTGAAGTCGGCTATCAATTGTATCCACTTGTTGGTCCTTTTATTAAACATTATTCGTTATCATTAATGAATTATCAACAGGCGAATGCATTCATAAGAGAATGGATGTCACAGATAGGCGAACAAGTGAAATATATTTTATCGAATGAAGGTATCAAACTTCATGAAAAAGATATGCAAAGTTTTTTCGACGTCCGCTGGAAAGCTATGCAATCAATATTGAAAAATTATTCACAAGTGCTAATGGAAAGTCCTTCCTTGTTGTCGATGATATGCACTTTTGTCTTTCAATCACCTGACAGATTCCATCCAAAATCGCCCATTGAAGTTTATGATCATACTATTCAAATATCGTTACGTCGGTGGAGAAATCAACAATTGAATATGTCAGAAACTGTACTAATTGAGTTTCTGATCGCACTTGCGGGTTACCTTCATTTGAACTCATCATCGGGCCTTATCGATGAATTCGATATGACAAGTTTATGCCGATTGGTGTTGAAACAACAAGGAGTATCACATGATCGAAAAACGTTAAATGAACAGGCGAAAAACTTCATTTCGTCATTGGAACAGGGTGTTGGTATCTTTGCTGAACGAGGCTTACAGATCTTTGGCTTTCTTCACTTATCATTTCAAGAATATTTCATTGCACAATATTTAGTTAAAGGTTCGGCTGATGAAATTGCACAACGTATCCTTTCAATTATTATTCATCCTCGTTTTCGTCAGTCAATTTGTTTAGCAATTAGCTGGATTAGTTGGAAATGGCCACCGAATGATTATAACAAAGTTTTATCATTACTTGTTAACCCAACTAAAGGTTACTCAATTCCGTTTGGAACACTTCTTTTATTCGAAGTACTCGGTGATATGCAAAGTTTACCGTCGGACTCGATCATTTTCACTGCACTCAATAATATAGCTGATCATCCGTCGAACACAATTAGAAATACGTATTTAATACCGAGTCTGTTGAAACTTGACAGAAAAATGATAATCGACTATATGCGATCGCACCTACAAGATGAGGAACGTCTTGCGAATTTCTGTCAAAGTTTAATGGACAGCACTAGTAAATTTGATAAAAAGCATTTGCCAGATGGAAAACAAATCAAATCTATCATTTATCAACAGCTATGGTCTTTTCGAGAAATAAATCCATCATTTGAGTTCATCATCGATCAAATATTTCGACGAACCGTTAACTTACATCAATTATCCAATCGATGCTTTAGGAAAACTTTGCAGTCATGTCTCCGATCGAATCATATTTCTGAATCCGACATCCATCCGCTGATTCTCTCCGTCATTATTGCATTATACGGTGGAATATATTTCCAGGATGATTCGGGCACGTTGAAGGTGGCTTTTTCAACACAACAAATGCATTGTGAATCATTGCTTATCGCACCCCTTATCGACTATTTCGACAATAGCGAAGAGTCTCATGCTGTCAAAACTCAAAAGCTTATCGAACAGTATAAAAATAATATTGAAAAATCATTGCCATCTGATCTTTCAAATGATACTATCGATAGTTTTGTTGCATTAATTTGCTTGCAAGGTGTTTCACAACCGTCAATTTACGCAACTTATGATGGATATCTAGCATTAACAGTAGCAATTGATAGACTTAAACGAACATGGTTCTACTTCGGGAAAAAATTGCATACCTTTACGGACGATGATATCGGCTGCAATGATACTTCGGTGGTTAAATCAGAAATCGAGTCGATCATGAACGTGCTTGTGTCACAACATGGTCAATCCGATGAACAACGAACAGCGTTATCAGTTGCATGTGCGTCTGCGTGGGAAAAACTTGAATTATGGGATATAACCAATATTCTAAACAAAGACGATGATGATGATGATGATGAATATTTTTCACATCAACCAAAATTTATTCATCTATTCAGCGATGAAAAGTTATTTGACATCATCGTAAACATTAATTCACAAGAGAAATCACCCTGGTTACTAAATTTTCTTCCGAAATCTTTGCAAGCACTGTATCGTCACACAATCATCACATCAACTTCGTTACCATTTGTTGTATTCCTGTCACAATGCTTAGTACACTTAGACGATGTTGATAAGAACAATTTGAATTTCGGTTTGACTTTACCGGTTTTATATATATTAATGGAAGAGCATATGCTAGAGAATTATGCTTTGATACACTTTAGAACCAACTGTTACCCTGTTCAACGTAAAAATAAAAATTATAAGAAACTTTTCCAAGTAATGGAAGACTGTAATCTACTGGATCCGTTTCTTCTTGATCAACCACTGAATTATGAAGGACTCATTGACGAGGAACGACAACGAATTTTCCAAGCGAAAGGAACAGCACAAAATCAGATAACAGATGAACAACTTTTCGCGGCATCGATTTCTCTAGCACGGCTTTTTCAAGCTCAACATCGTTTAAATGATTCTTATCCAACAAAAACGAGCCACATTTCTGATGTGAACAACAACGAAGTGTATTCTACGATTAGCAGCATCATCGATCCAGTTTTACGAATAATGGCTTTGAGTATTATCTTGAACATGAAAGATCCTTTAATATTTGAAATCGAAGCAAGAAATAAGTTACTGTGGGAAATGACAATTTTACTCAAATATCTATTACCCAGTCTTCCATTACCAACAGCAGTTGTTTTATTTATTCAGTGTTATCCAACTAATCGTCTGTTTCATATAGAATATCAAGAGATGTCAAATGTAATTGCAGAAAAATTCAATGACTATGCCAATGATGAACAAAGCCAAGAGGTAGCATTTATCGCATTACAAAGTCTTAACGATCCACAACTTTCGTCATGTTTATCACAGTTTATAAAACGAACAAACAACATATATGATCTTCTCCAATTTCATTCCTCAATGTTCCACAACTTCTTTACAAATACAAATTCATTTGAATCATTGAATATCACGTTACTAGCATCGATGTACTTAACTGAATTATGCTTTGACAATCAAATCTTAACAATGCATATCAAGAACAATGGTACGAATAAACTTTCGCTTTTAGACGAGCTGGATCTGCTGTGGAATGAAACATCAAAAGTCAAGAAATTGCTGACATCGAGAGTAGCATCATGGATCACAGATCATCTGTATATGTTGAACAAACTCGAACTCTCTCAAGTTATTCAAGATGTATCTCAGTGCTTGATGATCGATAAAGCAGGACCTTTAGAAGTTTGCAAATGGCTGAATTATCGAACGTGTGAAGGTTTCAGATTTTTTGCTCATTATGCTGCATTACAGCTGATTATTGAAGGTTCAGACATTGCTGACGAGACCGAAATCATTGACGAGATGCTTATTGTTGATACTGAATTCATCTTGAAACCGATCATTGAGCATTTGATCAGTTCTCGTCTGATGAATTCAACAGCTGTCCGTCATCTTTTATTCGCTTTACATAAAAATGCCAATTACTGTTCTAAGATCTATATTTCGATCTACTCTGAAGATATGCTGCAATTATGTTTGGAATTAGAAATTGAACGGATCAAGGAGAATGTACCTCGTTCATTCTTCTCAATCGTCAATGATTGTTCCCAAGAGTTGCAAAGCTATCTCGTTAAACATCTTTGTACGTGTATAATTGATCAGATACAACTCGAAAACTTCGTCAAAGAGAATTATCTCATCGTCATTGTTCAATGGATGCTTATGAAATGTACTCGAAAAGCAACAACAGACAACTTTGCGGTAAACTTATACAAAAGTATCTTACAATTTTTTGATTATCATGGGAGATCTGCAGTTCAGAAAGCCATCGTGTACGTTGTCAATTCTATATACATTGATATTCGTTCACAAGCAGAACGTATTTCTATGCAATGTGCTCGTGGTCCTCAAATGGCCAAGAAATTGGCTCGATTGAAAGAAAGTCTTACTTTACAAAGTGATACAATCACGTGTTTAGAGAACGTGATTTCATCAAGAAATTTATACTCAGACGATGTTTTGGTCGTTTCTTTATTGGCATACGGAAATTATCTACTTGTTTTAGACAACTTAAATATGGAGAAGAATGTTTCAGATGAGCTGAGAAATGCTCTTACTATCCTATCTGCAGAAGCATCGTACTCAAATCTTATTGCTATCAGAGCAGCTTTCTGTTTAAATTTTATAGAATATTCGAACATAACTCATAATACAATATCGAGTTGGTATAAACATAAATCGGATTTGACAGCTGAAATGAAATACAAAATATTATTACAACAAACATTGTATAATACAAAAATTGGATTCGGCTTAATGTTCGACAACGAAGTCATTGATCATTTGCACAAATACTCCTCGGATCTTATGAATACATTCATCAATGATTTATTCAATTATCTACGTAGTACGGCTAACTGCAATTATTTATACGAGCCAGCTCCTGATTATATCAAAATTGCATTGGCAATCAGCAGAAGAAAATTGAATGAATTTCGAGACGCTGTTAGGCAAGGAAAACATGGTGAGATAGAGTTTAAAAGAGAACTCTATCGTTGTTGCATGAATAATCAAAATGACAACAAGTCACTAGTCGAACTATATGCCATGTTCGCTGTGTTCACAATGGAACTTGTTGGAATGCTCAAATTACTCGGATATGCCTCGTTCGATAACAACGAATCATTTATGACCTTACTCAAAGTATTCGATCGAGATATTATCGACCATGTGTTCGATTTATGCAATACAGAGACATATGCTCAAATCGCAAATTATGTTTTGCCAATATTGGAGTATTTTGTCAAAATTCAGGTTGTGTCTTTTTTAGAAGTACATGAAAGAGTCTTAACTGGCAAATATTTGGTGAATAATTTCAAACAGGAACGCGGCGGAAATCAAGTTTTTCATCTCTTATTGAAAGTTAGCTGTTTTGCAAAAGATTTCGTGGAGACACCCGAAAGAATGTTGCTTTTTGAAAGAGACATTGAACAAGAATTTAAGAAGGTATACAAGGATTCGAAAAGAAACGATACGATTTTGATATTTTGATGTGAAATATTTCTCTTAGATATCTTGATCTAGTTTTATACTTTGTATTTAACAATAAAAGTGCTACTGTAAATAGATAATACATTAGCAAGACAAATGTTACTATTTGCTGTTGAATAGATTATGATTAAACGATGAAGACGAAAAATGCATTTAGGTATTGACATCAGTTCTTTTTGCTGTTCGGATATGCAAATTTGCATTTTTATGCAGAACACAATCTGTTCCAGAAAATGATTTTACAGAAATGCAATTGAAAACATTTGCCTATATCTATTTTCTCTAAACCAGGCATGAAGCTTTTACATTTATTGATATTTTTCAAACTATTCGCATTATTCCATACACAACATTCGATATATCATTCCGATCAAGTTGGATTATTTAATTTTGGATTCGATTGCCTTTATGCTTATTCAACAGATAGTGAAAAATATGACGATACTACTAACCGTATAACTTATCATTTGATTCCCTACTGTCGACGGCCAGCAGACAATGAAGAATTAATCGAACAAGACTCATTTATTCCACTTAGTAACGTTTTCAATAACATTACATTTGAAAAATTATATGAAAACAATGTGACAATTGACCAATTATTCAATTGGTCAGCACCCATTGATCTAATTGAACATTATGTCATGAATCATGCAGATCCGACGGCAATTTTCTATAATTGTTCATTACCATGGTTTGGTTCAAGATGTCAATATAGGTTTGATAAAGAATTATCCTCGTCATTTCATGACATTGCTCGATTGAATTTTATGGCACGCTCACATATTTATGACGAACTACCCGATTTCAACATTGGTACATGCTATCCGTTCTTATCTAATTGCTATCTTGAATATAAATTTATGTGTCTTGATTGGCGAGAGATCTGTGATGGAAAAGTTGATTGTACTAATGGAGAAGACGAACAATATTGTGAAAGACTAGCAACGAACGAATGTTCCAATGATAGTTATCGTTGTCAATATAGTGGTGAATGTATACCGTTAATATTTCTACGAGATGAACGTAATAATGCCGAGTGTCTGGATGGGACTGATGAAACAGAACTTTATGCAAGTAAGAGTGATCTTTTCGGACATTATTGCTATACGGTTCCAACATTCCGATGTGAGGAACGTAGTAGCCGATTTCAACCTTCTTTGCAATGCGGCGACGGTCAATTTATTCCTTTTCATTTACTCGATTCATTTCAGGATGCCATGTGTAATAACGGTCGACATATACTATTATTTCTATCGGCAAAAAATGACTATTTAAATATTCCACATGAAACTCTAAATGAACTTCGCAAATCTACACTAGATGCATCTACAGTCATTCTCAATCAAACATTAAGCAAGACCCAGTCAAGATTTTCAATGATATTGTGCGAGTCTATTGATCACAAATGTCTATCAAAATGGTATTTTAAAGTTGAAGTACCTAAAATCCATCTTATGTTTTATTTCATCTATCTACCTAATCGATTGTTTGACGATTTTTATTATGTTGACGAACCAGATTTTATTTGCTATCGCACAGAAACTTGTCCTGGGTTTATCAAATATGCTACTGACATTGGATTAGACACCGAACTCACTTGTTGTCATCCTCATCAAATATTGAATAATTCGCTGACTAATACAAACCAACTAGACGAAGCTTTGAACGAACTACCTTTTCGTTGTGCAACAACTGGAAACGAACGAGCATGTTCTCATTCATCTCTCTTCCATTGTCCAATGTCAATGAAATGCATATCAAAACATCGTCTCGTTGATGGTTTATCTGATTGTTATTATAATGAAGATGAAACATTTCCTTCTTGTCAATTGAATGACTCGCAACGATTTACCTGTACATCTGAACCAAATAAATGTTTATCATCAATAGCATTATTTAATGGCAGAAATGAATGTAAAGATAAAGAAGATGAAATGAATGAATATGACCGAAATATTTTCAATGGATATCTATCAATGGGCATCATATGTGATCGAAAAAAACATCCATTATTATTGAGAAGAAACGAAACCGATGAAACCAATTGCGAACATTGGCCATGTAATAATCCTTATACTCGATGCGATGGTATTCAAAACTGTCCTGACATATCTGATGAACAGAATTGTCCTCGACTATACTATACACTACAAGATGGTGCTTGTTTCAAAACAGCAATAACAAATTTATTCTGTGAGCCTGTAATGCATTTAATAGAACAAAAATTCAACGCTAAGATGGTTCCTGTTGAATATAATAATTCTCTTCATGATATAATTAATGTTAGTCGTGAAGAATATTGTACTTCACATCCGAAATGTCACACTTTACGCACAGCATGTAAATATATCACAGTAGATACAGCACATATCAATATTTGTAGCGTATCCAGTATCGCTTACTGTTTTTGGGAATATTCATTTTGGAAAGCAATGTTACGAGCAAATATTTGTCCGCTCGATCTCGGCGATATGAATGATGAGATCCAAACGGAGTCTTTTTTCACACCATCACAAATAGGTAATTTTCCATTAGTATCGATAGCAACAACATCGTCAAATAAAACTACTCCAGAAGCGACGAAATCAACAATCGTTCCAACAATATTTGACAAACTAAATAATTGGTATTGTAATCGAGGAATTCTTGTTCGATTCAATCATAGCCAATCGACAAAGTGTTTATGTCCACCAAGCTACTTTGGTTCACGATGTCAATGGCAAAATCAACGAATTAGTTTAACATTACAACTAGAATATCGAACAGATGCTTTTATCAACATTGTTTTTCAACTTATTATTATGCTTCTCGATGAGCAACGACAAATAACAACATATCATGAACAAATAACTTACATACCAAAACAAGATTGTGGCAGAAAATATAATATCTATTTGCTTTATCCAACGAAACCAAAAAATCTTTCTGCAAATTATTCTATACATATTGATGTGTTCAATAAAATATCTTTGACATATTTAGCCAGTTGGCATTTACCTATTTCATTTCAATTTCTTCCTGTTAATCGAATAGCACGTCATTTATTCATACCAAGTACACCAATGATTTCCAAAATATGTTCTTTATCTTGCGGTCAACATGGTCGCTGTGTTGAATATATTAATGGAAATTTCTCATATTTTTGTCAATGCAAACAAGGATATTCTGGTTTATTTTGTGAGAGGAAATATAATTGTTCTTGTTCATCCGATTCGCTTTGTCTTTCATCATCAATTTGTGTCTGTCCAATGAATAAATTTGGTTCGAAATGTTATCTAACTCGTTCGATATGTCAACCAAATCCTTGTCAAAATCACGGTCGTTGTGTACCTATTGATGATCGAATTGGATTAAAACAATTTATTTGTTTATGTCAAGAAAACTCCTACGGATCAACATGTGAATTTAACAAAAATCGAATTGACATTCAATTTGATAATGAGAAAATGAATCTTCTGCCATTTGTCTATGTTCATTTCATTACAGGATTAGTAACTCAACGTCATCAACAAACAAGCGTGTTGAAAAAGATCAATATTGGACAAAGTCTAATTACAATTCATATCAGTTATTCATTTCATCTTGTATTCATTGAATTAGTTGATCGTACATATTATTTACTAATTTTAAGAGAAAAATCTCTCGATTCTGAACATATCCGAACAAATATTTTAACAAATTATCGATGTTTAAGTCTCATTCAATTAACCAATACAAGTTTTGCAAATGATTTCTTTCTTCATCGTGTTAAATTGTATCCATTGTTATGTCGACAAAGCGAAGATCTCAAATGTTTCTATGATGAAAAGCATATGTGTATCTGTGATACAAATCGTTTTTCCAATTGTTTTACATTTAATACATCATTGTCACATGATTGTCGAGGAGAAAATATTTGTCAACATGGTGGACAATGTTTTCAAGATAATCCCAAATGTCCTGTCCAATCAGTTTGTTCATGTCAAGAATGTTATTATGGAACAAAATGTCAATTTTCGACGAAACGTTTTGTTTTTTCACTTGATTCTATTCTTGGTTATCATATTCAACCAAATTTATCAATGAGTCAACAATTATTTATTATTAAAATATGTATTTTAATCACAACAATCATGTTTGCTTTGGGATTAGCAAATGGTTTGTTATCCGTTGGAACATTTCGTCTTGAAAAAATCAATCAGACGGGGTGTAGTATGTATCTTTTAGTTTCATCATGGAATTCTTTAGTTTTAACTATAGTCTTTTATCTGAAATTTTGGCATCTACTTTTATCACAAATGTCGATGATAACAAATGAATTCTATTTGAAAATCAATTGTGTAATGTTAGATATGTTGATTAATGTTCTGATTTCAACTAATGATTGGCTTTATGGATGTGTTGCTATTGAACGGTTATTAACTGTTTCACAAGGTGTTAAATTTGATCAAAATAAAAGTAAAAGATTTGCAAAATGGATTAGTTTATGTATATTTCTAATGGCAATCTTGACACATATTCAAGATCCTATTCATCGTCAATTGATCGATGATATCGATGTTGATCAACGACGAACATGGTGTATTGCAGAATATTCTTCTGCTTTAAATGTATTCAATATTTGTATTATTCTTTTTCATTTTCTTGTTCCTTTTTTGATTAATTTAATCTCAACAATTATGATTATTTTACTAATGGCTCGTTCACGTTCAACAATTCAAAATTTAACAACGTTCAACGATCATTTAAAACAACAATTTCACAAATATAAACATCATTTAATTACACTATGTCTCTTATTAATTTTAACTTTACCACGTCTTATCGTTTCGTTTATTAGTCGATGTATGAAATCAGNGAGATCAGTAGTTGATCTACACGGTATTGGAGACCTCGAGGCTTTGTAGGAAAATATCAAGCGCTGATGGATACCGGAAAGAGATCGCTCGGCCACCTGATTGAGGACCCAAAGATGTCAGGAACAGCTTTGGCAGGCGTTGGTACTCAATCAAATAGTGGCAGACTTCGCTTTATGCAGTAAAAAGGGAAAAAGCCGAAAGCACCTTCTTTGTAAAAGAGAGTGTGGGTGAAGGTTGTGATCATACAAAGTATATCTAGAGAAGTGGAAGGTAACATTTAGCCTGAGGTACCGCGCATGGCTTCAAGAACAACAGAGCGTTTTGCAGAAGTGCGCGCAGCAGAGGAACTATCAGTCCAGAGAAGTAATCAACGATGAATAGAAGCGAACAATACGCGTCATGGAAGGTGAGCTCTCTAAAATATTTGTATTAGTGACACATACAAAGCCAATAATGTAAGAACGAAAGAAAGGTAGCTATGAAGTAGCTCTGCATATTCATGAGTGTGGCTGCGAAAGCGACGAGTGTCGATCTGAAAGATCGACACTCGTCGCTTCAACTATAATTCTTCGTCTGTAACGACGGTAGCTCCCTCCGGCTAACGTTTCTGAAAGCCTAAAATGGTAAGCTAGTGTAAAAGGTTTGATTTATAGTTTCATCATGGAATTCTTTAGTTTTAATTATGATTTTTTATCTGAAATTTTGGCATTTGCTTTTATCACAAATGTTGATAATAACAAATCAATTCTATTTGCAAATCAATTGTGTAATGTTAGATATGTTGATTAATGTTCTAATTTCAACTAATGATTGGCTTTATGGATGTGTTGCTATTGAACGGTTATTAACTGTTTCAAAAGGTATTAAATTTGATCAAAATAAAAGTAAAAGATTTGCAAAATGGATTAGTTTATGTATATTTCTAATGGCAATCTTGACACGTATTCAAGATCCTATTCATCGTCAATTGGTCGATGATATTGATGTTGACCAACGACGAACATGGTGTATTGTGGAATATTCTTCTACTTTAAATGTATTTAATATTTGTATTATTCTTTTTCATTTTCTTATTCCTTTTTTGATTAATTTAATCTCAACAATCATGATTATTTTACTAATGGCTCGTTCACGTTCAACAATTCAAAATTTAACAACGTTCAACGAGCATTTAAAACAACAATTTCACAAATATAAACATCATTTCATTGCACTATGTCTCTTATTAATTTTAACTTTACCACGTCTTATCATTTCGTTTATTAGTGGATGCATGAAATCATCAACAAATCCGTGGTTATTTCTTCTCGGTTATTTTCTTTCATTTATTCCATCAATGATGACATTTTTTGTGTTTGTATTAACAGCAGAAAAATATAAAGAAGAATTTAACACAGCTGTACAACGAACTATTCGACAAATTCGCACTCGATTTAACTAACTTAATTTGAACTGAAAATGCTTGAAATATATTGTCTTGTATGAATGTCGCTTCTCGCATATTCGACGAAGAGATCTGTTGAGTAGTTTATTGAGCAATAGTTTTATCTATTGTGGTCGTGTTTTTGAATTTCTACAACGAATACAACATTTGTACAACAGATTAACAATACGTGGAATAATAAAACGAAGTCCTAGGGAAAGTCCACTAAAAACACCTAGAAATATTGTTAAAGCATAGAGTACATTTAATCGACGTTCATATGAATAAATACAATAAATAGGCGTACATGCATTGTAATATCGTTCATATGACGTTTCACTCAACCAAGTATCAACAAACAAACGAGAAACAAGAGTTTCAATTGTGTCATCAGTTTGATATGTCGAATTTAAAGATGAAAGTTTCAATGGTGGTATAATTGAGTAATTAAAATTAGGCAGTTTTGTTGGTTTACTTGGATTACCAAGCAGAGTCGCATTAATCATTTCAAATATACATGAATTCGAATAAAAGCAGGATAAAGACGACAAAAGTATCGATTCCAAACAGAGACAACCGAGTACGATACCTTTGATAGTATATAATTTAGTATGACTGTTATTGTAGAAACCAGCTGAGTCAAAACAAGAACTTGTTGTAGCACATGAACACGATTGATTATTATATATTACCGGAACATTTACAAGAGAACTTCCAATACTATTACGACCAACTATTGGTTTCCAATTGCTACCTAATGTAGATATGAGTGCATTACCTTGTGCAATAGCACGAAACATTTCTAATGGACGAGTAAATAAAGTTAAAATAGAATTCTGAAATAGTTCCAGAGTACCATCGATCTGTACTTGAAATTGTGACGTAGACATTGCTGTAGTGGATATAAATGCACTAGCATAAAATTGTCCGATACCGTCGGCTACAGTTGAATCAGCTAATGAACAAAGTGATTGAAGTAATCGAAAATATATTATGCCCCAGGCACGAAAATCAATATTTTGAAGCCACCATGCGCTATTTAGTACGTAAAGACCGAAGAAATTTATCCATTTATCAGTAATGAAACCACTAGAACAGATAGGATGGTATGTGACATTGATATTAACGACGAAATTGTTGTATAGTATGGATATGTTCGAGCACGGACATTGAAGAGTACTAGCATAATGACGTTGAAGTTGTTCATAGGTAAATTGTGATGGAAAAGAAATAGTTTTACTTTTAGTTTGTTCGATAAGACCTGTATATAAGACAAGTATGATTGTAATACTAATCAATAATATGAGATAGAGACGTGTTGATATGATTTCTTGTGGATAAGTTTCTGTTGTACTTGATGGGCGTTGAAAAAGATTCAATGTACATAGATATTGTTTTATTTTGCTAAGCCAAGATAATCTTGAGGCCGGAATGTTATGAAATTGAATTTCTTGACTATTGGATGTTGAAGGTTTTGTACGATGATTTCGCGCGCGAATTGATCGGATAATAATTAAGAATAAGTGAATGATTATTGGAAGAATCAATCGAAGACCTCTACTCAAACCACTGTAAATACCTAAAAGATTAATGAAGACAAGGAACCAATCGAAACGTTGTTGAATTGTATATATACATGATGTAGGCGCACATTGTTTGTAAAAATCATCGTATGAAGCACTCAAAGTCCAGTTTTCAAGTAAAAGTTCATCGACGATCATTTGAACAGACGCATTGATCGAGAATCGGCTTGTAAGATTAGCATTGAGTGGTATACTGTTGTTTAAATCGACTCCGTTTATAAGAAACGATTTATATACGATGTCATAACAAATAGGATCATACCAACATTCGAGTGTTGATTTAATTGCTGTTTCTGTTGGTAGACATCTAATTATTAGATCTTTAAGATAAATAGTACTAAGTCCTGCTGATGAACCATAAACAAATGCTTGCGTACCACATCTATTACTTTGACTCAAACAAGAACAAATAAAAAGATAACCAGCCGGCAAGTCTGATGACATAACCGGAAGGGTAGCGATCGTCATTAATACTCCACCATTCGGAGTGAGTGAAAATTGCATATTCGAATTTGTTCGAGTAGAAAATTGACCTGTTTGAGTATTATTACGAAAAAATGCGAAGATACGACTGAATTCTGCACGTGTTGCTATTTTAAATGTATCAATGGCAGCGTTCATTTGTTTAGAAAAAATTCTTTCCGATAGTACACGATTGCTAACAAACATATTCGCTGAAAATAACCGGTACGCATTATTAATCGTATTTTCTGATAATGAACAACATGCATCAAGTGCTTGAAAGTATTGAGAAGCAAAGGTATAACTAAATCTATTACGATTGTATCCAACGGTGTCATTCGATTTATATAGACGATTATACCAATCAGATGAAGTAAGTCGACTTGAACAAAGTTGATGAAATGTGTGCACCATTTTCATGAAAGAAGAATATGAAATAGCAATTTGTGAACATGAACATTGTAGAGTATCAGGATATAATTCTGATAGATATTCATAATCTGTTCTTGATGGATTAGGAATTGTAATGGCCTTTGTTTGAATAGAGAGAAATGTATAGAAACTGAATATAATAAGACTTGTTCCAAGGCAGACAATAAATATACGTGTAATGATACATTGTCGATGTATAACTTCAGGATCACGAGATAAACTTTTGAAAAGGTTTAGATTAATAAGTAAATCTTTAGCCTTATTGAGTAATGTACAGAGTCGAATACCTAATATTCGAGCTCAAATGAAAATTTAAAAACTTCACAAAGATCAAACAATCTTATTTTTACTTACGATGACAAACAAACGATTGTTCATTGTTAGGACGAATTGATCTTTGTCGTATTTTACATAAAACCTTAATGATCAACAAACTGATAAATCGTAACGCAGCTGAAATTCCACCGACAGCAGTGAATATTAATGTAATAGTATATATTATATCAAATCGACGTGAAAATGAATAAGTGCAATAATTCGGATGGCATACATTATAATAAAGAGAAAATAAAGGTTTCACTGTTAAATTTTCAATCATTAATTCATCAACCAATGTTTTTATAGTAACATTGTAAAAGAAACGGCTTGATACATTCAATGGTTGTAATGTGTCATTGATTGATAGATATTGTTGAATTAAAGATAGACAATCTGTATCATAATAACATTCAAATGTTGAAGCAAGTGTACCATCCATTGGTAAACAATTGAACATTATACCTGGTACTTTTGTTGAATTTATTGTTTTTTCATTGATAGATCCAGAGATGATAGCGGGTCGAAGACAACCGCCAGCATTCGAACAAGAACATCCATCTTCAAAAACATTCGCAATAATACCCATAGCTTTTGACGAAGTTACTTGACCAGGATAGGCAACATAATAATTCGTAGCTAAACCTGATATCAAACCATTGGCTAAAGTCATCTCACGAGCCATAAGTAAATTTCTTTGTAGATTACTTACTGCAGTGGTAAGTGAAAAATTAAGTGAACTTTTAACTTGAGTCTCTATCAGGAATTGTGATTGTGCCATTGGACTAATCAGTATAGTAGCATTGAAATTATTATAAGCATCAATCCATGTGTTTTGTGATATATTACAAAATGAGCGTATCAATTGCCAGAAAGAACTGATAATTGTTCGAACATCAACAGGTGAGATAAATGAAACATTTCCACTATAGATTGCATTAATATATTTCTGAGAAATAANTTCAATGTACATAGATATTGTTTTATTTTGCTAAGCCAAGATAATCTTGAGGCCGGAATGTTATGAAATTGAATTTCTTGACTATTGGATGTTGAAGGTTTTGTACGATGATTTCGCGCGCGAATTGATCGAATAATAATTAAGAATAAGTGAATGATTATTGGAACAATCAATCGAAGACCTCTACTCAGACCACTGTAAATACCTAAAAGATTAATGAAGACAAAGAACCAATCGAAACGTTGTTGAATTGTATATATACATGATGTAGGTGCACATTGTTTGTAAAAATCATCGTACGAAGCACTCAAAGTCCAGTTTTCAAGTAAAAGTTCATCAACGATCATTTGAACAGACGCATTGATCGAGAATCGGCTTGTAACATTATCATTCACTACTATACTGTTGTTTAAATCGACTCCGTTTATAAGAAACGATTTATATACAATGTCATAACAAATAGGATCATACCAACATTCGAGTGTTGATTTAATTGCTGTTTCTGTTGGTAGACATCTAATAATTAGATCTGTAAGATAAATATTACTAAGTCCTGCTGATGAATCGTAAACAAATGCTTGCGCACCACATCTATTACTTTGACTCAAACAAGAACAAATAAAAAGATAACCAGCCGGTAAGTCTGATGACATAACCGGAAGAGTAGCGATTGTCAGTAATACTTCAGCATTCGGAGTGAGTGAAAATTGCATATTCGAATTTGTTCGAGTAGAAAATTGACCTGTTTGAGTATTATTACGAAAAAATGCGAAGATACGACTGAATTCCGCACGTGTTGCTATTTTAAATGTATCAATGGCAGCGTTCATTTGTTTAGAAAAAATTCTTTCCGACAGTACACGATTGTTAATAAACATATTCGCTGAAAATAGCCGGTACGCATTATTAATCGTATTTTCCGATAATGAACAACATGCATCAAGTGCTTGAAAATATTGAGAAGCAAATGTATAACTAAATCTATTACGATTGTATCCAACGGTGTCATTCGGTGTANTCGATTTATATAGACGATTATACCAATCAGATGAAGTAAGTCGACTTGAACAAAGTTGATGAAATGTATGCATCATTTTCATGAAAGAAGAGTATGAAATAGCAATTTGTGAACACGAACATTGTAGAGTATCAGAATATAATTCTGATAGATATTCATAATCTGTTCTTGATGGATTAGGAATTGTAATGGCCTTTGTTTGAATAGAGAGAAATGTATAGACACTGAATATAATAAGACTTGTTCCAAGGCAGACAATAAATATACGTGTAATGATACGTTGTCGATGTACAACTTCAGGATCACGAGATAAACTTTTGAAAAGATTTAGATTAATAAGTAAATCTTTAGCCTTATTGAGTAATGCACAGAGTCGGATACCTAATATTCGAGCTCAAATAAAAATTTAAAAACTTCACACAGATCAAACAATCTTATTTTTACTTACGATTACAAACAAACGACTGTTCATTGTTAGAACGAATTGATCTTTGTCGTATTTTACGTAACACCTTGATGATCAATAAACTGATGAGTCGTAACGCAACTGAAATTCCACCGACAGCAGTAAATATTAATGTAATAGTATATATTATATCAAATCGACGTGAAAATGAATAAGTGCAATAATTCGGATGGCATATAGTATAATAAAGAGAAAATAAAGGTTTTACTGTTAAATTTTCAATCATTAATTCATCAACCAATGTTTTTATAGTAACATTGTAAAAGAAACGGCTTGATACATTCAATGGTTGTAATGTGTCATCGATTGATAGATATTGTTGAATTAGAGATAGACACTCTGTGTCATAATAACATTCAAATGTTGAAGCAAGTGTACCATCCATTGGTAAACAACTGAACATTATACCTGGTACTTTTGTTGAATTTATTGTTTCATTGTTAGATCCAGAGATGATAGCGGGTCGAAGACAACCGTCGGCATTCGAACAAGAACATCCATCTTCAAAAACATTCGCAATAATACCCATAGTTTTTGATGAAGTTACTTGACCAGGATAGGCAATATAATAATTTGTAGCTAAACCTGATATCAAACCATTGGCTAAAGTCATTTCACGAGCCATAAGTAAATTTCGTTTTAGATTACTTACTGCAGTAGTAAGTGAAAAATTAAGTGAATTTTTAACTTGAGTCTCTATCAGGAATTGTGATTGTGCCATTGGACTAATCAGTATAGTAGCGTTGAAATTATTATAAGCATCAATCCATGTGTTTTGCGATATATTACAAAATGAGCGTATCAATTGCCAGAAAGAACTGATAATTGTTCGAACATCAACAGGTGAGATAAATGAAACATTTCCACTATAGATTGCATTAATATATTTCTGAGAAATAANTAAAGGTACGGAACCGTTTCGAAGGTGGCAGTATTTTGGTTTGCTCCGTATAAAACGCACAAAACCAATACCAACTTGACTAAGGCAAAAATGCTTGGTATTATGCGTGCGAAACCTTGCTTTTTCTTACTGAAGCCCTAATCGTTCAGTATAAGTCGTGGGTTAGCTTTATGAACTTATACGAAGCTATGAGTAGTTCTTTGTGCATGAAACCGAGTCTTCAAAGACACAATTGGATGATGAAAAGTTTCGCATGTACTATACTCAACCTTCTGAGACATAAATGATATGCCATTGGTTGAGTACGAGACATGCAGAACTTTTTGTTAATTTCGGAATTTATAAAGATTCGTACATGCTATGCGAAACTCAGAGCGGATCAGTACTGAATATACTGAACCTTTGATAGACGTACGAAACCTCGCAGGGGTTTGTATTGAATGTACTGAGCTTTTTAAGAATTTACAAACTCGTTATTGGTTTCGACCATTCCACACGAAGCCAAGTCTAGCTTAGTTTAAAATGTTCTAAACTTTCCGAAAACTGACGAACCATCGATGCGTCGGCGTGAAATCGTCTGGTCCATCAACTTGCCTGCGAAACTAGGAATAGTTTCGTAGAAAATTGACGAAACGTCGCATCACACTCCTAAACCGCTGATGGTTCTGTACACATGTTACAGAACTGCGAATGGTTTCGCATACCGCATTAAAAACCTGTGGATGGTTTTTGCTACCAATTGCCGAACCTTCTCGACGCTACGGAACTTAAAATAGTTCGGCAGTTCAAGCACAGAACATTTTTCGTTTTTCTGAGCTTAAAATCGTTCAGTCGAAGTATAGGAAACCTTTTAGGTTCGGTAAAACTCCTTCCTTTTTTTGAGTGTACGCTAAACTTGTTTTAGAAAATTACAAAATCAGAATGAGAACTGAGCATACATCTGTTCGAATCAGTTAGGTTGACAGTGAATTTGAAATCTAATAAAATGAGCTCTCACTATTGTACTTACCCTCACCCCTCAAGAGTGATTATAATCGAAAGAATCTTTATTATTGGTTACTAATGCGTATAAAAATAGAAATATTTATGTTGTTTATTTTACTTATACCAATAAATTTGTAGTGTTTTAGTATTGACTGAATCCAGACCAATATAAATATTGAAAAGTCCTTCTTCCCAAACATAATTAAGATTTGCATCGAAAAATTTCAATTGTTCAGTTGTCACAACAAATGAAATTTCTTCACGTTGTTGAGTTGAAAGAAAAATTCTTTTGAAATCTTTCAATTCTCGTACAGCTCGTGTCACACTTGCAACAGGATCACCAATGTATAATTGTACCACTTCTTCTCCATCATATTTTCCATCGTTGCTCAATACAACACTGATATTTAAACGATCTGAATCACCATGAAGTTCAGTTTTATCTGCATTTAATGGACCCAAACTAAACGCTGTGTAACTAAGACCATAGCCGAACGGATACAGTGGATCACTGGTTATATCTATATAACGAGTCTAAAAAAGAAAGATAAAATTGTTTCACAACACAATGAAAAAAAAACATAAGGAAACTTAGTACCCTATTCGCTTGAGAACTTATGTTGAGGGTGAGAGTATGATGATTTTTTTCTTTCGATAACACCCTTCAAAGATATCATTATCCGAAAGAAAATTTTATTTTGCACCGAACACAACCATGCTTAGATTCAACTGAAGATCTCAAACGAATCTGGTACTAGCTTTCCTTACATAAGAAAAAAGAATTGATCAAAATATTTTTACTTCGAATCGATTGAGAAAATCACTTGAATTGTACGGACGTCCTGTGCTCTTGTGGTTATAATGAAGGGGTATTTGCCCAACAGAACGTGGAAATGTTGCTGTTAATTTACCCGCTGGATTATAAAATCCAAAAAGAACTTCAGCGATAGCATTTCCTGCCTCCGTTCCAGCAAACCATGTTTCTAAAATTGCTGTTGCGTATTGATTTTCAATTGTTAATGTCAATGGTCGTCCATTCATTACTACAATAATAATAGGTTTGCCAGTTTGAAATAATGCTTGAAGTAAACGTTGTTGACACAAAGGTAGTCCAATATCCGCTTTACTTGCTGCTTCACCCGTCATACCTTGCGATTCACCAACAACAGCAACAATAACATCAGATTTTTGTGCAGCGGCAAGTGCCTCATCGATCATTTGTGTAGCTGTTCGATTATCTAAGATGATGTCACCACCGTATGCATTTAATAATTTAAGTAAATCCGGATCTTCAAGAAGATTCGATCCCTTAACATGTAAAACTTGAATATTGTTTCCAATTAATTGATTAATACCTTCGAGAACACTCACTGCTTGATTAAAATCACCAGCTGCACTCCACGAACCGAGTAAATTTCTATGATCATCAGCTAATGGACCAACTAAAGTCATAGTTAGATTCGATCTTGCTAATGGTAAAATTTGTTTATCATTTTTCAAAAGAACAAAAGAACGATGGGCAGCATCTCTTGCAGCTAAACGATTCTCCTTTGTGAAGATATCCGTATGTGAGCGTGATTCATTGACATAATGAAAGGGATCATCAAGTAAACCTAATTTATATTTCGGTATTCAAAATTTTCATTTAACTTGAGTATTCAATCGATGTCGATTCTTTTTCAAGCTTTTTACAGCAATTCAAGGAAATATGAAAAAATCTTTTCTTTCTTCATTCTTTTCGTTCTGTCTTTGTTATTTTACTGTTTTTATTCACATCATGGTTAATTCATCGTCGTCGTGAAAGTGCAAGTATTCTTGGAAATATTCCAAAAGGCTCACAACATTTTAGTACACGAAAACTTTACGAAAACTTTATACAATTTACTTTCAATAGTTTCAACGCACTTACCAGCAACTGTAATTATTATTTTAATTGATCATATATCAGTTGCAAAATCATTTTCCGGTATAAACCACTATAGAATTGTTTCAAATCGAGAATTTATTGCTGTTGAACTTGCAAATATCTTTGCTCCTTTTCTTGGTGCTACTCGAACAATAGGTTCGTTTTCGAGAACAGCAATTAATGCAACTGCAGGGATTCGTACACCATTAACAAGTGTTATAACAGGATCTTTAGTTGTTTCTGCTATTTACATTCTTTCATTGGTATTTTATTGAATATCAGAAGCAAATTTAGCTGCTGTTATTTTTCATCCAATAAGTCATCTTATTATTAAACCATAGAGTTTCGAACAATATTGGGAGATAAATCCTTTAGAATTTTTTATGTTTTCTATCAGTATAATTGTTATTCTATTTACTGAAATTGAATATAGAATGTATTAGTCAATTTTTTTATCAATTATTATTTTATTATATCAAATACCTAAAATACATAGAAGATTTCTTATTCGTGTTAACATTTATGAAATAATTCAAACATTATCAGATCATATATCTTTATCAAATAAATGTCATATTTATATACCATTCAATTATTCAGATGGACCAAATCCAAAAATAACATCATATTCATTTGAAAATGGAATATTTATTTATCGTATACATGAAATTTTTGTTATTCAAATTGGTATGTTGTAATATCTTCTTCTTATTCTTCTTCGAATAAATCCAAATGTTACTTCTAATATTACGTGTTGTTTTTTTTGTCATGAGTACATATTCTCTCTATTTTTCATATTTTTCTACTGACGATTTTCCATCAATCTACGTAAATTCATAGCCTGAAAGTAATATAAAATTTGTCGTAAAAATACACAAAGATTATGAAAGAAAACAGATATTCTTTTTAACAATTTGAGTATATATAGTTTTTTCTCTTTTTCTTAAACTTATCATACAGAACGAATGATATTTACTAATTTTTGTATACATATTAAGAAGCATATGTCTATTCATTATTTAATTGAAATAAAATAATAAATTCATTGCACTTCATATCTGAAAGAAGCTCGGGTATTCTGTAATTGTTCGTCGTATCGATTGTTGAATTGTTCGACAATGACTACTGCTCATTAATTAAGAAATGAATCAATTATATTATATATCCTAAATATATTAATTGATTTGATAATTCGAGTACGTTTGTTAGAAATTGTCTTAATATATAAATTGAATGAATTTTTATCTCGCAGCAAACATTCTCTACTCATGGCTTCTAACGATCCTGCATTATATTATAATTCGACCAAAAATGCATTCACCTTTCTTGGAAAGAAATATATTCGAGCCATATTTAAAAAGAATCCATACCCCAATCCATGTCAGATTGATCAATTTGTAAACCAACTAGGTTGCAGCGAGCAGCAACTAAAAGTAAGATAACATATTAAAATAGATAATTTAATTTATATTTTGGTTTAGAAATCTCTACGCAACATGAGAAAAAATGAAAAAAAGAAATCAAAATCTGCTGAACAACCGGTATCATTATTAGAAATAGGTTCATCGGAAGAAGAAGAATCATCTGTCATTTCATTGCCAATGTTATTCTTACGAAAAATCAAACAACATGAGGCAGGTCTTATGTTCGCCGTTATAGAAAAATTAATTAAACTAGATTATTTCATTAATCCAGCTCGAATGGGTAAAGAAATCAGACCAGAAGAAATTCACTGTTTGACGAGTAATACAGCTAAAGATGGTAAAAGTCACTAATGCAATTTCTTCATATAACCATGTTTTTATTATAGGAAAGTTTTTTTTCGACTGGTTAAAATGTTATTGTACTTATGCCAATTTACAAAATCCACCTACTCGCTATCCAAGTACTGAGCTTCGGAAAAAAAGCAAAAATTTTGAATTTATCCAACCTAAATTGCGTAATTTTCTTTTGGAGAATAAAAGTAATGTGTTTGTCATACAAACGCATCACATAGTTCTTCGTAGTATTACATCGGATGAAGATTTTAAAGCCCTTTCTCAATATGGACCTGAATGTGGTAAGAAAGAAAGAAAGAAAAATTAAATAATCTAATTCAATTTATATTTTTTAGCATCACATTTGTGTGATACAAAATATTGTTTACGAAAAGAACATCTAACAACGGAAACCATAAGAGCAAATCAATCAAGAATTAAATGTCCTGGTTTAATAATGATATTAAGAGAAAAACATATTATAGAATATTATCCTTGTGTACATGGACAAAATAACAGCAAGGCACATGACGATCCCTTAAAATACACATGTCGAAAAATCACGTTTCTACAACAACATGGAGCAGCAACCAATTATTATCAAAGTCTTTTTTGATTCTTTGTTTTTGTATATAATTATTCTTTGTAAATAAAACTTCAATAATCAGAACCATGAGTTTTGATGTAAAAGAATGTTCCGAATTTTATTCGATTAATCATTCTGCTGTGCATGGGTAAGTGCCGGTGAGAGTTGAATCATGGAACGAAACACTACACACCCACTTACACCACTGCTGATCACAGTAATCAAGCATCAATAACAACAATTAACTCAGTAAATCAGTTCTCATCTCCATTTTGGATCAAACAACAATGGTATTTTACACAACAATATCGTCAATCAAAATATCGTTCTCGAACAATTTTCTTTTCAACAAATCCATACAGATTCAGGGAAATAAAGCAGTTTTTTTATTATACTTAATATTATTTTTATTTTAGATGGAAGATTTATACATTATGTAAGCAATCCCATGATAAGCTCAATGAAAATGTTGAAAAAACTCATTTAACATTTGTTCAGCATATTTATTTCGTTATATAAATGAAACCCGTGCACATACAGATATATTTACCAAAGAAAATCCTTTAGCAGCAAGAGATTTTGCACGTCGTTCTTTTGTTCTTTTGAAAAATGATAAGTAAATATTACCATTAGCACGACCAAATCTAACTATTGCTCTAGTTGGTCCATTAATGGAACCATCAATGGGAGATATTTCTAAAGAAAAAAGTTGTTACTTGAAATTCACCTGTATAACTGAAAAACGTGACTTTTGATGTTGGGACCCCTTTTTTTTTCATTTTCAAAATTTCTTCCATGAATCGGACTAAGTGGATTCAATTCAGAATTGAATTCTCTATCGAATGGTGGTGCTCTGTCGGACAGGAAAACGATAGTAGTTGTCGAAGTACGTTTTTTTTTGTTGAAATTAAAACTGGATTGAGTCGATGATCAGGATATTGGTCTTGGTAATAGAATTTATGTGAGTATTCGAAACTTTGTTGGTAGATGATATGGTTTTAAATGGTGAGATGTGAGAAGATAAAGCTGGTTATTATGGTAAGTAGTACTTTATATGATATTTTACGGGTCATGGTAGTAAATTATTGACGCGATGTGATTTGGTTTTTTTTTTCGTCGTGCTAGTTTCACATCAGTATTTTCGAAGACTTGAGATTTCAGGGAAGTCGGAGAGATTCAGAAAAATTGAAGCTAACATTCTTAAAATGTAGATTAAGTTTGTGAAAAAGTAGATGACTAAAGGAAATTGATAACGTCATCATCAGTATCCTCACAATTTGATGTATGATTAATTAGTTTTCTCATTTTCAATTTAAAGAATTGCTAATTGATCTATATTGTTGTAATTTAATCAATGTCTAATTAATTTGATGATTTCCATCATTGTATAAGAGCGAGATGATTGGGAATTCCCCCTTCATTCGTTTCAAAGTATTCAGCATGTCACGAAAAGCACAGAAAGAGATTAAAAGATTACAACGATCAAAAAAAGAAGATTTTCCTCGTAGTCAAAAGTTTCTTAATTTTTTATCACCTGCCAAAGCAAAAGCATGGACAGAAGAAATCATCAAACAGCACGAATATGAAGATTTAATCAATGACCGTCATTTACCACCAGAACTCACTATTGATCAACTGAAAGCCTTAACAAGCATTACACATCATAATGGTAACAGATTTTTAGGTTGTCAACATAATTCAATCTTGATTATTCTAGGAACATTTTTCAAAGATTGGATGGAATGTAAAATTACACCAAAACATCTAAAAAATGCGAAAAGGCATCCAGAAATAGCAATTACTCCATCTAAATCATCGTGGTTCTCTGTGGCAGAAGATTATATTGAATTTTGCAAAGCGAATTCTGTGGAAAATCTTACAGTTAGCCGTCATCTGATTGCTTTACGTGGAAAAGAAAAGGAAGAACTTCCATTACTGTCTACAAATCAAGGCGGAAATCAATGTAAGATTTTATATAAATCGGTCCTTAAAAGAGTTTACAATTTTTTTAGGTTCGCATCTTTGTGATACGTACGGGTGCTTAAGAACAAAACATCTACGTATCGAAACAAGAGAACTCAACATGTCGCGAAGATACTGTTTCGGAATAATTTTACAAATTTATCGCAACAGCGCTGGAGTTGATACTGTGACAAACATCAAGCCATGTAAACACGGACAAGATCAAGAGAGAAGCATGGACGAACAACTGGATAATAGTTGTCGAAAAATATACGTAGTCCTAGTAACAGATAAAGATTTGTTTAAATATAAATAACTTTTGTTCGTAACTGTTTCTTGTTTAAAATAGTTCACTAAGAACTATTTTCATATAGAATAAACATATATATTAAAGAAACATGAAGCACAATCTAAACCAACTGTTTGGTTAATGAATGGAAAGAAAAGTTATGATATTATTTGTTTAATAAGATGCTAATTTTACGGTGCTGGAGTATCCCAGGTCGAAAAATCTGAGCCGGCTCCGGCCGGAACCAGAAAATTCCGGTCATTTCATGGAAGCAGGATTCCGACCCGGATATTTTCGGACTTTTCCACTCGCTTCTGACTATTTTCCAGTAAGTTCCAGTCGGAAAACAACTGGAATTCACCAGAACAGTCCGAGAAATTTCGATCGGAATACCGCTTCCACTCTCCTTTGTTTTTCGGTTGGAACCTTTTGGAGCTAGCTGGAACCATCCGGAATATCCTCGGAAAAGCGGGATTTCCGGCAGGTTCCTTTCGGATCCGGAGGCCGGAACGTTCGTCCTGGGTAGATGTGCACTTACTTCTTGTAAGTCACCTAAACCATGACGAATCAACTCACCAATTGATCCAGCATCTGTTACCACAAATCCAGTAAAATTCCATTGTTGACGAAGTAAATCATTTAACAACCATTGATTAGCTGTTGATGGAATACCATTGATATCATTAAATGAAGTCATCACACTTTCAGCACCCGCTTCAACAGCAGCACGATAAGGCGGAAGATAAAATTCATACATTCCTATAGGACTCATATCAACCGTATTGTAGTCTCTGCCACCCTCGGCGGCACCATATAAACCAAAATGTTTAAAGCAAGCCATGACTGTATCCACGTCACTTAAATTACCTCCTTGATAACCACGTACCATTGCTGCTGCGACTTGACTACCTAACCAAGGATCCTCTCCGGAACCTTCCATAATTCTTCCCCAACGTGGATCATGTGCTATGTCAACCATAGGTGAAAACACCCAGTTAATAGCATCAGCAGTCGCTTCTCGAACTGCAATACGTGCACTTTGTTGAATTAATGTTATGTTCCATGTTGAACTCATAGCTAATGGCACTGGAAAGATCGTTTTATATCCATGAATCACATCTAAACCAAACATAAAAGGTACTTTAAGACGACTGCTATTGATTGCAAGTTCTTGTAATGGACGAATAGCTTTTGGGGTGAAAATATTCAACACAGCGCCGATTTCACCACGAGAGATTTTTCTCCGCTGATCATCAGTAATAATTGGACCATCATCATTAAAACTGAAACCTTCTAAATTTAATTGGCCAATTTTTTCACCTAATGTCATCTCAGCTAAAAGATCATCAACAATAGATTTCATACGTTGATTCTGTGTTGATTCAGTTTGTATTTTAGCTGTTGTTAAACCAATTTGCCAATAGAAATTAATCTCGTTGAATTGTTGATATGATAATGGTATTTCAATTTTCTTGTCAACGATTTCATATCCCGGTGCTGTTATTCGTATGAAAATTTCTTCATCCGAATGTATTTTTAAATTTGATGAATTAAAAGAACCGTAAACATTTGGATAATGAAGTTTAGAACATTTATATCGACGATTTAAGTGTACGTAAATAATTTCAATAGTTGCATTGTTTATACTTTTTTGGCAATTTGTTGTATAATCTACTAAACGACCGGTAATTGATATTTGTCGAATATTGTTCATTGGAAACTCTGATGGGTTGCATAACTTTCGTGACTGAGTCAATTTATTTTCTGTTAATTGAATATTATCATTTGATATTAATTCACATTTATTTGTGCGTGCTGATGAAATAGAAATTTGTAGTAACACAAGAACGAATAGAATGATCTTCATGTCTCTGACTATCTCTTACAACACAACTAAACTGTTTGCAAGTGTATTGTTATCATATATTTCACATAGTTTTGTTTTTGAGATGAAAACGAACAGTTGATAAGATAAACAAAACAAACCGATAAAAATGTATCTTCTAGCTTGATGTGTTCTTTACAACAATATTCTGAAGTTTGTGCTCTTATAATGTTTCTTTTTTATATTACATCACTATTACGTTTAACTTGTTTAGGATATTTTTTTCATATATGGTAGAGATAAGATCTATTGTGGTCTCTTTCTGTCGCACATCAAATTATGTAAATTATTTGAAACTAAAAGATTTTGCAAATGTCATTCGATGAAAACAAATCGTACAGAAGAAACATCGATCAATTTAAGGAGATTTTGATCGAAATCTATGATAGACTTCTCATTAGTAGTTTTCATTAGGATATTCTCAGCAAAATTAATGAAGGGTGTAAATAGTTTCTCTCCATTCTAATCCAAATAACAACATTAACAAAAGAAAACAACGAAAAATGACAATACAATACTTAAAGAGCAGAATTTAATTGCCGAAAGCCAAAAAGATCAGACATTCGGTTTACCACTTTTAGTTTAATTGCGATCTCTAGATAGATATTATGACTGTTGGAATGGTTTTTTTTAAATAGAATAAGTAATAACGGTTGCTTATTTGGTTCCTGTTAATTATCTGAATCAAACAAGTGTGTCTAAGGTTTTTCCCTTCTTTTATTAGATGCATGCATGTATATGTTATCGTGCATAACGATCATTATTTTCTGCAAAACCAAATCGATCGGTTATTCAGCAATATTAGAAACAATATACAGCACTTGACAGGTTTACTATCCATATTACTTTTTTAATACTAGGTAAAGTAAAAGCACAAATAACATAAAGAAAACATTGGCCTGTTAGTTTATCCACTATGAAACTATTAGGCCTTTCTCTTCAACAAACAGAAAATACAACTATAGATTACGTGTGGTCTATTCAATGTCGTTCAATGTTCCGGGCAGCTATTCACTTGTCTCAACAACAGAATATAACTTTTCAAAAAGAATTACTTAGTTATGACGAAGTTACAACATTTGATGGGTTTGGTGGTCCAGCTTATTGAAGAGAAGTACGTTTTATTTCATCATTTTTTAATCGATTAGGAATCACAAGTATTTCATATTCAGCTACAAGTCCTGCTCCATCCATTATTGATATTGCTGGTTTCTATCGTGACATTTCATCAGCTGAAAACATCATATTAGGTATAACATTATTGTTTCAACGATATAATTACAGATCATCAATATTATGGAATGTAATCCTTAAAAGATATTAAAGCAAACTATTGAAGAAAATATATTAGGACCCGATTATTTGTGGACGTTAATAATACCTGTCTCAATAGATAATTTTAATAAACGACAGAAACAAGAATTAATTGAAATATTTACGATTGGATCGATTCAAAGAAATGATGTTGAAGAACCAATAAATGTAACATAATTGAATAAAGTATATGATACAAGTAACGCTCGTCTAGCGACTCGCTCAACTCTTTCTCGTAGAAATATTGCTTTCAGATATTACATTTTTTTAGATATTATTGTGTATATTAATTTGTTTTCAGTGTAGACTAGAGATTTATACTAAATGTTACTAATCTCAGATTCGAATTCCTCGGCCCAAAAAACCCTAGGCCATACTTTTCAGAAAGAGATTTAGATTATTAGTTTCATCTGTTTTTTCGACCAATCAGTGAAGTGCAGACACACAAACAAACAATTTATGTTTCTAAGACTCTTCTCTATGAGCAAGAGAATTATTTAATTGTCATATGCATTCATTTCTATCGTCATCAACAGATAAACAATTCACTACATATCCATTAATTGTACAGTTGCCTTGCGGGCGACCAATGCAATGCTCGACTATTCGGTTGGCACCAACAAAATGTATTTGATATTAATATCATATTGAAACCTAAACAAAATCGATACAAAAGACAACAAATCATCTCTATCATTCCACTTTCTGAAATTACTACTAGACTTGTTTGTATACACAAAACTGCATCTAAACTTACTCTTGCAAATATTAAACAGGATATACGTAGATTCGGAACGATCATCTATGCAAAAATTATACGAAGAATTTGGTAATCTATTTGCATTGTTACTCTCTCTCTCTGCTGTTATCCACTGTTATATTGCCAATCTTGAAGATTTACAAACGTAAAGAAGCTAAGCAAAACGACGATATTGCAAAAGCGACTGAATCGATTAGAGAGAGATTCCATACACGTTTAACACTGCATTATAATAATTTTTACGAACATAATGTAGAGATATGCTTTTGTGTAGTTATACATAGATTTACTTCGTCAGTAGCATCCGATCCTCATAAGGATGTATATGTTCGATATTCTAAAACGCACACATAACATTTTCTCATATCATTATATTTCTCTTTCGAGCTTTTTCAATAGAATAACATGTTCATTTCTCTACACATGTATTATATAAACAAAAAAAAGTCGTCTAGTCGAACTCAGCAAGAGAAATGATACTCATATACACATTTATATCAATCTAAAGCAGATTATTGCACATAACTGTCGTGCGTTGAACTTTGAAATAGCCTTTCTTTTTCCCGTTGATTCATTGATCAAGTCAATAAACGAATGGGTTCAGGTTTTCGAATAATTTATTAATTTAGAAGAAAAAGAAAACTATTTACAGAGAAAAACTAACTCTTTCATTCTCGCTGTTGTCCAAAGCCCATTTTAATTTCAAATGCTTCTTATAAAAGAAAACCTTTTCAATATATATGTATAAGTAACAAAATCTTTCCTTTCGACGACGATATTCCTCCATCGACTTTGGAGTAAACCAAGCTCTCTAAAGAAAAAACTCAAATAAAAAAATATTAAGAAACAGAAACGAACATACTTTACAACTGCAGCCATTTCGTATGCATCTAATTCCACACCAACAGGAACAAAATACATTAGCCACCACCACTACCAACTTGAACACCCACTCCCTCACCCACACCCTCACCCACACCCTCATTCAGCGATCATCTCCTTTCAACAATTATGCCCGACCGACCATATACGTTCCATTCCACACTACCAGAACACAAGCCAATCAGCAATATGATTGGTATCCGGACACAAAACTCTACAATTCCCCCAAAAAAAAACCGAACAATACAAGACAACTACATACCTGACAGCCACACATTCTCGATCTTTCCCTCGATAACGAGAGAAAAAATAGACATAACCATCTAAGCATATATGCATCAATCAACCTAACCACAAAGATGAATTAGGAGAGCGCATCTCCTTCCAAAACATTTTTCTGTCTTTCGGAATAGCAGTATTTGATTCAGAATTCGATTCTGCATCGATTGTAATACCTTCGGAGTACCCGTAAACGCTGCTTGGAAGAAGTTAGGCCGGTATTTGGTGCATCGCGGGCAAGTGTGTGTCTTATGGCGCGTGCTGGTGTTTCGTTGGATAAAGCTTTGATGGGATATTCGGATGGGGCAGAGTATTTCTGTTGGAAAACATTGTGTTTATGGTTTTGCGCGAAGTTTGTAGGATATGAGAGTTGGATTTCAAGGTTGATTGAGATAGTTTTGTTAGTAACTAACGGTTGACGAGATAGTAAAATATGGATATGAGAGGTATTTTATGGATGGTTCCTGATTGGTTGTTTGTTAAACGGTGCTAACTTCACATGGATTCCAAAATATAACGAATTCTCAATAACAATAAAAACTGAAAACGAAACGAAAAACTAAAAGCAAATAAGATTTTGGAACAATTTCCAGCAGCATCCCAAAAGAAATTGTGATCTTTCATGACGAATGTAAATGCAGCAACATTCAATTCTAAATGCGCAAATCCTCCCTTGAATTCGTAATCCGATTGCAATCCTAACCGAAAAAAAGGTCAATTCTAAATTTACAAGTTATTTTTCAGGATTGCTAATCCGACGTGTAATTCTGCGATCGAAGTGTAGTTCAACCGTCAGTAGTACGTTTTATTATGTTATTCACGTGTAACTAGTTTCAAATCCTCGGAAGGTGTGTACTACTTTGCCTGTTTGCTGATTCGAATAGCATCGGTTCGTGTGTTTTTGTTGACATACGGTCATATCTTTTATTTTCGCTCGACAAATGTGTTTACTGAGTATTTTGGATTAATTCGGTTTTCGTAGTTTCCAAGAGTTATGGTGCACCGGAGTGTTACGGGAGTTCAGTTTGGTTACTGCGGGATGTCCACGGATTTAAACCTGTTGAATCCAATCTGGAATCCTGTTTCCATGGAATGTACAGAAAAAATTTGTCACCAGGTCGGATTTTTCGACTTCGGATATATTTATGCTTTCATCTCGCTTTCTTATGAAGACAACTATAGACCTAAGTGATACTGAATAAATGCAAAGCACAAGGAGATGAGTTAGGAAAGAAATGTCATCATTTTATTTTTAAGAAGTATCCTGAACGTAATTATTGAGTTCATGAAAACCAATCCTCTTCGTAATCTAAATCAAAACAGCTAATAGAATATATAGACTGAAATTATTAAAGAATTGTCGTCATCGATTCGCGTATGGAAACAGATATTTCCATGCCATCCCATACCAAACATAATTTTCAACAATTGTCAGGTATCATGATAATTGATTCATTAATAACTCACTCTCATTTGTATTATAGAGTGTAGAAATGAATCACATCTTATGAAAGGCAGTAGTCTGATTATGATATTTAATGATACAAAAGACTATTTTAAGTGATTTTCGTACACATTACGTACAGTTCGAATGCATTTAGTCAATATAGATGAATTATATCCGTCTTATAAAGAATATAAATGGTCGAACACAAATAGGCAACATATACTTTCGCTCAGCTTGCTGTAGGTGCCAATTATTTAATTGCAAAACTTGAACTCCAGTCATATTTAGTCAAATCCAAATCTAGAATTGGATTTGATGCATCCCTACTTCTAGACCTTGTATGACCTATTACTCGACACTGGTTCATGATAACAATGTGATCTTTTCAATGGTAGTGAGGAGTCCTTATGTAGTATATATAATAAAAAAAAATCACAAGGATTGACTGAATAGAACTGGAGACATTGAAATTTTATGTTGAAAAATATGACGATATAATAATTTTGCAATTAGCTCATGTATATATTGTCATTAGTTTAGATAAGCTCAAATCTTTGTATACGATTGTTGAACATATCGGTGACATACATATATGTTTCGTTAGCATTGATAGTTATACTAACTGGATCATCGAACAAAGTAGAACTGGTACCTCTATTACCATAGGGATCTCCTGCAATTGTAACACCTTCGGTTGCTCCTTTTTCCCATCGTTGAATTCTATTATTAGCTGAGTCTGCTATATACAGAGTTCCTGTCTTCTTTGATACCCATACATCATTAGGATAATATAACTGATTACTTCTGCTACCTGGTCCATTTCCACCAGCCACTGTTGTTCCATTACAAGGCCAACTATTATTTATTGAATAACGTCTAATTCTGTGATTGAAGGTGTCAGCAACATATAATAACGAGTTCTGTTCATCAAATGCAATACCACATGGTCCTTGGTTACTCATCAAACTATTACCAATTGTGCTAGAATCAACCATTATTGTACCATTTGTAGCATTCGGTCGCCAAAATAGGACTCGACTATCTGCTAAAGAAGCTACTATGACATTATTATGGCTATCGGCAGCTATTCCAAATGGTCCATTTAAATATCGAAGTCCTGTTCCAGTACTTTGTTGATAACCTGCTACAATAAGCGGAGGCGGATTAATAGTTTGCATATTTGTATATCGTACGACTTGAGAATTACAAAAATCACTGACATATAGATTATATGTATTACTATTGTCGACATAAACATCAAAAGGATTACATAATGAATGTCCAGATGACCATTCAGTGGCTATTACTGAAATATTTTGACCCATTTTATTAGCATCCCATACACCAATGATACGATTATTATTGGAATCTGCGATAACTAATGAATCAACATTTGTTGAAAATACACTGATTCCAATAGGTCTATTTAGACCAATAGTTGAACTTCCATTAATTACTGTATAACTGTTGATTATTGTTGTACCAGAAAGTATTGATATTGCTAAAAGAAAATATAATTATATTTAATTTTTCTATAAAACAATTTATTAACTTAAAGGATAGATGAAACAAATGTAAATTTGTATTTTGATTATTTTCTGTCAATGCGATGAAAAGCTTTTCTTTATCATTTATAACAATATCTAGTCATCAAAAGATGTGAGACAATTTTCATTTTGAATTCTTAATTCATCTCATAACAAAGCAAATAAAACAATTATTATATAACTTACGACCACATTGATTAAATTGTAAACATGTATAATTAAGATCTTCTCGACACATATTCATATTCTGTTGACAAGGCGAACCGCGTTTTACCAATTGTGGAACGCACATTGATATTGATGAATTCCAATAACTATGTGGCATGCAATCACATTTAGAATTATTGTTACATCGTAGATATCGACTTTGATAACAAGAAGATACACATCTTTGTCCATATTCTTCAAAAAGATCTGATGTCAATTGAACAATACCAACATTTGATTGAATATACGATGACGGAGCAATATAACCCATATTATTTGCATTACCTTCAAAAAGTCGACATTGCCTTGGTACAGATACTTCATAATCATAAACACCACATAGAAAATTATTAGTACATAACATACTACATTTCATGATTGATTCAACAAGATTAACTGAAAGTAATTGAATTGACATACTAATAGGAATAAATTGTGTACCTGGTTGTTTAAGAATTATTGTAGCCGTAAAAGTATTTTGTAAATGAACCAATTTCCAATTTGAAAGAAAAAGGAACCATTGACAAAGATTAACATAAAAAGACCAAGAATTATAATGTAAATAAAACATTCTATCAAACAATAAAAGAATATCTAAAAAAGAGATCATATTGGATATTACTTAATAACATTCTCATCATAATTAAACTGCGTTTAATATTTTTCAAATAAAAGTAAGAAAATTCTTTTGTTTATATAGATGCACGTAAGTGAAAAAAATATACGAATTAAACACTTCACATATGGTATGCGCAATACATTTCTATGACGTATATTTGAAGTAAATGGATTGTACTCACTTATAAGATTTTTCTTCTAAGTATCATTATGTATAAAACCTTTTTAGTGACATTTTATTATACAATAATGCTTTTTATTATTTGTGTCAATTAGCATATTACATAGAAGTGCATCATCTTTGAAACGTTTGAAAATGAAAAAAAGTTTCTATACTTGAGAATATTGAATATATGTCATATCTAAAACAAATTTTTAAGGTCATTTCTACAAGAAAGTACCCAGGTGATTATGGCACAGTCGGTTCCGCCCGGTTAGGTTCGTTTTCCGACCATTTCCTTGCCGCCGGATTCCGGCTGGAAGTTCAAACGTAGGTTCCAGTCATTTCCCGACCGTTTCCTGCAAACTTCGAGCTGGAAACGGTCAGGAACTGATCGGATATCTTCTGTGCAATTCCGGCCGGAATCCGGCGGCAAGGAACCTGTCGGAACTTGCTGGAATCGGCGAAAACTGTGTCGGAATCGAGAAGAGCTGTACCGGAACCGACTCAGATTTCAACGGATCCAGTCGCCGGAATTATCGACCTGGGTACATTCTTTTTTCTTTTAAGAAAGAATTGGGAGTATAGTGGAAGAATTCGAATTCAGTAAAACCTCTCTAATGTGAACATCATCGGGACTGACCCAAATCGCTCAGTTAGGAGAGGATTAATGAGAAAAACTACAAAAAAGTTTGCTGTGACTCTTTTATTTATTCTTCAGACATTTATTCAGATTGATAATGTATACACATTCATGATTCGCCAAAATATTTCATCATTCCCGAAGATTCGATGGTTATTATGCAGATGAAGTTTTGAAGTAGTCAAAAAACCGATTTTTCTCTTGACGAATTGGAATCTAGTAGATCATTAGTCACTTTGAATTCTAATTGAATGATTAATTGATTCTTTCTCTCTCTCTCTCTCTTTGTCTTTACAATAAATAAAAGACACAGCAATCAGATGAATTTTGTTGGCGACGACATAGATGATGCTATCAACATTCGTTCCCATTGTTGAGGTGATCTATACGATTGGGACTGGAAAGAAACATTCATAGTCAGAATCGCAAGGGGATCAGTTAATAGAGGGTCAAACCCAGCAAAATTTGCTCGGAGAGATCGGAGAGTATTGAGTAATCGAGGTTTTACTGTATTTAAAAGTTCTAATCGACGTGTTTCACCAACTCGCCGTTCTATTGCTTTTTTCCAATTATACATTTTTGTGAAACACGATTTGCATGAAAGTTTTGAAGTGTTTAAGGGCAGAAATTTGCATCCACACCCACACCCTTCTGGCGGACCGTCTCTTAAATGTTACATTTTCGGATTTCATAGCACAAGTATTTAGAGAAGAAGCGAGTATCCCAAAAGCTGTGCAACAAGAAAACGACAACGATTTGGAAAAGAAAAAGGAAAATAAAAGTCAGTTTCAAATTGATATTATTAATTTATCTAATATACGTTTTCTTTCTATCAATTTAGATAATTCTTCAGATAGAGTTAAAGCAAAGGCTTATGCTGAACTTAATCACATAGAAAAAGCACTCGAATTTTATCAGAAATAGATTAAAAACCATGCAGAAAATTATTCAAATTTGACTGTTTTCAGAGCTTATTATAGTACAATTAAAGACAATATGCATACACATACGAACAAAAAAGCATGTCAATTTTTCTACTAAATTACTTTATTCACTAGTGAAAAGATTTCGCGAAGATTATATAGACTATTTAGACATATTGGAAATAGCAGACTCATATTTTCAATGTGAAATTTTGTATAATAAACAATCATTATATCTCAAAAGCAGTCTCGCTTATATTTCAGCTTTTGACTTGTATTTTACCCATTCAAAAGGGAATACTGATATATTAAAGAGACTTCGAGGAAACATACTCGATATGTATACTGCAAATGACCTTTCGCCTGAAATGATTCTCAAAATTGCTCAGCAATTATCATTATCGGAAGATAATATAAGTCAAATGTGTTTACAGATGACGACAATGTATCGTGACAATAAAATAGCCGACGTTGCTGATATTGATGGTGATGGTGATACAAGTAATGAATCTCGGTGCATTGCTTTAGAGTGGTATCGAAAATGTTTAAATATTTCAAAAAATATGTTAACAAAAGCAACTTGTTATTATAATATTTTATGTCTTTATAAGGATTTTATTCTTGACGGTGACAAAGGAGAAGCTGATGTTGAAAGTATGATCAGTTTATTACCTGAATTGAGTGCAATTGATCAACATTTATTGCTTGATTTGGCATGTCGATTTGTGAAAGAGTATGATAACAGTCAAGATTTTTGTGAGACAAAGATTTATAGACAATTAGAAAAACTTGTCAAAGATTCTCTTATTAAACTATTGAAAACGAATGATAAACTCAAAATTGGTTGCTATCTAATGGAATGCGGTGATCGAGGAAGTGCTGAAAAATATTGGAAATCTATCATTGAACAAGTTGAATTGGATAAATCCCAATAAGTTCTATCACTTGTTCATGATTATTATTCAACATTTGATGAAATTCTCGATGCGATGAAACATCCAGAGAATGAACTCAATTCACTTTTCGATCATTTAATTACAACTTATGAAAAAATAGGTGATTATATGTTAAAACAGAAAAACAGTGAGAATTCAGTTATAGAAGGATGTAAACCTGCTGAAAATATGTTTAAAAAGGCAATATTTTTTATGAAACGACTTGATAAGGACAAAAATACCACCCAGGTCGAACAATTCCATACTCGGATCCCATCGGATCCAATATAGGATTCTATCAGATCCTACAGGAATTCGACGGATCCGATGAAATCCTGGTAACGGAATCCCATCCGATTCCGACGGTGTCGGATCCGAAACATGGATTTCCTGGATTTGCTAAAGGTCATCATAGAACATAGCTAGAAAGATCGCTCATAAAATTTGCAACAACCGACGGGATTTTTCTAGTCGGATTCCAATGCAATTCCGTTTCCCGAAATACGATCGAATTTTGTCGGATGGTCGGATCCGGTCAGATCCGATCGGATCCAGCATAGGATTTGTTGACCTGGGCATTCATGAAATAGAAAGAAACTGCAAGCAATGATTTGAATCAAAAAATAAAATACTCATACCAAACTGGCTATTCATTAAAAAGACGTACAAACAAAATCATTTTTTAATCATATCGAGTAAAACTATGGCAAATTAAATTGTACAAATGATGTGTCATCTGTCAATTATTTCGACGACCATTTTCTTCTGAGTCTTTATATCATTAATCAACATTTTTACATCGTTGTTGTAAAGAAATCAAATCAAGAAGAAAAAACATATTTTATTCGAATCTCAAATCTAAATTTAGAGCCTATGAATAATTAATATTTTTTCAATGTCTAAGGCTTAGTGTTTCAGTGGCAGAATGTTCGCTTCGGAAGCGAGCGACCCAGGTTCGATTCCTGGCTGGGCCCAGTTTTTTTTCTCTCTCATTTCTTTTTCTACAATCGACATCTTTTTTCCACTTTTTTCTAAAATGCATCCTATTCATCAAATAGCATATAGCATTTCACATTCTACCGTTCTCTTATGATGCAATAACGCAAAGAAATGAGTCATATTTCAATGAGAGAAAGCAAGTAACTATGGTTCCTTTTAAATTTTATCTTTCTGTAGAATAGTTTACTATTCTATATAGTGAATTGCGCCTCTGTGGAAAATTTTTATCGTATTGTTTTCCAAAAATTCAGGTGCCCTATTATAACGCTTAATCGGATAGAAAAAAAAGGCTGTTGATCATCTAGCAATCAATGTTTACTGTATGTACACTGCAAAAGGATACGAGTAAAAAAAATGGGGCCCAGCCAGGAATCGAACCTGGGTCGCTCGCTCCCTAAGCGAACATTCTACCACTGAAACACTNNNNCAACAAAAGTACATCCTAGTACCATCTATATATCCTATAAATTTCAGCCCTTTAGAGCAAAGCATTCGTGTAGAACAAGTGAAACATAAATGAAATTTTTCAAAAATAACGATTTTCGACCTTAGTTTTCTCCCAGGAAATCACCTAACTTTTTAAATCTCCTATCCAGCTTTGAAGACCCCACACTGAAAAAAAAATTCGTCGATTGATGTACCCTTAAAAAGTTGATCAGAGTGCAACGGGTCACAAACCCTTTTAAACGTTTTTCGGAGCATGATAAACTCCTATAAATACCCTTTGATTCAGTCGCAAATTCCGTTTATCAGACCAACTAATCGTACATCAAAAGGTTTATTTAAACGATTATCTCTTTGAAAAACTTTTAAGGGATTGTCACACGTTGCACTCTGATAAACCTTTTTCAAGGGTAGAACAAAATGAAGAACTGTTTTTTTTAAATAGACCTATTCGTTTATAAATGCGTATATTCTCGTAAAATATCTTTGCACTATAATATTAAACTTAGTCTCAAACGTTTAGCAACTGAATCAACGACTCAAAGGTTCATGGAAGGATATTCCATTTGGTTCATCACCTCCATCAACTACCTAGAGGTTGACGGAAAAGTATTCCATTTGGTTCATCACGTCCATCAACTACCTGAAAGTAGATAAAACAGTATTGCAATTAGTTGATCAACTATCATGAAGTTTGTCAACATCATATTTAGACACGAAGCGCCTTTTGGAATAAAAAAACTCTGTTCATAATGTGTTTTGTCTGGTAAGCTATTATCGCTGACTGCCACATATCTTAAGCTAGGATGAGTGCGACTAGGAAAGCGTGTCCGGCATATTTATGGTATGAAAAGAAGGATGATAGATGATGATAGAAACACAGAGGAGCTGAGACGAATAGTATTCTCTCACGGCTTTGACAACCTAAATACTGAGACCATGATTCCAAGAGAAGATGCTGCGGCATTCAACGTTCGGTCAGATGTGTTTGTAAGAAAGAATATATCTATGGCGCAGGCGCGCTCGTGATGTTTGTTGTGACAGATTCGGAGCACATAGAATGCATAAGAATAAAGGAGAGAAGGTTAACGGAAATTATTAGCGCAGGTCAGTATACGGTCGGACGTTAGTATGATCGTACTCAGTGATGTACTGGACATGAATGAGGCGAAGGAAATCATGTAAGATTGAAATGATGAAAGAAAATGCGGTCTCAGCAACTTAAAAGAGCTAGAATAACGGTGGCTATTTCATTTTGAGAAATATTTATAGGAAGAACATCGACTATCGCTCACTGATTTCATAGAAGAGAAGGAATATTCTATGTTAATAAAGGCGGCCAATAATTAGAATACGGCACATTAGGGAAAGATAAGAAGGAAGTTCCTTTCGCTTTGTTCAAGAGGAATATTTCACACAATGCTTGATTAAGTATCGCAAAGACAGAAGTTAACTGGCCAAAAAGGATAAACTTATGTGGACAAAAGTAAGAGAGTGAGTCAATGTTGCATGAATGGGTCAACGTACTGAATTGAAAGTTTGGTAACTCATCGAAGAATAAAAGAAATCATGTTTGAAATAACTAAACCATTATATCGCGCGATAATGTGAAGACGACGGATAAATTAATAGATTTACGAAAGAAATGAAAACGAAGAGCTTCACTTACCATGAGTGTCACCATCTTATGTAGTTGATATCGAATCGATAAAAGTAAATAATTGTAATTGATATAACTCAAAGTCACCAGGATGATCGCAGTATCATATGATTCCATTGATGACATTGTGCGCGTACAGAAACTAAATATGAAAAGAAAGAAAGAGAATTAAAAAGCAATATGTCACTCACCAAAATATTTTTTTGCTTGAAGTTAATCGAAATAAATAGTTGATTGTTCTGTTCGCCACCCGCCAAATCATCTGTACTGTATTTTTCAAAACTTACAGCAAAAACGAGAGATGTGAGATCNGATGATCGCAGTATCATATGATTCCATTGATGACATTGTGCGCGTACAGAAACTAAATATGAAAAGAAAGAAAGAGAATTAAAAAGCAATATGTCACTCACCAAAATATTTTTTTGCTTGAAGTTAATCGAAATAAATAGTTGATTGTTCTGTTCGCCACCCGCCAAATCATCTGTACTGTATTTTTCAAAACTTACAGCAAAAACGAGAGATGTGAGATCATACGTAATCAACTGCTTCAGTCAAGCAGCTTGACTAAATATAAAAAGAAAGGAAGAAAATTCAGAGAATATGCATCACTTACCGTGTTGTTTCTTGTTTTGCATGAACACAAGTAAATGATTCTTCATTGATTCGAGACATCGTTTAATATCCGATCTCGTTGACGTGCACAAATTGGCTAAGGATGGAGAGCCATTATTGACGATAGCGGCGGTTCATTTTGTGATCGAGTCAACACTGGATTAATAGTGCTGACGAAGATAATAGAGCTGACAAAGTTAGATGCCAACGTTATATTATTCAGATGATACCATTGCTTGAGTTCCATCTGAAGAAATTGATGGATTCTGCAATTATAAAAATTTGGAATGCTGGAAATTTTGACATTGTTATTGCAGATACAGAGTAAGAGAGCATAACAGAATTCGTGAATTGGCTGATGAAGAATAGATAGTTACATTATTCATGCTTGTTGAGCATCCAAAGCGAGTAAATAGTTGAAACGATGAAAGCAAGAATTGAGAATTCGAAAAGCAAACGGAAATCGAAATTTCTTGAGCTTCATCACATTACATATATGAGTAAGTGGTTTCTCTCATGTGATGGCTTTGCATGAATTTAAACTCAGTTCGACTATCCATCTATAGATTTGATTATATTTTGAACGAATGTAACACAATCCAGTAACTGAGACGAAGAAAATAGTGAAAATATGAATAATGAAAGAAACCAATCATGAGAAAAAAGGTCGATTGAGAAGAAGAAGAAGAAAGAACGAGTAAAATGATTGGATCGGCTTCTCGAATAAAATTAGCCAGAGATTAAATTTGTCGTCTACGTTTTGATTGTCTTAATGTAACAGATGAATTTGTCATATTCGCAAGTGGAAGACGACTTTGAGAAGATTCAACAGGTTTCTGACCAGCATTGCTCATCAATGTCGCATCTTGTTCTTCTTCATTCGAAACTTGTTTTCGTTTACGTCTCTTTCTTCCTTGAAGTTTGGAACTGCAATCAGACCGCATCACATCGTCATTATTATGATTGAATCTATATGAAAATATGTTGGAGAAATTAATGAACTGAAGAAATCTAACTTACTCATCTGTGACACAGGCAACGTCTACAATTGAATGAGAATGAGTCGAAATGTCCGGTTCCGTTGATTGATCAATCAAAGCAGAATTATGTTCATCAGTGGATTGACTCGATGAATTCGTAACGATTCGTGATTGAATTTGAGATTCCGTGCTAAGTATTGTCGCATTGGTCGAGATAGAATGAGGCGAGACAGATGGCGGTTGAAGACGTTCTCGATGAATCTCAATATTCTTCTCTTTTATTAACACCCGAATTGAATTAGAGAGAAATTGTTTATCGCCGTGCAAAACACAATATAAAAATCGAATTGTTCTGCTCTTTTTGTCGAATGAAAGTTCAAACACAGAATACATTCCAATTAGAAGCCCGAGAGCGTCATCAGGTGAATGTGTAGAAAGAATCGGACAGAAATCAACATAAATGTGAATGACGTCGTCAATTGAGACTAATGTAGGATACGGTGTCGGTGCCTCCTATAAAAATGAATAGAATCATGCGATCATAGATCACTTTCTTGTGCCGATATGATATAAAACCGTCTTATATTCGAGACTTATAGTTGAGAAAAATCAGTCATAAATAAATCATTATGATGCAAATGTTCAACATGAACATGTTTCAATCAATGCAGGTCATTGAGCATACGGAAGAGACAGACTGACCAAAGAGAAGGTATAGCATCACTAATAATGTGAAGATCTTTCTTTAAAGCTGCAGGTAGAAATCTCGCTTATGAGTGTTTCATCAATTAGATAAGTCATTAACTAATTGAGATTAATTCAGTTCAAATCACAATTGTTTTGCAGCAAAAGTATTAACACGGAGAAGATGTATTTTACCTTTTCGCAAAATATATGTTGAATGGTTTCACCAAATTTTCGACATAAGATTTTAATCAATCGAATAGGTGGTACATCTAAAACCAGTAATTTGCCCTTTATGAACAATTATCACTCATTTTATTTACCAGCAATAAATGAATTAGTTTCGACTAATTTATCCAGTAGAATGGGAACTTGCCGTCGAACTTCTTTTCTTAAATCTAGGTCCACCAACATTTTTATTTCTTCAAAAACCTATGATGAAAAATAATCCATTTGATAGAAAGAGATGATCTCGAGGAGCAAATTTACCAGATGAGGTTCATTGTAGGCAGGAAATTTCTTCATAATATCGCTCGTCGACTGATCACGCACAGCTTGTCGACGAAAACCGAATGTCTCTCTCCATAAACGTAATTTTGTATCGACATCCAATCGATCAAAATCACACAACTGTACCGCCTTCAACTGAATCTCATCGGATATTTCATTGTCACCATGCATAATCACCATCTAGAAGAAAGTACAGAGTGATTAGTAAGACCTACTGACTTGATACCTGTTTATGTCGATCACGTTCAGCAACTGAGCCAATTTTCTGTTTCACTGGACGACCTGACCCCGGATTTGCATATTTCAATCGAAATTCTTGAACAAGGCTGTTGTTTGAATGATCAGAACGTGTTCGTTTGAATTTGGTTTGTAATGCGTCTTTCCAAATCGCCTCAAATTGAACAAAAGAAATTATTCTGTAATTTGTAAGTCTATACTTACTACATTCTCCGGTGTTAAAGGTAATCTCAAACATCGCACAACAGCAGAACCAACAGTATTGTATTGTGTTTTCGATAAATAACTAGTAAAAAACAACGATCAGAATGGAAATGAAGTTCAACAGTAGATGAAACGGCTCTTTCCGAGAAAAAGGATAGCTTCATGCGGGTAGTTCAACTTTGGAACATAGTCAGAGATTTGATCCAATATCAGAATAGTTGTTAATTGATGGTTTCCCAGTAAAGAGAAAATTATTTCAGTTCACGTTTCGTTTCCTCATATGTATTCAAATAAAAGCAATCAGCAATGCGATCGATTACAACAGTCAATAGCGGGCATTTTCGAGAAAAGTTATAGGAAAACTGTACGAACAAATCAACTGAGAAGATATAAAAGAGAATGACAATTACGCGTGTTTCAGTGAAAGAAATACTTACAGTAAGTCATAATTTTCAATGAGATCGTGAACCACTGCATCGATTAGTATCTGTCGACCCTGACAATGCGGCCCAAAAGTTTTAAGATTTCCAACTTCGATGTCTTTCAACAAAGCTTTCGGTAATGCTGGTATTTCATACGTATCTGGAAAAGATGGCAGTGCATCTGCAGCAGCAGCAGCAGCAGCAGCAGCAGCAGCAGCAGCAGTAGCAGCAGCGATAGTTTGATCAACCATTGAACTATTTGTAGACATTGTTGCCGCAAGATTTGCATTTGATAGATGAGCAGAAGGTGATGATTGTGAACTAATTGAAAGACCAGATGGTGCTTGAGCATTTAGTAAACTCAATGCTGATGTTTTAGATATAACAGATGTATTAGATAATGAACCATCACATGAAATTGAACCATCTTCAATTTGTCGAAATAATTTCTCTCGCTCTTCCAAGAAAAGTAGCTGTTGTTTCAATTTCGGTATTATTTGTGATATTCGTTCGACACTATTCAGCATCTTGAGCATCGAGCCATCCACGTCATGTTCTGGAAATTAATGAAACTGTATGTTTAAATGAAATAATAGGAATAAAACTTTTTTAAAAGACATACTCGACTAGGTTCGAGAATTGGATTAGTATGTGTTTTCATGTAGAAAAGTCATGCAGCGTGAAAGAATACTATTAACCAATGTAAAATCATGGTGCTCCGAAAATGTCAAAACGAAATCAAATCAAAAATTGTTGTCAGTTCAGATGAGTGATCACTTTGATCATGAATCTGAACATGTATCAGTGAAACAGATCGTCCCACTATTATTGAATAAGACTGGATATAGGGTCAGGTGTATGAGTATGAACAATTAAAAGCGATTAACGAAAGGTTAAAAAGGAAATCATAGCAAAATATATATGACGATACTTGTTTGAAGCATTTTCTGTCTGTTCTATGCTTAATGCAATGTCAAACGTGATGCAAATGAAATAAAACTCAAACTGTTTACTATGTAAATATCCAGTCCTTTGTGATAATGCACTAAGTCGTTTGGATCAATCAGAGTGTGCTGAGCTCTAGATTGTATTTGCCATGCCGACAATTTTTCATCATAACAAACTGTGTCCAGTATATCGACGAATAACCACCATTTCTCATTCTTTTTGATAATCATGATAATCTGAGCGAATACCGGCTGTTCATGCGATGGTTTCAAACCTATGACATGCACTCCACATCGACGATATTCAACATTACCACAAATCAATGTATTGCATTGCGATAAATCGTTGTCAAAATCAATATGATTGAAATGCGCCAATAGAATGTCCTTCATTTGCAAATCAAACGAAGTGCTTCGAACTTTTTTGATACCAACAGGATATTGAGATGATTGCAATCGAGCCAAATGACCGAATGTTAAACATTGTTTGAGAAGATAACGAGTGACTAGCATTTTTGGAATATTTTTGAAATTATTGGTTCGAACTGTGATCTTCTTGAAGTATGAGTGCTTTCCTTCGTATCGAAAGCACCATTGTTTAACTGCTGGACCAAAATCACTAATCGTGTGCTTATATTCTCTAATAAAATGCACCTTGGGAGTCATTTTATCTGGAAAATGGCTCAGCATCATTTCGTGGAAAGTTTCACATAATTCACCGAGTGTATGCAACCATTTTCTACGAAATGGGCACGACAATATCAGATCAACTATTTCTCGTAATACTTTGTATACTATAAATGAAGGCAGTTGATCAACTATATCATGAAAAATAATCGGAAATAGTCGAAAGAAACATAATTTTTGTGAGGCAGTCGCAACCATAATATCGTTTTGAAGATGTTTTACGAGCAATGGAGGTGGTTGATTGCTGGAATCAAATTTTCCGTATTGGAAGTCTTCCATACGTTCTTGTATGCGAACTTCAAATGCGAAAAGTATACATGAGCAAGATGAGTATGAACGTACTTCTCAAACGAACAATAAAAATATGGTTTACTGAGGTTTTCAACAAAAACTTGCTGTTCCTCAAAGAATAAACAGATTTCACATCTTCAGCTAATGAGATTAATTCTTCAACACTTAGCTCATTAAAAATCGGATAAAATGTGTTTATTGAAATTATCCTAATGTCTACACAATCCCTGGTTTCAGTATCGAGATAGACAAAAAGCGAACGAGAAGATAAATGCAATTTTCAGGAAAAATTTCGCACTGCATGTCAAAGTTGTATGCCTGTCTATTCATGCAAGAAAATCTGTCGGAATTGGATTGAAAATGGCAAAAACATTCTCACTGTATGTTAAAATTCGTAACGCAGATGCTTGCTTGAGTAACGACATTATGATCATTGGACATATTCCTTCAAGGTAGTCATGCATAAGATCGCGGGGTAATGATGTCGTCGCATGAAAACCAATTAGTTCTCGTAATGGACTTGGTCCCATGACACCCTTCAACGGTGTGCCAGTAGGATCGTTGGTGATCTCATCAACGAGACTATCGTGATCAGTCATTGACCGAGTTTGAATTTTTTCTAATGAAATTGGTAAATTCTTCTCTGGATAAGTAATATAACATCTTCTGCAAAAATAACCACCATTAAAACAAGACTGAAAAGCACCTATAAAATGAGATGCCAAATTGTCAGCTACTACTGTAGAAAAAGAAAATGTAAGATGGACGCCGTTGATTGAAATACCATTCAATTGCAACTTGTTCAAATTTTCCACAATTGGCGCAAAGAAGCGCTGAGCTTTGTCATTATTCTCAAAAAAGAAATGAGAAATAATATAGAATGATATTGTTTCCATGGATACTATTAGAACGAGTCTTTGTAACTCAGTTGCCAACTCAGTACATATTCCATTTTTATTAGAAAAATTTACCTTTAGTTGCTTGCTCTCACAAACAGCAACTAACTGAATGAAATCGAGTTTCGAACGATATTTGTCTGGCATGTCTTCCAAAGAAAAATAAATCATTGTCATTTTATGTCTATCACGTTTAGCACCGAGCGGATTAGTGAGACCAATATCGTCCAAATATAATTGGATTAACAGACTTTCTTCATCAAATCGACTACCATACATTCCATCTCTCACTGAAAACATCAGATCTGGATCATTATCAACAGTGATTCGCTGTTGATGAATATTTTCTAAAATCTCAATGAGAAGTGGTTGAGATTTCAACATTGATGATATTGTTCGATCAATCGGAATAAAATAACCAAGTTCGACACTTTCACCAGGCGATGATAAAACCACTTGTTCCGGCGAAATCAAACCGAAGTATTTCTCACAGTTTTTCATGAATTGATAATTGTTTTTAGAAACCGCTTCGATTGTATCAGACAAATCATTTAATGTTTCATTTAATTGATGAATTTCAATAACTTTTTGATTTCGTTTCGGTAATGCAGATGTTGAAGATTGATAACTATTTGTATATGGTGCAGTTGCTTTTTTATTCAGTAAAATTTCCAGGTGACGGAGGAGTGTTACAATATACGTCGAGATAATATTTGTCACACCCTGTGGCAGTAAATATTCTTCGCGTAATTCCAAGATGAACAACAAGTACGATCGTTTAATAATCGACAGCAATTCAGAGACACTTTCATCAACATTAGTCGAAGGAAAGAACGATCCAGTATTACAAAAATTTGCGTCCAAATCGTCATCAACAGGATTTTCTTCGAAAGTGCCATAAACGGAGTAAAATGTATCATCACCATTGTTGATTACTTCGGAATTCACAGTTGAACTATTTATATTTTCTTGTTGTCGATTGTCGTTCGGTTTGTTTTTCAAATGAAGTTCAGATATGTGTTGTCGGTAAACATGGGCTTTATACGCAGAATATGTTCGGTACAAAACTCCGCAAGCATTATGCAAATCGCATGTGATACTGAAATTTGGTTCGTTTTGATGATACAATGTTATGTGTTGAAACATTCTGGCAAAACTATCGAAACGCCGATGTGTTAGACAAAGTGGACAGCTGAATGATGACATCCTGGTTTTGATATAGACGAGTGATCGGTATCGAGTGAATTATATATTTGCAATAAGGATACGAAGAAACTTATTTATCTACAAATTTGTGAAATGCATCGATGAATAGGGAAAGCGTGACTGCAAATGCTCGGATCACGAAATAACAAACAACTCAATTTGTTTCTTCTATACAAGCGCATAGGTCTATTCTGCTAAGCAAACGTAAGGAGACAACTAGTCTAAAGGTATATTAATACGAAAAATTTACAACATGCACAACAATAATCTATTCGTTAACATAAACGTAAAACGAGCTTTTCTTTAGCAAGATATGCATGCCTCTGCGCGATAAACAAAAGCTGACTGACCTTCGAATCTTGATAAAATTGAATGATCATCGATAAATGACTTGCACCAAGCAACTACTTGTTCACAGGACCAGTTCATGATAAAAAGATATGCAATATCTAAAAATAGAAATGTTGTCTGTACGCGATGAAAGGTTCATTATGATTATACAAAAGAAGTGCGCAACGAAGGATGTTACTATTTGTTTNAGAAGTGGTTGAGATTTCAACATTGCTGATATTGTTCGATCAATCGGAATAAAATAACCAAGTTCGACACTTTTGCCAGGCAATGATAAAACCACTTGTTCCGGCGAAATCAATCCGAAGTATTTCTCACAGTTTTTCATGAATTGATAATTGTTTTTAGAAACCGCTTCGATTGTATCAGACAAATCATTTAATGTTTCATTTAATTGATGAATTTCAATAACTTTTTGATTTCGTTTCGGTAATGCAGATGTTGAAGATTGATAACTATTTGTATATGGTGCAGTTGCTTTTGTGGAACTCACATTATTTTTCGAAGAAAAATAGTGAGTGTAAGTTCTATATCGACGATCGTTGGACCCCCCCCCCCCCCCAAGGGTCAAAGGAACCTATTCTAGCCATAAACACTAGACCCATTACGAGCTCAAGTACTCTACATACACTATGTAAGCTAGATGGACTAGGCTACAGGGAGCAGTCTACAGAGGCTATAAAGGCTACAACATGCTACTATATAAGGTCTTTAAAGCCTACTGAAACTCCAGAGGCTATAAGCGATATACAAGCTATACATGGTGCGCAACCTATACGCACTACACATGCTGCACAGATTACAAAAAGCATTCCAGCTATTAGCTATATACAAACAATGCTCTATATACGCATGAATAGTGCTATTGCCAGTACATCGACAACTCTGGTCCCGTGTATATTGCGATTTCTAGCCCTATGTGAGCCAATGCAACTATATTGATCAACAAGAACTACACAGTCTGGTGATATCATATGAGATATTACGGCATATGAGCCATAAATCATGGATATTCGATATAGAAGCTAGTACCATTATACATAGTACGGGACATATAACCACCAATAGAACTCTTAGGACCACAACCGCGACTGCTGCAATAACGATGCTCGCACCATCCACTCTATAGCGAGTTTCAGACCTCTTAAGTTTACACACTGCATGGGCTAGTGCTCAAATTCTCAAAATATCCAGCATACGATGCATTCAGCATAGACGAAACGTAAAAGTTTAAGTATCTTAGTGAGGCAGTTGAAATTGTGGTATTTGTCATGAAAAAGCTAAGGCACTAGATATCAATACAATCCAATCCAAGGACATTTATGGACAACCTCATTAATAATTTATTTCTGCACCAAAATGATTAAAATGAACAATTTCAGTTCAAACACACCAATGATCTATACTTCTATACTACGTATTCGTACATAAACTGAGTTTAGATTGAAATTATGCTTTTGACATACGTAAATATTAGCCCTGACCGCAATACTCCTTATGCTTAGTATACCGATGATAACCTCAATACCGCCTATACTCCACATATCGATCGTACGATAACTGGTAAATGTAAATGTAAAGCATTAAAATATTGATCTAAATAACTAGCAACCATGGAGTTATACTACTACTCTATCAGTTCAAAACAAATGCTTCATTGTTGACTGTACTTATTCTGTGATTAGTTCACTATGAAAACAAGAAAGTCCGGTTCTCATTCAATTTGAAAGTTATTTTGTCTGCTTCTGATATTGGTAGTGGATGAATGAGAGAAGAAACGAGTTCGGATGAAATGGTTTCCATGTGTAAAATGCTACCAGAGACAGGTATATAAATAGAGCCATTATGCTCATGTAAATAATTAATGTATTGTCGAATTTCTTTTTGCTTAATGGTCTTATGTAGACCTGGTTTTAGAGAATCAATAATAAAGAAGTAATTTGGAGTACTATCAAATTTCCTTGCACAAAAATAATGCTCTGCTAGATGAACGAATAAAGCTTGCACAAATTCGATATTATTCATGATTTCTTGATAAACAAACGAGGAAATTCTATCTGAATTATTCCATTGTATTAGTTCTATATTGCATTGCCTCTTAAGAGCTTCTTGTATAACTTGAATATTGTAATAACCGGTATACATATTAAAATAATAATTATCTACTGCGTGTACGTCTTGTCGAATCAATAATTCATCCGTTGCTAACTGCCGTCCCAACGTTTGCAAGAATTGATCATCGAACAATGCCATATTTTGTAGCATTGCACGAAGATCATGACGACCACAGAATAATCGTTCTTTTTTTCACAAACAATGAAATCTTCTGGGATAAAATTGTTGTTCAAACGGATATCGCTGCAATTTCGCACCACATTTGATGTCTCTTTACATCGCTTAGTTTGTTCGATATCATTGCTCAAATCATACTTTCTTTTTTCATGTTTGTGATGTACATAATTCGTATCAGCGTAACAAGAAGCATTCAGATCGGTATCGTATCTCTATAATTACAAAAAACAAATTACCATCATCCCGGGAATGTTAACTTGCACATACTTTACATTCTAAATAATCACCAACTCTGACTGCATTGTCCTTTTCTATCTTTTTTAGCCGTTCAATTTCTTGCAACCCATCTTTCGAAACCTAACAATAAACTACTTGTCAGTCGAATGGCAGTATCAACACAAAATTACTTTAAAAGAATTTCGATCATAAGCCAATAGAATGATATTCGTTATCCGTCGAGCTCTACTCAAAACTGTATAAAACATCCCTGCCTTCCAGTATTTGCCTCCTAAATCTATCACCATTCTCGGATATGTCATACATTGAGTTCGATGTATCGTAATCGCGTAGCCCAAAGCAAATGGCAACTGTAAACGAGTCATGTTAACATTGTTCATATCTTTGAATCGCGTTTCTTGAGGTTCTATCTTATATTCTAATCCGTTATCTAACTCTGAATGAAAAATGACCTCAAATATTTACACGTATACAAATGTTTCTCTCACCGACTATGACATATTTCGGTAGCTTTGTATTAATAACATTATTCAATGAATTAAAGATATCATCTAATGCTATAGGCGGTGAAAGAAAATTCTTTGGATCTTCCCATACAATCTCTTTTACAATTGCGTCACTTCCATTGACAACATAATTCTCTTGGTCGATATTTCGTCGAATTAGAACTCGTGCTCCAACACATAATGGTAAACGAGGATATAGAGAGCTACACTTATTTTCATCATTTGACGGTTTCAATTTTACTTTACAAATCTTATTGCTTGCATTCGTAACTTTATAAAATGACGTATCGATCATTGGAACTTTCTATACAAACCAAGGACAATTATCTACACGAAAAAAGATAAAACGACTACATTACATCCAACGCATTTATCATGAAAATTGGATGTTTGGTCTGTCTGCAGTGTTCTTTTAGCATTTGTAAATTTCTCGCATTTGTCAACCGAAGAGCACCATACGCGTATATAGCGTCCTTATATTCGACGGAATGTAACTCTTGCAATCGTTGTTCAAAACTGTATGGATTATCTTCCTTACGAATACTCCTAGACTTTATCAGGGCTTCAATCTGTTCATCCAAACAACCTACCGATTAATAATTATTTATATACGAAAAAAAATCATTTTGACAGATGACATACCGATACGCATACGACATAAACAATCGAAGAACAATCGATCATCTCCTTGTCTCATATTGATATCGAAATTGAGAGGTCGAAACAAATCATGCCACAGCGAAAATAATTCTCCTTTTGGACGAAAAAACACTTGTTTCGCAGCAACAGGTTCTATTTGAGCCATATCACCAAAAACAAGGACAGAAATCCCGCCGAAATAGACATCAGATTCACTCGACGCCACAAAAATTTCATTCAAACGTTTGTTGACCTTTTGTAGTAAACAGTGCGAAACAAGTGAAATCTCATCGATGATAATTAATAATAAACCACATAATCGATTGCGCAACGTATACAGTTTAAACGAATTTAGATTATTCGGTGATGAGTTACCGTCTGGGCACTAAACAATAATCTTTACACGTTTATACAATAAACCATATACTCACAATTGCTAAAGCTGAATGTATTGTCGATCCACCAATATTCAGTGCGGCTTTACCAGTATGAGCCATTTTGAGTAAACCAAAATTCTTTCGCGCACGTGAAATTCCAGAGGATTCGGCAATACAATACTCTTTCATCATTTTCTCAATTATATCAATCACATAAGATTTACCGGAGCCAGCAAGTCCGTTAACGACAATATGAAATGGTTTTGGTTGTCGAACTTCTCTTGGACGTCGAACGTGTTTTAATACACAATCAAAATAATTTTGGATAAAATCGAGTAAATATTTCTGCTGTGAATTTGCTGAGTCACGCAATCGATTTAACGCTCTAAAGTCTTCAAATGTATTACCATCGCTATTGTCAACGGCAGCCAATGCATCATTAATTGGCCGATTTTCCACCTTATCTCCAAGTTTACCTTCTGATACCGAATTATCACCATGTTCACTTTCAAATTCACTAGGATTGGTAAATATATAAGACTCTCGATAATTAATTGCGAAGTTTTCATTATTAATACTAATTAGATGGTCTACGAGATTCTGCAATTGAATCCGATAGCTCTCTGGAAGAGATACAATTCGTTTACATATCTCTGCTTTATGATGAACGAGCGATTGGTATAAATCAAATGTACTTGGTTCTAAAATTGTGTAGACATTTACCCTTATTGTCAAACTTTGTCTCAAACCTTGTTTTCCGCCTAAAAATTCATCAATTGCATTTCGATGAGGAACGTTCAAACATAAAATAGAATAAATTGATTGAGCGGCATTATCGTGCAAACACGTAAAAGTAACACATTTTGGATGTTGATGCTGTCGCATTACATGACCGGAGGAAAGAGCAATCCGTGGCAATCGTTTATATGTTCTGAGTAAAGGTGATTCATTATAATCTTTTCGCCATAACGGATTGCTTTTCAACTCATCATTTTCACTTTCGGATTCACCGTACTCGATGGAAAACCAAGTTGCAAATTCAAACAAAGTAAGATCACGAATAGTATCTGGTTGCAAAGGTCGTTCTGAATATCGATCCACTATTGTCTTCACGAAATCATTATCACTGAGAACGGCAGTATCAATATTTTTATCTTTCAATAATCGATCTTCATCACATGGCAAAGATAAATAAATATGAACAGTTGCCATTGAACATCGATACAACGGAATGCCTACCAATCGAAAAAAATACAAGATTCCAAAAGTTGACAATATTACCTAAAACTATCCATGCAGCTTCAATTTTCCCAATTTGCCTATGCGATAAAACAGCATTGCCAGCCTTTAATAGAATTTTTTTAGCTTCGTCGATTGTAGAACATGTACATCCAGCTAGTTTTTGGACAAGATCTCTCTCCATATGTGCTTCTTTGCTAACATATGAAAAAAGATACTCTGCTGCCGCCCATGGATCCGTGACAATTTGAATGTCCTGATTGCACTTGAATGTTTTAAGTAAGTTAACATTGTACGGTACGATACGACGCGACTAACAGCATCAATAAAAACAATCGTACTCAGAAACTGAAAATGATTACTTCCTCAGTTATTCGTCTTAAGATAATATCTCGATCACCTCGAGTTAAAATCTTCGCTTCTTTATATGTTCGAAAATGAGTTCCAGAAGCCAATGGTTCAGGTTTCCCGTATCGACATCCCGCACGTTCAAAAAAGTCTTTTCTATCCAGATTCGCCTGAATTATATCAATGTCATGATCTGGATTAACTCTCTCATAAATTTCATCTTCATGGTCTCGATTAAAATTACAGGAATTCCCTGTTTCTTCTTTTCCTTTATGCTGTTTGTAATTTTTGAATTCTTTCTTTGATCTTCGGATTTTCACAAATGAATGATCTTATAAAAGAATTCAAAAGCAAAATCATAGCGATTTCAGTATTACTTTTATCGCAACTGAATGTATGTATATGCCATTGAAACATTCGAACTAATTGAAAAAGGAGTGGATTAACATTTTTATCAGGTAATTCAGTCGTTNTGCCACGTATTGTTCTTTCGTCGGGTCATGTAATGCGTCAGCATCAATATCCGAAATGTGTTACTTTCACTTGTTTGCACGATAATACTGCTCAATCGATTTATTCTCTTTTATGTTTGAACGTTCCTCATCGAAATGCAATTGATGAATTTTTAGGCGGAAAACAAGGTAAATGAGGTAACCCATCTCTTTGAAATTCGATTTTGATAAAATAGTTCGATACAACATAATCAATGAGAAATGGATGTTTCTTGTCCTTGATGTATTCTTCAAATGCTGCGATTCGACGTTTGCACATACGCGCTACAAGTGCCGCATTTTCATTTGCTAGCAGTAAATATTCATCCTTAGATAAATTATAAATCGCATCCCATTCTGGATTTTCTGCTGTACCAAACTTTTGAGGATCGATATAGGTTAAAAATTCGATGTCATTTTGCAAGTTGATAGAAAGAAAAATGAATGGTTTTCCCAATGTTGCATACATCGCTCTCAAATGTCTACGTGCCTTATTCCAAAATGCAGATGAACCACGAATAACTCCACCAATATCTATATCAAATGATTCTCTATCATTTTGTTTGTGTAAAATCAAATCTTTGTGTAATTTTTGTTAAACAACAATGAACATACCTGGATATATCAAATAACACATTTTCCCGTTTTGAAACCGTTTTTTCGCATGAAAATTAACTGACTTGCGTAAATCATCTCTTTGCAAAATATTAAGTGCTCGAAAAATCCATGTTGGATCTTTTTGCCATCGATTATCAACAGATTTCAATCTCAGTTTATAATACTCTCGTAAATTCATTTTTAAAGGTCGTTCAGGATCACCTTCACCACCTTTACCATGTGGATATAACCAAGGATATGAACGCTCTTCCAAATATGGCTCAACTTGCCATATTGCATCTTTTGCACATGACATAACTCGTCTAAAATATTTGATGGAAATGAATTATCATGCAGCGTAAATTAAATTACTTCGGACCACACAAAACATCATATGAGTTTATGAACGGAACTGTAGTTGTAGAATTATTATACGCATAACTATCGATTATTTTAATCGGAGTAATATTTTCACTTTGACATTTAAACAATAGTTGCATTTGCTCTACAGTCATTATCTGTTTTTCGAAATACAAATGATTATATTGTTTCAAATAGAGTAGTGCCTTTAAAACTTGTACGGGACTGAATGAATATGTAACTGTCGTGCTGATTTCTTCGCTCTTCGTCGGTTTCTCCTGGACAACTGCCAAGAATTCATGACATCGAGGGAATGGTAACAATTGATCTACTACTGCATCTGAGTCGACATGAAAGTGGACTATTGTCCTTTTAATGCAGCTTGATGGCCACGAACAACAATAATGCTCATATACACATGAGATAGTGTAACTGCTCGCTGTTCCATAAAACCTAATTTTAGTTCATCCGGAGTCATACAAATGTGTAGCTTATTCTTTACGCGGGCAAACAAACAATGAGGACGATACTCTGATGCCGTGAAACCAATACACTTTTTACATAACAAATCTCCTTCAACCACATCATGTTCTAATTCGTGCTTGCTCGATGCTTTCTGTAGCTGACTTTCAGCATGTAATGATCCACAACAAGAACAAGGCACCCATAATTGAAGAATCGTTGAAAAGTATCTAACAAGCATACCTTTTTTTAACGAAAACAACAATCGATAAAAGCAAACAAACCTTTCATTTAATGCATTGTATATATCGGCACTTTCTAAATGTTCTTCCAGATTCATTTTAATATTCATAGAATCTAAATATTTTCAATGATATCATCCATCTCAATGAACAAGCAAATTTTACAAATGTCTTCAAATTCATATGAATTTGATTCACCGTCTTCGACGTTTTCGGCGTTCGTGCAATTCAACGTTGGTCCACTTTTCTTTCGATTCTTTCTTGAAGGTTTGCAATTTCGATTAGCTTTCTGTTTCTTACAAGGTTTCGAATTTCGATTAACTTTGTGTTTCTGTGATGGTCTGGAATTGCGATTAGCTTTCTGCCTCGCAGATGCTTTGGAATTTCGATTACATTTGAGTTTCTTTGATGGCTTCGAATTGCGGTTTCCTTTTCTTTTCTTGACACTTTCCGTATTCGAAGCACCTATTTGAATCATTTGATTAACGGAAGTTTGCGAACTATTAGAATTTTTCAGTTGACATTCATCATCTTTCATCTCTGTTTCTTCCATATTTGCCAACGTATTATATGTCTTTTAAAAAAGATGCAAAATCAATAACTAGAAGTACAGATATCAAAAAGTGAACTAAAGTCAAATTATTCTGTACATGCGCCTTTTTGTTACAAATGTTTCCGATAAACTACTCAAAATCATATCGAGATGAATCACGACTCAACGGAATGTCATCAATCAGATCATTACATAAATCCTCAAATTCAATCTGTCATCTTCTTAACTTCAACAGTGCTTTACCTCACACATCAAATTTGTATTCTAACAAGGCATCTAAAATTCAACGTATCGCATTCGACCACTCATTATGTGCAAATCGTTCGAAAAACTCTTGTCCATCAATGCGAAAGGAAATCCTCATATATCGCAAAATCTAATAATCTGAATAGTGCAACAGGATAACCATTTTTGATAAATTTCGATCAACTTGTATCACCTGGGATAAAGCTCATTGTTGCTTCCGGCAACATTCGAACGTCGAATAGCTGCTTCTGCTTGGCGATGATAAGCATGAATTGAGAAATCTAATATTTAACAATTTCATCAACTTGTAAATTATTAACAAACAATCCGATATCGTCTGATTCTCGCGACAATCATAAAAAACATCTGAGGCAATGCTTTTATAACTCCCACGCCGATTAAGTGACACTCAGCAAATCAATACAAGTCATAAGCATGTGCGCAATTGATCAATATATACCTCTAAGAATTCAACTCTACGTTTAGTCAAAACATCTCAATTACAGCACAAAGAAAAGTATTTGAACTGCTAAATTGAAGAAATGACTTAACAATGTATGCATAATTTGTTGAATTTACAGATAAACTATTTATTTCGGCGAAGCATCGAAATAGAATCTATTTCATTTCATGAAACTGTCAAAAATAATCGAACATATCCGACTGTTCGAAACCAAACAAAAGTTTAAATCGAAATTTTTGTTGAATATGAAAATAGTCGTAGTTACGACTCCACGTCAGACTGGGGTACTGATAGTCGTTAATAGAATTTGAATTATGATTCAATAAGTCCGCAGAAAGTTCGTTCTCAGCGTTTCCAGTTCGTTGAATACGTAACGGAAAGCATTTGTTGCTAATGTATAATGGAGTCATATCGAATCGTTTGATGTTAAATTGCACCGGATATAACAGTCGAAAACCGCGTCTCATGTACTTTCCAATTCGAATGGCAATTGACGCAAAATCGATATCGTCGTCATGAAGACCATAATGAATCATAGTTCCTGTTCGAATTCCTTGGGCAGCAGCCATCGTACAGTATAATCTTTTACCATCGAATGAAAATTGGCTGATATCGATATCAAATTTTGTTAACAACTCATCTGGAGCATAATCATTTTTGATGAAAACAAACTGTAAATCAATAAAATCGGGCTGCTGCATCAGATTACTAATATAACTATTTGTGAACAATCGCATGTTAATGATTTTTTTTCCAACGCAAATGTTTCGTTTCACATAAAAATATTGACAGAGTTTTTCTTCGATCTGATTCTAACAATTGAAAGTTGTCCGCTAAATCATTAAAACGACAGAAATAAACTCAACTTACAATACACTCCAGATAATCGCTGTATGATGGACCTTTGTAAAATAAATCAATATCTTGACCTGATGACGTAAATAAATTGTTTCGTAAACTCGTCAATAAACATCCGCCAGCAATATGGAATTTCGAATAGTCAATCAAATGGGACCATCTACAAAACAAGAATCTAAATACTGATACCGCACATTTTTTTCGATGCTCGTTCGTTGGAGAAAACATCCCTTTGTTGTTTTCACATTAATATTTGTGATTCACACATATTCTATATGTCATGCATCTTGAAAGAATCATACCGCCATACATAAAAAAAACCTCACTCAATAAATCTGTTCGAACATATGCTCATTCTCGAGACTGCTACATAAGTAATATTTCATCTGTGCCCATACCCACATACATACCGACTTAAACAAAACTTTTGATCCATATTGTTCAAGAACTGATCGAACGACTTAACAAATGACGGCTCTTCTGTCAGTATCGGACGAATATTAAACAATTCCAACTCCAAATAATGTAATTTTCGTGCCAAAAGTAAATCGTTGCTTTTGAAAACATCAAACAATGGCTGCCGTGTCGAATAAATTGGCGGATTGTATGAGATAAGACGAAAAAAAACTTCACATTCCTGTTCTTTACAAAATTTAATCGACGCTTGCAAGCACGCCGAAGAGAAACCACCGTAAATGAAAGAGGCCCATTTAATAGAAGAATTTGACATTGAAAAAACACCATCTGCATATTGAAAGCGCTTCGGTTCTAATCGGATCAATTCATTGATTTCTCTTAACAAAGTAATATTCTTTTGACGACTAACGAATTCTCGGAAATTGGCCGGTACATCATCGATAGAGTGTGCACTGTCATACACCATTTCTTGTGAGGCCATCAATTATACAATCCTTATCTGTTTTCAGATATTTGTGTTCAAAAATCAATCAAATACTTTTCAACAAATAACCAAACAAATGAAACTTCTTTTCACAATACGAATTGAACAATCAAACTGAATATAAAGTTGAGCGCAAAATCTGTGAAATTAAATAACTCAAAGCTAATGATATCTCATCGTACAAAATCTTGCCACAAAAAAATCATTCTAACAGTTTTTCTATCTAAATCCCACAAAAAATCAACATTTATAATTCAATTTAATATAGAATACACATTTGCAACCGTACATTTTTTGTGCCGTCTCATTACAATCCGACCGGTTGATTTGTGACGGCAAATTAACATAGAATAAACAAATTCATACATCTATACGATTTTGTATCTATACGGCTAGTCACCACCACTGACTTTATTAATACTATCTATAAGAATTGAAACTCGCAGCATCTTCAATGCGAGAAAAGTGTTCATGTCATATAGAAAGCAATCTTCAAATTTGAAATTTGCACGCGATTTGAGCATCTTAAATGGAAAAAAAGAGAATGAATCATGCTTTTATCAACAAAAAAGTGTACCTAACAGCAGAAACGTTCCACCAGACAAATCACTCAAAGTCTAGATTCATCCGCAGTAGTCAATCTTTGACCGTGTTCCGTTTTATTGTAGCGTCCTAACACAGGTCAGCACCATTACCCAACAAGCTGAAAACGTCGTATCGTTCTCATTATTCCTCACTGATCAAAAGGTTTTCGACAATTTAAAAAACTATTTAAGAAAACTAAATGGTTTGGTACACCCAAAAGGGTTTTAGTTTGCACTACTTTTCCAAATACGGAACCTTCACAGATAANTAAAACGAGCTTTTCTTTAGCAAGATATGCATGCCTCTGCGCGATAAACAAAAGCTGACTGACCTTCGAATCTTGATAAAATTGAATGATCATCGATAAATGACTTGCACCAAGCAACTACTTGTTCACAGGACCAGTTCATGATAAAAAGATATGCAATATCTAAAAATAGAAATGTTGTCTGTACGCGATGAAAGGTTCATTATGATTATACAAAAGAATTGCGCAACGAAGGATGTTACTATTTGTTTTCGTTCTCGGCCTCGACCTCGACTGTGTCTAGTCCGTCCACATTATATTAATCACAGATGTTTTATCTAATAATAGGGATGTTCGATAGGTGGTGATATCTTCATGTGGAGGTAGTAAACGTGTAACAAAATGAATACTATAACTTTTTCATGAAAGATGTCACATGTTAAAACTAAATGTGTCACATACTCCATTAGATTCTTTTCGCACAATGTACTGATCATTGCTAATACAAATTTTAACTCGGTACGTCGTTGTGCACTAGAGATTTCTTGTAAGCTTCCTTCCAATAGCAGACAGAAAATTTATAAACGCTGAGCTATGAATAAATCCTCCAGAATAAAACAGTTTTGACGCGTTCATAAATAAGTCTCGCGCAAGACGATTAACCTTTATACACATGCAATGATAAACCCATGGTCACGAGGGAGACCATGATAAACTCACATCCGTGCAATGATAAACCTATGGTCACGAGGAAGACTATGATAAACTCACATCCGTGCAATGATAAACCCATGGTCACGAGGGAGACTATGATAAACTCACATCCGTGCAATGATAAACCCATGGTCACGAGGGAGACTATGATAAACTCACATGCGTGCAATGGTAAACGCATGGTCAGGAGGGAGACCATGATCAACCCCCATCAGCGCGATGATAAACATATGACCATGAGGCTTATGGTGATCAACCATCATCCGTAAAATGATAAACCCTCTGTTGGATTGTAGGAATACATCAATTCTGAACCGTATTATAATAAACCCTTCAAAAAAGAGCAAGCGAGTTACTAGTTTTCCACGCAGGATAATCAACCTTGCACATCCATGGAGAGAAAGATCAACATTTATCCGTAGAATAATATACTAATTAACGCAAGGAATATGAATAAACCTTTGTTAGTAGAGTGATAAAGGTTTCCGCAGGAAAAGTAAAATGATAAACCTCAAATCGTAGTGTGATGTATCATTGCGTCGATGCAAGGCAGTGATAAATGGTTAATCAGCTAGTACTATATGCTTTCACTGAAGTACCTTCTTAAAAACTCCTTCATAACTTACATGTACCCATAGAATTTCCCGATACCCTTTAATTGATGAACGGTATATGCAATAAACCCTAAAAGGCTTTATCACACGTGCATATATCCTCCAAGAGTTTATCGTCAAAAATTACCAGTACAAGGGTAGATTATTCGACGGATTTTTTTTTCAGTGCACCTAGGTCTACAACCTGCCATAGAAGAAAACTTGGGACGCATACAAGCCGCTTCACAATTTGCCAATCTTTTACATAAAAAATGAGTTTTGCGAACTCCACTTCCGAGACCTAATTTTTTCTCAATATCTCGCGAATGGTTCATCCAAGAGGTTTGAAACTTTCAGGATTGATAGATCTCAAGGAACGAAGGAAAATATGCGCCAGAATTGAGGNTAAAACGAGCTTTTCTTTAGCAAGATATGCATGCCTCTGCGCGATAAACAAAAGCTGACTGACCTTCGAATCTTGATAAAATTGAATGATCATCGATAAATGACTTGCACCAAGCAACTACTTGTTCACAGGACCAGTTCATGATAAAAAGATATGCAATATCTAAAAATAGAAATGTTGTCTGTACGCGATGAAAGGTTCATTATGATTATACAAAAGAAGTGCGCAACGAAGGATGTTACTATTTGTTTTCGTCCTCGACCTCGACTGTGTCTAGTCCGTCCACATTATATTAATCACAGATGTTTTATCTAATAATAGGGATGTTCGATAGGTGGTGATATCTTCATGTGGAAGTAGTAAACGTGTAACAAATGAATACTATAACTTTTTCATGAAAGATGTCACATGTTAAAACTAAATGTGTCACATACTCCATTAGATTGTTTTCGCACAATATACTGATCATTGCTAATACAAATTTTAACTCGGTACGTCGTTGTGCACTAGAGATTTCTTGTAAGCTTTCTTCCAATAGCAGACAGAAAATTTATAAACGCTGAGCTATGAATAAATCCTCCAGAATAAAACAGTTTTGACGCGTTCATAAATAAGTCTCGCACAAGACGATTAACCTTTATATACATGCAATGATAAACCTATGGTCACGAGGAAGACCATGATCAACCCGCCATCCGTGCAATGATAAACCCATGGTCACGAGGAAGACCATGATAAACTCACATCCATGCAATGATAAACCCATGGTCAGGAGGGAGACCATGATAAACTCACATCCGTGCAATGATAAATCCATGGTCACGAGGGAGACCATGATAAACTCACATCCGTGCAATGATAAACCCATGGTCACGAGGGAGACCATGATCAACCCGCCATCCGTGCAATGATAAACCCATGGTGAGAAGGGAGACCATGATAAACTCACATTCGTGCAATGATAAACATATGACCATGAGACTGATGGTGATCAACCATCATCCGTAAAATGATAAACCCTCTGTTGGATTGTAGGAATACATCAATTCTGAACCGTATTGTGATAAACCCTTCAAAGAGGAGCAAGCGAGCTACTAGTTTTCCACGCAGGATAATCAACCTTGCACGTCCATGGAGAGAAAGATCAACATTTATCCGTGGAATAATATACTAATTAACGCAAGGAATATGAATAAACCTTTTGTTAGTAGAGTGATAAAGGTTCCGCAGGAAAAGTAAAATGATAAACCTCAAATCGTAGTGTGATGTATCATTGCGTCGATGCAAGGCAGTGATAAATGGTTAATCAGCTAGTACTATATGCTTTCACTGAAGTATCTTCTTAAAAACTCCTTCATAACTTACATATACCCATAGAATTTCCCGATACCCTTTAATTGATGAACGGTATATTCAATAAACCCTAAAAGGCTTTATCACACGTGCATATATCCTCCAAGAGTTTATCGTCAAAAATTACCAGTACAAGGGTAGATTATTCGACGGATTTTTTTTTCAGTGCATCTATACCAGTAATGACGCTATTGAATATGTGCAGTGTACCGATTTCATTTTAATTGTTTGTTATCTAATTCATCGAGCAACTCTTGGGTGTGCAATTTATCCATCATAGTCTGACGTAGTTTAAAATCCTGGATATTTCTAATTTAATATTTTCATAAAACTAACTGAACAGCCAATGGTATGTTTAATTATTCATTTCAACCAACTGCTTGTGTCTGTTTTGAATAACACAAACCCTATCATCTTGATACTGCGAATTTGAAAGTAAATTAAATCCCTAAATATTGCATATTAAACCATAGTTTCTTTTTTTTTAACCCAATTATGGCAATAGCACATTTTAGGGTGAAAACGACGGTGCTGAAACCTATTTCAACAAAAATAAGTGCAGACAAATTCTAAGTCGAGAAGTTTTGGCCCATTCTCAGATACGCTCACCCTCACAGCCACACCGTCCTGTTTCCTATTTTTTAAAGTCGCTATCGAATATACTAAAAGCTTTTTAATGGAAACTTAATTAAAATATCTTTCTTGTATTGCGTACATATTACAAATGTGATATCGTAACAATTATTCCACTGTTGAACACTAAAAACAACAGAAACATGATTCGACCATAGCTATATTGGTCTACTAGTCCCACCGTATTGAGATGATACCTTGATGACATGAAAATAATCAGTATAAGTAGCGAACAGTTAAACTATAACTAAGACGTTAAAACACAATAATTCACTTGAGAATCATTTATGACAAAGCTACGGAAACGATTCTCAGATATAATAAAGCTGTGTCTGTTCATATACCGTACGAAAACTAAAATTGTTCATAACAAGACGAAATCAATGAAATAAACAAAACGCTTCAATGTTCTACAATTCAAAATACTATTCCATATAGATATTCATAATCGATTCTCACTAATACTCCAATCGGAACTAAAAGTCATATTCGTTTTAAATTTCATATTTATCGTCACAGTTTAGGGTTTTGAAAGGAAAAATCTTGTCTCATCTATTTTAAAACTAATTTTGTCCGCTTCTGATGGTGGTAATGGATGGATTAACGAGAGAATCAGATCAGCAGACATCGTTTGCAAATGCACAATATCACGCGAAACAGGTATATAAATAGAGCCACCATCTTCATGTATATACTTTATATATTCTTGAATTTGGTTTTTTTTGATGATCTGATGACACTTAGGTTTCAAAGAATTAATAATAAAAAAATAGTCTGGTGTATTGTCAAATCGTCTCAGACAAAAGTAATGCTCTCGTTGATAAATGAATAGGCCTTGTATAAATTCAATATTGTTAATAATCTTTTCGTAAACCGGCGATGAACTTCTGTTTAATCCATTCCATTGTATCAACTCTATATTACACTGCCTAATTAGAGCTTCTTGGATAACTTGAATATTATAATATCCACTATGAGTATTGTAATATTGATCATCTGTCGTATAGATATCATTTCGTATGATTGACTCATGTGCTGCTAACTCTTCGCCTAAACTCTGCAAAAGTTGATCATCAAATATTGTGATATTCTGCAAAGTGCTCGCAGCGCATGACGACCACAGAAAAGTCTTTGCTGTTTTTCGCAAACGATGAAATCTTCCGGAATAAAATCGATATAGAGGTGATGATCCGATTCACCCATATCTAAGTTTGCCACTATTTTAGAGCGTTCATTGTCTTCAGCGTCAAAAAGCTGATCACATTTTCTTTTGTGATTCTCTTCCTGCACAGAAAATGCCTGATTTGCATAATCGACGTTCAAACGATGATCAGTTATCTACGCAGATAAAATAGGTCTATTTGAGAAAAACTTATGTTCTTCTAATACGTTATGAACGTAGTCATCAATTTTGATAGGATCTTCTTCTTGTTTTTTTTTGTAATCGTACAATTTCTTGTAAGCCTTCTCCGGATACCTATGACAAATTTAATTACTGTTAACGTCCAATTAGAAAATGCATCACTTTGAAAGATTTCCTATCGTAAGCCAATAAAATAATGTCCGTTATACGTCGAGTTCTACTTAAAACTGTATAAAACATTCCGGGTTTCCAATATTTGCCTGCTAAATCAACCACCATTTTGGGATATGTCATGCATTGAGTTCGATGTATTGTAATAGCATAACCCAAAGCAAATGGCAATTGTAAACGAGTCATATTCACATTATTCATGTCTTTGAACCGGGTTTCTTCAGGTTTGATTTTATATTCTCGACCATTCTCTAATTCTTAATAGAAACTGATGTGTACAATCCAAACCTTATTGAGTTATCCATATTACCAACTACTACATGTTTCGGTAATTTTGTGTGAATCACATTGTTTAACGAAGAAAATATGTCATCTATCATGAGTGCTGGTGAAAGAAAGTTTCTGGCATCTTCCCATACAATTTCTTTGATGATACCATCGGTTCCGTTTACAATATAATGTTCTTGGTCGATGTTCCGTCTGATCAGAACTCGTGCACCAACACATATCGGAAAACGAACGTATAACGACCCACATTTATTTTCATCACTTGACGGTTTTAGTTTTATTTTGCAAGTTTTGTTACTTGCATTATTGACTTTGTAAAACGAATTATCGACCATTGCAACCCTCTGTACAATCGATTCACAGTCAATTAATACGAGCAAAAAAAATAGAGATCACATACATCTACTCCATTTACCATAAAAACTGGATATTTTGTTTCTCTCATGTGTTCTTTTAATCTTTCAAAGTTTCTTGAATTTGTCAATCTACGAGTACCATAAACATGTATAGCATCTTTGAATTCGCTCGAATGTAGCTCTTCAAGCCTTTCGTGATAACTATCAGGATTATCTTCTTTACGAACGCTTCTTGATTTAATCAACGCTTCAGTTTGCTCATCCAAGCATCCTATGAATAGTCGAATAAGTTTTTGCAAAACGAATAATCATAATTTTGCATACCTTTGCGCATGCGACATAAGGAATCGAAAAAAATTCGATCATCTCCTTGTCTCATATTAATATCAAAATTTATAGCACGAAATAAATCATGCCATAAAGACACAATTTCACCTTTCGGACGAAAAAATACCTGCTTTGCAGCTACAGGTTCTATTTGAGCCATATCTCCGAAAACGATAACCGAAATTCCGCCAAAGTAAACGTCAGATTGATCTGATGTCATAAATATCTCATTCAATCGCTTGTTGATTTTTTGAAATAACCCATGCGACACCAGCGAAATTTCATCTATAATAATCAATAATAAACCGCTTAATCGGTTCCGTAGTGTATATAATTTGAACGAATTCAAACTATTTGGAGATGAATTACCATCCGGACACTAAAAACTGTTTGTTACAAACTGATTAGAGGACAAATACTAGCATACAATGGATAAAGCAGAATGAATTGTATATCCCTGAATATTCAACGCAGCTTTACCAGTATGAGCCATTTTCAACAGGCCAAAGTTCTTACGAGCACGTGAAATTCCAGCAGATTCAGCAATACAATATTCTTTCATCATCTTTTCAATTATTGTAATAACATACGATTTACCAGAGCCAGCAAGACCATTAACAACAATGTGAAATGGTTTTGGTTTGATAGCTTGTGTTGGACGTCTAACGTGCTTCAATACACAGTCAAAATAGTTTTGAATAAAATCAAGTAAATATTTTTGCTGCGGATTTGTCGAATCACGAAGCTGTTTTAACGATCCTGATTTTGGCGTTATCTCACCACGGTTTTCCTCAAAGGTATCGAACCCATCATTTATTATTACATTTTCCGAACTATCATCACATTTTGATTTCATTCTGTCTGTGTCATCATGCTCCAGATCCATTTCGTTCGGATTGGTAAATATATAAGACTCTTTATAATCAATTTTGAAATCGTTGGTGTTGATATTCATCAGATGATCAACGAGGTTCCGTAGTTGTATTCTGCAGCTTTCAGGAAGTCTTAAAATATTGCTTGTTATTTCCGATTTACGACACAGGAGAAGTTGGTATAATTCTTCAACATTAGGTTCTACAAGAAAAATGTTCGTCCAATCTTCATGTTCCAATTTTAATTCAAACCTTGTTTGCCAGCCAGAAACTCATTTATTGGATTTCGATGCGGAATATTTAAACACAAAATACAATATATTGATTGAACTGGATTATCATGTAAACAAGTAAATGTCACACATTTCGGATGTTCATGTTGCCGCATTTTATAACCAGATGTAAGAATAATACGCGGCAAACGTCTTGATCTTTTAACAAGAGGTGGTTCATTATAATTAGTTCGCCATAAGTGATTACATTCCAATTCCTCATAATCAGCACTTTCATCTTGTGAATCAACATACTCACTGGTGAACCAAGTTGCGAATTCAAATAACGTCATATTACCAATCGCAGAGGGTTCTGAAGGTCGCTGTGAGTATCGTTGTATGATTGTTTTTACAAAATCATCTTCGCTAATACAATTAGCATCGATACTTTTATTCTTTAATAAACGATCCTCATCACATGGTAAAGATATATATATATGAACAGTGGCCATTGAACATCGATAGAGAGGTATGCCTGTCCATCAAAAACAAATCAAAACATAACAAACGTCAATTTTTTACCTAGAATTAGCCAAGAAGCTTCAATTTTCCCTATTTGTCTATGTGAGAGAACAGCATTGCCAGCTTTTAACAGGACTTTTCGTGCTTCTTCCAACGTAGAGCATGTACACCCAGCTAGTTTATATACAAGATCTTTCTCCATACGTGCTTCTTTACTAACATATGAGAAAAGGTACTCAGCTGCCGCCCATGGATCAGTGACAATCTGGATGTCATGATTGCATCTGAACGTTTTGAGCAAATTAACGTTGTAAGGAACAATCCGACGAGACTAAATACTTTTTCAAAAATTTGTATAAACACGATTAAAAACTTTTACTGCCTCAGTTGTTCTCTTCATAATAATGTCCCGGTCACCGCGAGTCAAAATTCTTGCTTCTTGATACGTTCGAAAATGAGTCTCCAAAGCCAATCCCTCAGGTTTCGAAAATCGACAGCCTGCCCGTTCAAAAAATTCTTTTCTCTCCACCGCTGTACGAATCATATCAACATCTTCATCTGCATTGACTTTTTCGTAAAGGTCATCTTCATGATCCCGATTATAATTACACAGATTTTCTTTAAGTTTTTCTGCATTTGCCTGTTTATTACTGTTTAATCGTTTTTTTCCACGTCGAATTTTTACTATAGGTTCTTCTCATTGCAATGATGAAAATAATAATCACGACTCAATTTTAAACCTTTTACCTGTATGACAAGTGAATGTATGCATATGAAGTTGATTCTTTACAACTAAGTGATACAACACGGGCTGAAGATTCTTATCTGGTAATTCCGTTGTTAGTAGCTTGTCAACAAACTTAATTATTATTTCACGACCTTCAACTGTTTCAGCCGACGGCGGACTTTCTACCCATATCAGCGCATGTAAATGTGGCAGCCCATCTCGCTGAAATTTAGTTTTAAAAAAATAATTCGACACAATATAATCAATAAGAAAAGGATGCTCTTTATTCTTGATGTATTCTTCAAAAGCGGCCATTCGACGTTTACACATTCGTGCGACTAAGCCTGCATTTTCGTTTACCAGTGTCAAGTATTCATCACTACTCAGAGCATTAATTGCATCCCAATTTGGAATATTTGGTGTGCCGAATTTCTCAGGGTCAATGTTGGTTAAAAATTCGGTATCATTTTGCAAGTTAATGGAGAGAAAAATGAACGGCTTCCCCAAAGTAGCATACATTGCTCTTAGATGCCTTCTTGCTTTACTCCAAAATGCAGAAGATCCCCGAATAACTACACCGATATCTGCAAAATTTACAATGATAAACTTCTTTATTGGCACATCAAGAAATTCTTATTTAATTCGTGCTAAATACGAATTAACATACCTGGATATATTAAATAACACATTTTCCCGTTCAAGTAACTTTTCTTTGCATGAAAATTAACTGATCTACGCAAATCTTCTCGTTGTAACACATTAAGTGCTCTAAAAATCCACGTTGGATCTTTTTGCCAACGATTATCATCCGATTTCAATCTCAGCTTATAGTATTCTCGTAAATTCAACGCTATAGGTCGCTCAGGATCAGCTTCACCACCTTTTCCCAATGGATATAGCCAAGGATACGCCCGTTCTTCTAAATATGGCTCAATCTGCCATACAGCATCTTTTGCACACAACATGGTACGCCAAAAATATATGATGAAAGTGCATTACGAGATGTCACAAGCTACTTTGGACCACATAAAAGATCGCCGGAATTTATAATCGGTGCTATTGTTGTCGAACTATTATATGCATAACTATCGATTATTTTAATCGGTACAATGTTTTCAGCTTGACATTTAAACAACTTCTCTATTTCATCTTTTGTCATTATCTGCTTTTCGCAGTACAAATGATTATGTTCCTTCAAATAGTTCAATGCTTGCAGTACTTGTACAGGACTAAAAGAATATGTGACAGTCGTAGTAATTTGGTCATTCTTCATTGGTTTTTCTTGAACAACTGCTAAGAATTCGTAACAACGAGGAAACGGTAATATTTGTTCAACTACCACATCCGTGTCAACATGGAAATGAACCACTTGTCCTTTTAATGCTGCTTGGTGACCACGGACAAGAATAATACTCATGTACACTGTTAGGATGTCGGTCAAACAGCTGATAGCAGATGTTGGTTCATTCACATGACGTCACATATATATATACATGGATTTGTCCATTCTCTCATATCATATGTTCGTGACGTCATACGTATATGTTCGTTCTCTCACATGTATGCATGACATCACTTGGATCTCTCCCAATCCTTGTTATCCTGACAACCGTTTTTGCACATATATATGTAACGTTTTTCATCTAATAAACCAGAGGTCTTCATATAGCGATCTTTTCTGACTACGGAAATATCCTTCGTCACATTGGTGCACTGGCCAAGCGTTTGTCAATTCATCATCACAAACAGCTTCGCTGACTTCGGATTAGCAAATCTCCAGACTGGTGGAAACACGTAATACAACCGACGACCAAGCACAAGCTAATCTTGCGCAATATCAAGCAAAACTTCAAACAAATCAGGCGAAACGTATTATGGCATCTCACTTACCAACGCAGTTGTTGTTAAAAAGCATTCAAACCATCGAACTATTCAAAGGATCAGATGACCAAGATCCAACTACTTGGTTACAATCTATCGACGAACTATTCGATGCGATCAAAATTTCGAAAGCGGATCGACGTCTATTCCTTCCGATGTATTTCGGTGAAGATGTCAAGAAGTGGTTTCGTAGTGAAAATCACAACGAGGACTATGATGAATTTAAGAAGGATTTTATTACCACATTTACTTCATCAGTCCAACAACTACAAATTGCAACTAAATTAATGAATCGACGTCAAGGCGCGGATGAATCGGTACAAGCTTATCATTTCGATATGCTCGCCATGTGTGCCCGTTACAATCCAACTATGACCGAAGACGAAAAGATTTTATATCTTGTTCGCGGTCTAAAACCATCAATCCAACAACATGTTATATTGAACAATCCAAAGACATGTCAGGATCTATTTGAGCACGCGAAAAGAACAGAAGCAGCCACAAAAATGAGTCAACCTGTTTTACCATCCCCGCCTTCACAGGCAGATATCGACGAAACCACAGCGGCACTTCGACAGACCTCTATCAACAACACCCATCGCCAAGTCAGATCCAATAATGAAAACAAACGATACTCTTCCTATCCTAGATGGAATCAATATGGATATACTAATTCGACTTATCGGAAACCACGAAATCAGGGATCTCAATTGGTTTGCTATACTTGTCATGGCATTGGACATTATGCTTCTCAATGTCCAAGTCATTTAAACTAATCAGGGTGCCGCAGGATGGTAGTGTCACCCGTACCCCACCAAATCCATCACAACTTATTTATATTCCGATCAGTATTGACTCTATTGACGCTCGAGCTATGGTCGATACAGGATCTACAATTTCGGCTATTAATCAAGATTATTTCCGCAAATTAAACCACAACTATACAGTATACTCATCTACAACATCATGCAAAACAGCGAATAATACTCAATTGTCGACAATTGGACGGGTGGTGCTACCAATAACAATCAATAACATCCAAGTGCCCATCAACGTTTTCATCATTGAGAATCTTTGCACTGAACTATTGTTAGGAAACGATTTTTGTAACCTATTCAAAGCGCGCATTGATTCCCATAAAAGAACTTTATCAATAAAAACGGAACATCAATATACGAAAGTGAGTTTTCTGAATCCCTCTAACAAATCCCAAGTTTGTAACATCAATACTCTATATGATATTACAATCCCACCACTCTCAGGACGAGTCGTAATAGCTTCAACGTCGGCCCCATGGTCAACAGCGATATTCACTCCGTCTTCAAAGATCCTGAACCGACAAATGATCATTGCACCACATGCGTTGGTATCAATTGACAATAGTCAAACCACGCTAACTCTAATGACTCCATCCCCCAGTACTCAAACAATCAAAAAAGGAACCAAACTTGGTTTTGTCAGTTATTGCTCTGATAGTAGTTGCCATTACATTCAGCCTCTTACCGTTCACGACCACCAATCTATTTCGACAATTGCAACAGATATGAGTTCCACCAAGACAAGTACAGTCACGCACATTCCTAATATGATTTCGCATTTACCTCAATATCAACAAAAACAGATCTTGCCGATATTGCAGAAATATCAATCCGTTTTTGATACAACAGCCCCTTCTCTTATGAAAACCAATAATGTACACCATCGCATTCCAGTTCAACCACACCATCAACCTATTCAATCATATCCATACCGAAAATCAGTTAAGGAAACAACAATCATCAATGAGCAAGTAACCGAAATGCTGGATAGTCATATCATCCGTCCAAGTACTAGTCCTTGGTCTTCGCCGGTGGTCATTATCAAGAAGAAAGACGGTAGTCCACGCTTTTGCGTTGACTATCGCCGACTTAATTTGATCACAGAACGAGATGTCTATCCACTACCCAGAATTGATGATATTCTAGATAAATTAGCCGGTTCGCGCTATTTTACGACTTTTGACCTCAAGGCAGGGTACTGGCAAATACCTATTGCCGAAGAAGATAAAAAGAAAACGGCGTTTATTACCACTGATGGTTTATACGAATTCAACGTGCTGCCCTTTGGGTTATCCAACGCACCTGCCACGTTTCAGCGCACAATCAACTCTGTCTTGGGTTCGCTTAGATGGGATATCACGCTGGTGTATTTAGACGACACTATCGTCTACTCACCTTCGTTTGATCAACACATTCAACATCTGGACCAAGTGCTTTGCGCATTACACAAAGCAAATGTCAAGCTGAATTCGAAGAAATGTTCTCTAGCTCGCAAACAGTTAGATTACTTAGGATTTCGTATTACACAAGACGGTATTAAACCGACCACTGCGAATGTCAAAAAGACCATTGATTTTCCCATCCCGACAACTGCCAAAGCTGCCTACTCTTTCGTCCAGATGGCTCAATTTTATCGCCGCTTTATCAAGGACTTTGCTAGCATTGCCGCTCCCCTGAATAGATTCAAGATTAAGAATGCTAAATTCCTTTGGACAACGGAATGTCAGAGATCATTTGATATTTTGAAACAAAAACTATCTCAATATCCTTTACTTGCCTTTTTCGATGGTCAATCACCATTGAAATTGAAAATCAACACGGATGCATCGAATGCGGGTATCGGTGGCGTTCTTCACCAAGTTACAGCCGATGGTCACTTGCAACCTATTCAGTACTTATCGAGATCATTATCTAAACAAGAACAGAAATACTCAGTCATTGAGAAAGAGTGTCTGGCGATGGTCTGGTGTATCAGTAAACTTCGGCCATATCTATATGGTCGTGACTTCACTCTCATCACCGATCATCATCCATTGTGTTGGCTCAATAAACAATCCTCTAAAAATGGGCGCCTAGATCGCTGGTCATTACAACTCCAGGAATATACGTTCAATATTAAATACACCTCGGGATCCTCTAACTGTGTTGCCGATTGTTTGTCACGCTATCCAACCGAAACTCCCGATAATCTCGTCGATGAACAACAACAACTAATGCATGGCCAACTTGGTCACGAAATAATGGCTATTTTGCCAACGTTTGATTCCTCAAAAATCAAAGAAGAGCAACGGCAAGATACTTTCATTCACAGCTTATATGAGGAAGTTCTACGTGGCAAATACAAACAATCATATTCAATAGAAAAGGAGGTTCTGTTTAAGATTATCCATCGTCCTGGAAACATCACCTTGACCGTACCATATATACCTCCATCTATGATTAATCCTCTACTTGAGGCGTATCACGATAATCCTACAGCTGGTCATTTGGGTATCCACAAAACCTGGCACAAAATTCGTGATAGATATTTCTGGCCCGGTATGTATAACCAAATTAAAAAGTATATTTCATCCTGTACTCAATGCAATCATTTCAAAACATCGCGAACAAAAGCAGTCGGTAAATTACAACCGATCGAACCACCGAATGGCGTTTTAGATATGATGGGTCTAGACTTTGTGGGACCAATTCCTTCGTCCTCGAGTGGAAACAAGTACATTTTAGTATGTACGGATTATCTCTCACGATATGCTATTACCCAGGCTACAAAGAATTGTACAGCAGAAACAGCAGCTAAGTTTTTAGTTGAGCAGGTTATTTTACGTTTTGGGGTTCCTAGACAGCTTCTAACTGATCGAGGCTCACATTTCATGTCACACGTATTCGAAGCCATTGCTTCAAGGTGCGGTATCAATCACATAACTACTACCACGTATCACCCACAATGCAATGGACTCACTGAAAGGTTCAATTCCACTTTGGTCGACTCCATGGGAACCTACGTCAATCAACAACAAAGCGATTGGGACTGCTACTTACCATTTGTCACTTTCGCATATAACACAGCCAAACAAGCAACTATTCAAATGGAACCTTTCAAATTGATGTATGGTCGTGATGCTATTCTTCCATTCGATGTCAACTCTTCAATTTCGAACTTACCTGTGGCTAGCGATTATTATAACCAACTGATTAGATTTCTGCAACAAGCGAAATCCACAGCATGGTACAGAATCAAACAACAACAAGATATCTATAAACGAACCTACGATACTGGACGGAAAGATCTCTCCCCACTTCAACCGAATCAATTAGTTTTTCTCAAACAAATGATGCCTAAGCATCTGAAGAAATTTTCACCAAAATATTATGGCCCTTTTGCAGTGCTACGTCAAATCGGTCGTCTCAACTATTTAGTCAAACATGTCAATGATGGTCATGTCGAAAAGGTGCATGTCTCACGAATCCGTCTTATCAACTAAATTCCAACTAGTTCACCCATCCGATGGTAGTGTCAAATAAGAGGAAGGTGGCAAATTCTTCTCGACCCTACTGATGGCTTATTGTTTATANTTCTCTCATATCATATGTTCGTGACGTCATACGTATATGTTCGTTCTCTCACATGTATGCATGACATCACTTGGATCTCTCCCAATCCTTGTTATCCTGACAACCGTTTTTGCACATATATATGTAACGTTTTTCATCTAATAAACCAGAGGTCTTCATATAGCGATCTTTTCTGACTACGGAAATATCCTTCGTCACAACACGTGTGATAAACTAATAGCACGTTGTTCCATGAAACCCAAGTTCAATTCATCCGGAATTGTACATATTTCCAATTTGTTTTTCGATCGTCCAAACAAACAATAAGGACGATCTTCTGATGCTATAAATCGAATGCATTTCTTACACAACAAATCTCCTTCCTTAACATCGTGTTGCATTATGTGTTTATGCGTTGCTCTTTCGAACTGACTCTCAGGATTTAATGATCGACAACAAGAACACGCCAGCCACCGTTGAAGAATAGTTGAAAAATATCTGAGCAATAAATTTTCTCTCTAGTAGATGCAAGAACTGAGAAAACGGAAAACCTTTCGTTCAGTACGTTGTATATAGTCTCTGCTTCTAAATTTTCTTCCGTGTAACCTGTATCAGTCAACCAATCTAAATCGATACTAGTTCGATCATGTGTCCCAATAACTAGATCAAACCTACACGCATCTTCTTGTTCACATAAACTTCTCTCATTACGATTTTGAATACTTTTTTTCAAAACTTTTACATGTTCATTCATTTCATCTGATTCTGATACTTGTGCATTTTTCTCTTTATAGTTCGTGTTTGACATTTTCGAGTAACGATTAGCTTTCCGTTTTCGCGAAGGTTTTGAATTTCGATTTGCTTTGCGTTTCTGAGAAGGCTTTGAAGTTCGATTAGCTTTCTGTTTGCGCGAAGGCTTCGAATTCCGATTTGGTTTGCATTTTTGTGAAGGCTGTGAATTCCGATTTGCTTTGCATTTTTGCGAAGGCTTTGAATTCCGATTTGCTTTCAATATCTTTGTAACACCTAGATTGGAAGCAGATTGCATATTTGGTTCGGTTACCAAGTTTTCTGAGGTTAGACAATGCTCTAACTCAAAATCGTTATTCTCGTCGTCTTCTTCTGCCATTTTTTGAAAACTAACAGAAATTCTTTATAAACAAAAAACAACTACAACAGAAATTCAAGATATTAATCAAGAATTAGATCTTAAATTCATATAAATATGCGCCTTTTTGTGACAAACGCTTCGATTGAAGTAGGTCAAATTCGCACTCACCTAATTTATTAATTACTTATATATATTCATATCTGTGTGACATTCTCATCACCGCCAGAATTTTGTTGGACATTGACGGTAGTAATTCAAATATAAAATAGATAGTCACCGAATCCATCACGTGGTATTCGCTTTCATTTGCCCATTTCCCGTCTTTGAAGTCCATTTCACATTTGCTTCATATAAGAATCATATTTACTATGCGATTGCATCAGTGAGAAATAAATTTTCTGCGTCGTTGCAAAAACAAACGAAAAACGTCATTGCCTACAAAGCATATTTCTGCATAATCATTCTCTTGCCGTTGATCATTGTATTCAAAACACGAGTGTAGAAAGAGATTCATTCTATAAAAATCTAAATACAATCGCTTGCGATATGCTTATACTTTCATGCAAACGTTTCTTATTTTAAACAAAAAAACGGAATCAGAAACATCCGCTCATCGTCTTGCTACCCCTCAGCAACAGATTTTGTCGAGCAAACAAATGAAGGTGACTTGTATGATTAGTACCTAAGATCTCCACCCATTATTTTATATTGTCGACGAAAAAGCTAGATCGAGCATCGCGTACTCAATTCGACTTTGTCTTTTCTTAGAAGCAAACATCTGAAATTTATTTCGACTGATTGTAGTTGAAAAAACGCGCATTTTCATTTTTCATTTTGTTGATCATCTCAGTTTTGTTTCAAATACAGTTTGTTCAATGAAACGTAACATAGCCTGTGCTGCTTCTGTTCCATCAGCATCTTCGTCGTTGCTATCTCTGAATGGATATGTAATCCATATCAACAATATAACGAAGAATGCTTCGAATGATAATCATCATTATTCATTTATCATATGTCTCGAGGATCAATCGACTGTTCGAGTTGTCAAGTACCTTGGAAAAATTGCCTCATGCTCGTTATTCAATCAGTTGAAACAGTCTTTTCGAACCGGCAACGGTGCATCAATTACATGTTTACGAGAGCAGAATGGCCAGTATGCATGTACAGTTTCAACCAAAATAGTAGAGAAACATTTAGATTTTCGACCAGAATGTATTAGAACGGCAAATATTTGTACTTTACAAACAGCTATTGATAATCATATGTGCACAGTCGAAGCAAAGATTTGTCATCTTACTGATCCAATTCCAATTATCGTTGACCAGAACGAATTCAAACGTACACAAAAAATGAAAAAAAACTGCCATCATAGGTGACTCTACTGGAGCGTTAGAATTGACATTGTGGGAAAACAACTTCAACGAAATAGTTCTCGGAAATTCTTATCATATTCGCTTATTGAAAATCCGTGTTTCAACGATCAAGTTTCATTGAATGCTACGTCTGATACATCGTCTGTATCTCGTCGTCATTTATAGAATATATTAGGATATTTTCCAATGTTTTCAGATTTCTGAAGATCGATGATCTTTGTGATGTTGTTGAAGAAGTCGGTCATCATGGAAATTTATCGAAAGCCAATAAAGGTCAAATCGTCTCGGTTGAATCAATCAATGATGAATACAAATGTCAAGGTTGTGGTGGCATGAACATTACCGAGACCGAAAATCTGTTCTCATGCAATGATTGTCGTTGTCGGCTATCAAAAGAACGGAACGTAGAAGATTTTTATGTGAAACTAAAAATATTCACATTTACTAATGAAGAGTACAATCTTAAAGCAACAACAGATACAATATCGACGTTTTTGAACGATATTGTTCAACCGAAAAAAAAATGATAAAGCTTCTGTCGATGTGAACGCAAACTTGAATCTGCTCGTTGGTGTAAATATTCCGTTCGTTTTTTATCAACACACTGGCTTCATTAATAGTTTTCAAACAATCAATGAAGAGAAGCAAATCAAACAAGGTACTGTTTATTTGTATTCGTTCATGTAATACAGTCCGACTTTGATTTTTATTCACTTAGTAGGACCATCCGCATGAAACACCATCTGGCTTTACAATATGATTGAGAATCCAATACAATCATCACCTTGTAAAAAAACTAACTGGATCTTTGTTTACGATCTTATCATTTCTTCGAATAAAGATTACTTCTATTTTATCCTAATAAGTTGTTTCATATCTAGCAATTTACAATGACTATCAATTGAAACAATTTGTACAAATATTTCACTGTGACCATCTTGTCAGCTCGATCATTCCATTACTGTTCACTTTGCATTCCTGTGCTTTTCTATTACTACCTGGTCATCGAATTCTTTCGCTCATACTAATCGGATGTCCAGTGATATATCTATGCATTTTGCTTAAATCTCATCCGGTTTTCAGACGAAGAAATAAATAAACGTATAGGTAAATCAACATACTGTTCTCTCTGCAATTACAAATCCTGATTATAATGCCCAACAGGTAATAGCTGACTACATGATGCAATGCGTCGTTGTGACTGAAAACTTCTCATTTTTTCCACTCTACCATTTAGAAAATCAAACAGCTTCGCTCTATATCCTACAGACAATAAAGCTCACTACGACATAAAGGCTCTTATTCTGCCATATGAATTAAACCAAGAAAAAATCTCGCATTAATGTTTACCGCGAATTTAACCATTATCATTATGATTAATAAAAAAAGTCAAGTATTCATATATTTACTATAAAGCAGACTGACTAAAATCAGTACTGAGTATATAACCAGTTGTTTACTCTGTCAATTAGGGTTAACTTTCTGTAGCAGCTATCACTGTATACTCAGTTCTATTTGTATTTCTCTGATAATCAAACCATCGGCACGCTTCGTGAACGCCTAGCATCATGTTTGACCTAGGTCGACTATACTGATGCAATGCTACATGTAAACAGGAAAAGTTGATTAATGCATGCACCATAACTAAATCAACCGATTGTCAGACTTTGCCGAACAAAACATGAATCTTTTATTCACTGATTTGTGCAAATCAATTGGAAATTATAGAATCTCGCTTCAAAATACGCAAAGGCTTATGCGGTTCTATTTAATCGTCACACTGCGGTGGTTCTCAAACATGACATCATCTACGTAACTAATGAATTTTTCTGGTCCGACTACACCTTTACATAAAACCAAACATACCCTTAAATAGCGTTTACTTACAAAGATTTGCAGAACGAGACAACCCATCAATATCACATGTGCACTAGTTTGCTTTTCAAATAAAAAATAAAAATATCAATAACTTTGCTCGCAACATTTATTCTCATTCTTACCGGCAATATTCTATAAAATAATAAAAAAGCAATAGATTCGAACTTCTGTTCAATCCCATGTCGTACGTTACGGCGTCCGGATCCCTTGGGATCCTGCAGGAAAGCCGCGGAAAAAACACCAGATCCCACAGGAAAGCACCGGAAATCACTGGAACATGGAAGCAGTATTCCGACCGGAAATTTCGCGCCTTTTTCCGGTGAATTCCGGTCGGTTTCATGTGGTT
>CAJNOJ010000166.1:110541-234490 GCA_905250025.1 Adineta ricciae | reverse complement strand
ATTTGAATAGTACTCATTTTTCTAATGTGTCTGCACCTCGATCAATATCATTATCGCATACTACTAACACGATTATCAAATCACAACAAAAGAATATTCATCATGAACGACAACAGATCTCGTCTGTCTGTGATGATCAAGACGAGAATTCAGTCGGTGGGTTTGGACGATCTGACAGTCATCTATGGTTAAATCGTACATGTCGAATAACACCTTGGAATAGTCATGAGTTGTTCAATGATGATTTTAAAATCGATTTTGATGGAAGGTAGAGAAAATCATTCGAATAGTTTCTGGTATTAACAGTAAAGTGTTTCAGATACAAAAATCAAAGAAAGAAACGAATTATTCCAGGAAAAGTTCTATGTAAGCTTGCATTGTGCATTTTCTGTTCACTTCTGATCATGGCTGGTGTGGTTGGCATCATTCTATATGCAACGAATCAACCTAAAAGTAAGCAAAATCAATCTTTGCATACTGATGATGTTGATCGAACTCTTCATTTCATTGCTACAGATGAGGCAACGACCCAACAATCGCCATGCACGATAGGTGCTATAACTTGTTCCTCACCAATCCTTTCTTGGAATAAAACAGGCATTTGCACGCAATCTGCACCATCATATCGGTATTTTAGTTGTTGTCATCGAGCAATATCAACTCAATTGACCATCGAGTTTCAACTTATTGAAGAAGTTGGACCATGGCATATTGATGATGTTAGTATTATGCAGAATAATGGAGAACTTCTAATTAATGGTGGCTTCGAATCGAATTTGACTGGATGGACAGTCATTTCTTCGGCAAATATTTCCATAACACCATTAGCATATTCCTCTGTATCAGCAGCACACTCAGGTTCAGCATATCTTTATTCAATGGCAGCCTTAACATCTGATTACATAAAGCAAACAGTGAATGTCGCGCAAAATCAAGATGTTAATGTTAGTTTCTGGTGGTATGATGAAGGTGGTGTAGCTGGTTCAACTGAAAAATGTGAAGGATATGTAACACTAACGCCATGATTTCAATGAAATAACTACGAAGAGCGAGAGCATGATTGTGTCCTTGACTAACATACAAATTATAGTATTTCTCGGTTCATTTTTATAGAGTTCAATTGAATTTTTATACGCAGAACTAATTTGATAATGAATATATACATATGTTGAAAGAACAATCATTTGATAATAATAAAAACAGTACATTATCATTTTGTGTTATGCTAATGCATCAACTGTCTCGTTTAGAGTTGATACACTTCTTTTCAATAAAAAATTCAGTTGATCATTGTCTAGATAGCGATAGTGATACAATCAATATTGATCTTCTTAATATAAATAAAAAATCTATTTTTCACGCAACACATAAGACTAGAGCCGAAATGAATTATCTAAGATACAGTTACGTTTCTGGAAACATGAATGATGAGCAGCATTGATCCTTTACCAGATGGCGTTTCTTTATAATAAAAACAGGATTTCTCTATTTTGAATTGAAAAGGAAAGAGTCTACATCATAATGGGAAAAGTTGAGTAAGAGCTCATTCGATTCGATTTCGACCAATCCTTCTAAGCAGGAAACATCTTGTCGTCATTTACTTTTTCATTCGTTTCGCATATTAGTCAAACTAGTTTCTTTGAAATTCAACCCGATGACTTCTGATAACGACATTGATATTAGTATTGGTTCTAAAACTTGCCAGGGGCTTTTGCAACAAGGTGACTATTTGATTAAACAAGTTCAAGATAATATTACAGAAGAAAAACAAATTTCCAAGCAAGTTATTGACAAAAGTCACGAAATTCTCAACAAAGCCTATCGTGATTATCTTCAAATCAAGACAAGATTTCTTCGAAAAACAAATGGTCTTATTAGGAAAGCTTTAACTAAACCACATGTACGTTACCATGGAATTTGGTTGCAAGCTTTTAACAAAGAAATAAAAAAACTTAAACAGGTTATTGAATCGATTTTACAAGAGTTAGATTCTGCTCAAAAGGAAAGTGACCGATTAAAAACAAAGTGTCGTTGGCTACTGGGTAGTACTGCGGTAACATCAGCTATTTGCACGACACTTGTATCTGGACTCATATTGCATTTCTTACCCGCTCGGATATGCTCCTTCACGATCAACACTGAAACTATAGCTATGGTCGGGCTAGTCGCACTTTTAACAGGTCGTTTTAGTCTCGCTTTTACTGGCTCAATGATAGAGATTTCTTCGATTCGTGTGAAGAACGATCAACGTACAAATGAAGTACAAAGATTAATTATGAAATGCTTCTCCTCGTTCGATATACAAAAAAGCGGCAACACCAAAGAAGCATTAAACGAAGCATGTGAACAAGCATTGAATATACTCCAAATATCGGAAAGCATTTGGGAGAAGAAGGAGACGTTGGAAATGTTAAAAAATGAAGGACAACAGGAATTGAACAAACTCACTCAAGAACTTGCTGATTTTCAATCCAAACAGTGACCTTGTGATAACGACTATGAACATAAAGAATTTTTGGTTTTGTGAAAATCAAAATTTTCAAAATAGAATAAATTAAATCATTTTACAGATTGATATTACCTGATGTTTTGAGAGCGAAAAGCAATTGAAAAAGAAAGGCCGAAAAGATGCATTGTGAGATGGAAAAAAGTTCACGATTTTCCCTTTTCGCATACAAAAATCATGCATACAAGATTTACTCGTTGATTTTAGTTTTCCAATCGCATACATGATCGCGTAGGGCAAACCTTAGTTTTCTCTTTCCAACAAAACAATACAATATTACATTTTATTCTCTTCGATATTGAATCTATTTGACTTGAATCATTTTTTTACATTGGGACTTTTTGCTGCCGCTGGTATTTTCGCTGAGGATGTTTTCGTTTGGTTATCTTGTACATGCTTTAGCGTTAACGGTCGTAGTATTTGGAATGAACACATTAGATTTTCATCAACAGTCATCACTCCGCCAGCATTATCAAATTCTCCACAATAATTCGGTGCAGAAAAGATCGTCACCAGTTGACGTTTAGCAAAAAATTCATAACCATCTTCGACAACCTAGAAACATTGAAAAAAGGCAATTAAACATATCATCTTCAACTTCTAACTTGGTGCCCTCGGCAAATCAAATCGAGATCATGTCGTGTTAGAAAACGTGTCACAACTTCCGCACCGAATGTGTACGAAACTCCACGATCATTTTCACCCCATTCCGATGTTTCCTTATCTGGATCAGACCAAAGAAGATCACACAATAGTCCTGTATCGGGTATATCTGTTGGTCTAGCAATACGCCTGATTTGTTCGAATGAATGTAAATCTGGACTCAGACCACCATGACAGCAGAAGATTTTCTCATCGATAATTGCTGCTATCGGCAAACAATTGAAACAATCAGTGAATGCTTTCCATAATTTGACATTGTAACGTCGTTTGACTTCATCGTAAAAGCCATAGATACGATTGATTGCTGCACATTCGTGATTACCGCGAAGTAGAAAGAAATTTTCTGCGTATTTGATTTTGTAGCAGAGTAACATTACAATTGTTTCGATGGACATTTTCCCCCGATCGACATAATCACCTAAGATGTCACAAAAGTAAAGAGAATATTTAATTCAATTGTTGATTTACCCAGAAAAAGATAATTCGCATCAGGTGGATACCCATTCGCATCAAATAATCGAAGTAAATCAGAAAATTGACCATGAGTATCACCACAAATCTTCAACGGCGCTTCTATTTATCGTAACAGTAACAAAATATTAGAAAATACCTTCATTTACCAAGTTCAAGAAGAACAGGTTGACTTAAAAAGATCTCACGTGCCTTGTGAACAATCGTACGAATGTCGCTTTCTCTCAGTTCAACTTTTTCCAATTTCGGATGCTTACGAACTTCTAACAATTGTTCGATCACTCCATCAATATTAACATTGTCATCCGCGGCCATGAATTCAAAACAAGCCGTTCAGATAATCAGTGCGTATGTAAACACATTTTTCTATCCTATATGAACATGACAGTTCAACTCGATTGGGAAGAAAGATTTTAATGTACGAGTAATTAACAAAGAAAAATTTCGTATAAAATATTATTCATATGAAACTTCGAGGCGCCAGTAATATATATATCAATGATATGCACATAAGACGAAAGCTCTTATTTATTAACTTTGAACTTTAGTAGTACGAGCGAAAAAAGGAGAATGTTTTGAATAAAAATCAGATAATCAATCGAAATGTGTGTACAGAGTTCCGTTTGGTTTATTAGTCAACGTTTAGTTTTCCCACATCTTCTGTGACTTTTTCCTCGCTTGTCGGTTCGCTTGCAGCTGCAGCTGCAGCTGTATCTACAGCTTCTTCTTCGTCTTCACCGTCACCTGCAGCATCTTTAGCATTTGGTACCCATAAGCCAGATTTAATACAACGATCGAGATGCTGGGATGCTTCTTCACGTGGCATTTTTGATAGAACTTCTTGTAATTTGGCTACGTCACGTGATTCAAAGCATTCTTGCAATTCCTTTGGTAATGATTCCATTACTTCGACTGGATCGAGACCACCTGGACCTAAACGTTTCTGGCGTTCTTCCTACAAAAGATAAATACTCGTGAAGAATTTCATGACTTCATTTTCCATAGATTCACCTCTTCGTATTCTTTAATCGCATCAGCAAGTTTTTGTTTTGCGCGTGTTTGAACACGTTCTCGAAAGGCATTCAGTTCATCGAAGAAACCTTGTTTATATTGTTCATCTGCTGTTTTCATTCTAAACGAGTATACCGATATTTGACTCGGCACTTGTTAAAAAGACAAACCAACCTTTGAAAGAATGGTCGAACACATTGACGTGGATCAATCTTTAAACTTTTGCTCAATTCAAGAATGAATTGCATGATCATCGTTTGATGACTAACATGCTCCATCAAACTATGTTTCTAAACAAAACTCGCATGAAAGAGAACGGTTACATTAGAAAAATCTGGATTTACTTCTTCCATTTCCAAATCAATACACCATACAACTAAATAATTTGCCGTCTCTTCGCAAACCAGTTCCAAATGTTCTTCAAGAAATCGTTGTGTGTCATCGTAATTACGAAACATACCGTATTTCTTGACATTGTCTCGATGTTTGTCAATGAATTTTTTCTAAAAATCAAATTTTGAAGGCATTCGTACAAGTCGAATCGACATACGTAATATTCTGCTTGTTCTTCTTCAGTCATATTTTGTGGTCGATCTTCGGTAACTTTTTTGTTAATTGATGTTTTAGATTTGCCTTCATGAGTCAAATCGTCGACATCCAATGGACGAATACGTTCTTGTTTTTGAATTTCGTCATCTTTGTTTTTCCATTCACGTTCTTCTTTCTCCAAAGCTTCACGTTCGGATTTCAGTGTCGATACATCACCCTTTTCCTGAAGAAAGAAAAGCAATGATGACGTTTTATGATATTTTCCTTCTTACGTTCTCTAGTTTTTTCAGTTTTTCATTGAATTTCTTTCGGCGTTCCAATAATCTAAACGAAAATTTACGAATAAAGATCTACAACGAATACTAAATTTACTCTTTATGTTTCTTTTCATGGTCTTTTTGCTCTTCAAGACGTTGCTCACGTCGTTCAACACGTGCCTGATGACGCCAACGAAACAGACTTGGTGTATCGATGTTCGGATGAGTGTCATCTTCGTCATCGGACACCTCGATCTTTTTCCACTTGTTATAATTCAATGGTTTCGTCATAATCGATATGCGTAAGGTTTTCTAATCTAAAATAGAAATAACAAAAACAAATCCAACTGAAAACAACTTGTTCAACATAAAAATAGCGGAGTTAAATGTTTGTTTTTTTCTTTAAAAGCGAGAAGGAAAGTAAGAATTATTATTCTAGATTATACCACGTAGTTTTAATATCCAATCTTTCCTAATTTACTATCAGTGCGAGGGTCAGCAACGAATGATTGAACATTTACAATCGTTTCATTAATTTTTGTTTGTAATGTTCGTAAATCTTGAATGTATAATAGTCTGAGAACTTTAGCAGCTTCGTTGATGATTTTATCAGACGTGTCGAAGCCTAGTGGCATTTGTTCGATTGAGAAGTCCACTCCGGAACCCTTTTTCCAAGAAAACAAAATGAATAATGAAAGTCATGTAGAAAACTCTTCATACCTGCTCTTTTATTTGACTTTTCTCAAGTGCTTCTTTAGATAATTTCGTTGTGATCACTTTGCTGACAGCCTAACAAGGTAAATATTCGCATAAATTCGATGAAACGAATGACAACTTACGCGGAGAATAGCAGTTGTATCATTAGTTTTCGTCGGAATTTGTAATAGTTCGCATATTTTCAACATTCCATTTCGAAATTCTTCACTTGCAACTAAAAAAGACATTTTTCTGTCTTGAAAAACAAGCAAGTCAAACAAAACAATTACAGTCGATTTTTTCCAATGGATTTTCATTGGGATTCGACGAAGTATGATTGTTTTGTTGACCATTCAAAGACACTGTTTTATATTTATCCACTAAAACAAATTCACTTCCGTCTTGCAAAACGAATCAACATCGAAACATTTACCATTATCACCGTACTCAAAGCGAATCGCACAGCCAATAAGCCAATCGCTTACGACAACACGATCCTTGATCGTTTCATTATTGTATGGAAATTTCAGATCTTGTAAATACTAAACAAACATCTGAATATCTGTTTCGATGGGATGAGTATCTTTACCTTAGATAAAACTTGTTCCCATTGAGGAGCTTGAGTATCACGAAGATTCTGCCGTTCATCAATAGGATACAGACGTATTTTCATATCTTCAAGCCACACGACCATATGTCGAAATTGATTTTCGTCTAAAAAACAACAGTAAACATGAAAATATCGCAAATTAGTTCTTTCACTATATACCTTGAGGATTATAATCTTTTCCATAATCCAATGCAATCAATTTACGTTTGAACATGTTATTATTCTACAATGAAAACAGTAGACAGGATTGATCTTCTTTTATGATTGATTGAAGAATGTGAAATCTCGTTTCGAGATTCTAGAAGGTCCACTAATTTCTATGTGTAATATTTTCGGTAAACAATGGATTGATCTCACCAACGACATCTATTATAATTCATCGATCAAAGGAAGTGTAGCTATCTGGGATGTTCATATCGATTTCAGTCACCCTTTTGTCAGTGTCTTGAAAAGTCAATCTAACTAGTCCGTTTGTCAAATTTTGAATAATCCGTAGTCAAATGTTTGTAAAATTCAAGTTTAAATTCTTTTTCACATTCACCAAAATAAAAATTGACATTGAAATATGAGTGGTTTCAATGATTTCCTGTTTTTCTCATCCGCAAATGACAACAACAAATATGTCCTAAGTCGTACACGAAATTGCATACCGTCTCGCAGCTCTTCAAACCTCCATCAATCGCTTTCGATCCTTCCAACAGAATAAATTACTTCTTTTTCCACACGCAAATTATCACTCGATCGAATAGATCTGTCCTAAAAGACGACGAAATATTCTCCAATTCTTCTTGTTCTCTTCGACGCCGAAGAAAAGTTTGCCAAAGATATTATTTACTTTGCCTATCGTGCGCAGTCACTCCAAAACTCTGCGCTAAGTAACCCAAGCATTTAATTTGTCATCGTGCATAATATATCAGGTGTATATTTTTTTTTGCGTCCTACAGCCTTCCACACGCCGCTCATTGCGCGTACTCTTTATCAATCAGCGATGTGTAACGATCGAACGTGTAACGAAGTTTTTCGACGGATCCTTCAATTCTTTTTTTTCCTTTGTTTGATCCATGCAATTCATACAAAATCCGCACGAAAGATCGTTGATTGTCAACGTTATTTCAAGACGAAAGATTGTGTTTATTTTCCATGCATGGACACACATTATTTCTGTGGACGTGATAGTTATTTAACGCGATTCACTTACGATTTCTGCTTGTTATCGACGAAGACGTACGTTGCACAATTGAATTTAAATGGTCAACTATATTTCAATTATACAAATAAATGTGTGATGAAATTAGTCGACGAGAGATTGACCGAACCGACAATCTCCGCACGATTTACATGTACAGATTTACAAAAGCTAATGTTTGAAAACCATTTACAATGTTTGCAAAACTATCCGAACAAACCGATTGATTTCTGTACGATTATATGCGATAATTTACAAGTAATTATTAATCTATTTCTGCATTTAAACCAGCAGACTCCTGATATCTATCGTTTACTAATCCAAACGGGACGAAACTGTGGTGCGACTATTCGAGAATCACCAATGATGACAATTCCTTCGATATTAATGTCGATTTGTTTAGATAGAAAAAATGCACGTTTAAAAGACGATATAACGAACGTTATGCTTAACCGAAGGTATGAATTCAATGACTACGAATGGATATCCGATTAGAAGCGAAAGAAGATTATTTATATTTGTATACAAATAAGAAAAATTAACAAAAGTTGTGATGATTTTAGCGACCAGATGAAATATTTTCCTGAGATTTCATGACGGGAAATATTCGAAGCTAGTCACGTTGTGAATTGCTATTATTAGTAATAGCACTATCATGTTTTACGGTGTATAGGGCAATTATTTTGAAAAAAAAATAAATGTTAACAGATGAATCTAACTAATTTTCACAATCGAAGCAACATACTTCGACTCCGATGACAAATTTCATTGCTATTCGAGGATTGCAATGCATTAGTACCTAATATTCTAATTTCTTAAAATGACACTTTAATCTATCGTGAAATGAATTCAATCCCACAATATGGGAATGTGATCCAAATGCACAATTCATCGATCACACCTTATCTTCGTGAATGGCCCCGTCATCTGACTGTGAGTCTAAAAAAGCGACCTTGACTTTTTTTTTGTATGTATTTGAATGATCGTAGACGTTTCTCAAATATTCATCTTATGCGGAATTTTCGTACATTTTATTTATTTCAATCACCAAAAAAAGTTATTTCAAATCTGGAATGTTCTCTTTTTTGTTGAGCCAGATATTTGAACACTTTTAGTAACGAAACCACCATCACCGAAATGGTGCCCTTCGGTCAGCAATCAGACCTCCAAGCATTTTATGTTAAGAATTGAGTAAAGTCGAGTAAATAAGTGATATACACACAACCGGCCGTCATTACAACCTAAAGAGCAAAAAACCTTTGTCGACAGGCTTGTTTCACGATAAAAAAAAACTTACAGCTTTCCATGATAGTTTAATGTGATTTCTGCTTCTGGTGGTAAATCACATAGAGCAATCACTTGTTTATATTCATCCACCACGCATGTCGCATCTGTTTCATTAGCTGCTTGAATGAAATGGTTTTCAGGTGCGATTGCACCTGAAAAGCGTGCAACGACTTCACCAGCATGGATCCATTCCAGTGCATGTAATGATTTCGCTTTTGTTGGTGTTGCTGAGCGTGTGAAACATTTTGTCGAGTACCATTTGGTTTTCAACTCACGCACACGTGCTTGTAAATATGGTGACATATGGTCGTAGTGTCGTTTTTGAAATTCTTCATCACGATAACGATCAAACATAAGTCTTCCGACACACGATGGTGTTTCACACTTGCATTCTAAGCCGCGGATTAAAGATGGTTCTGTTTCAAGAAAATGATAATCGTAGGTTAATTCTTCACCGACGGCTATATCACGACTAGCAACAATTGTATTTCCATCCCCGGTATCAAATCCACAGTTGGGTTCACATGAATGATTAAACAAAACACACTCATCGTTGTTTTGTTGAGCAGCAAATGTTCGAGGAATCATATACATATCATCCTCAGTCTAACAAAACTCATCACTAGAAATCAATCGACTTAGAAAACAGACGAACTCACCATGTATGAATACCAACAGAGAAAATTTTTCAAGTGTGGTTGAGTTTCCATTAAATGATAAATCTCATCCCGAGACATCATATAATCATCATCGCCACATGTACACCACCAGATTTTTTCACCAGCAGCAATCGGTTCTGCCGCCGTCATCATTTGTTGTCCCTCACCATATTTTTCACTCGCATCTACCATTTGAATCATTTTGAAAAACACCATCGTGCTGTTTGTCGTCACCAATTAAAAGTCGATTTGAATGTGAAATTGTGCTGCTAGGCTTTGTCAAACTACCGTGCGTTTATATAGCAGAGCACACCGACTATTTTTCTTTCTCATGGGTATTCTAAGCGGGGGTTATGAGAACCGACGGATGTTTCGATTCATATACGCGTTTCTACCTTTTTTTTCCTCGATCCTCAATTGTAATAGGTAGAAAATAAACTGCGCATATACGACTATCGAATATTATCTTTCTGTAGAATGAGTGATTAAATCGAATCTACTTAGAGGATAAGGACGTTGATTCTTTTGAAAAAAGTACATTTTTTTAAAAAAATATCGTCCTAGAAACAATGATGATGCGAATATTTCTTTTCTTCGACATGTCATTTAATTTTGTCCTTAATTGCGAATCTCGACGACATAGAATAGTCTTCGAGAAACAACGATGTTCGTCATTTGATTTGCAAGTTACTCATTTATTTCCAAAGCACTCTACTACGAAATAACAAACTTTTACTTTGAAAAACAAACTAAAAAGAAATCAAACACAGCACACACTGTTTGACAAGACTGTACACGAAAAAAAGAAAGAAAATCAAGAATATGAAATCATCAAATACACGAGTGAAAAACGTATTTGTTTTTCGATCGATTTATTCCTATCAATCAGTCATTCTTAACAGCACATCAAACTCTCAATTTATTTTGACTAATCAATAAGCAATAAGTCAATCGACCGATCGAAGAACCTTTTCTGTCTTCGGAAAATCTTGTCAGACATCATCATTCAGCACCTATCATAGTTGAGACACATCAAAATTGTCCTTTGTCTGTTTTCTACCATATCCACCGGGCTTGTTCATGTCAGAATCATTCAGTTAAACAGCAACAGATTTCAAACGTTGTTTCCCATCCATTATGATCGGTGATGCATCACAAAGACTATCGGAAACGACTGAAAAACAAAACAGTGATCGATTTGTACAAGAAAAACTGTCTTACGGAGATTTTTTCGTGCTTCCACTCGACAATTGTATGATTCTGTCGATGATTTCAATCCATTCTGGTGTATTTTCTCTTTCTCATCTTTATATTGTTTTTTGATAATAAAATTCCAAACAATACAGAAAATAATAATGACCACAAATAAGAGTATTGATATCATAATGAATATCGAACCCAAATAGAAATTCGTTGATAGACGATTCAATTTTAATGGACTGTTATTATTGTTATTATCCGATGGATACAGCCAATCTGCTTGTTGATAAGACTCATCGATTGGACATTCTTCTCGTTTCAAATCATCACATATGTATATGACAATACTTTCTTTCGAATTGAATGGTACTGGATTACCCTGATCACGTGCATAGATTTCTAACCGATAGGGTAGATGAAGATTGTTTTGATTATATAAAACAATTGAACCATTTGTATACAGATGAAAATACGCGTAATTATCATTATGGGTAAAATAATAGTTTACAAGACCATTTGAACCTTGATCATCATCAGTGGCGTAGATTCTTGCGATGAAGATTTGATTTGTTGTTTGGTTTTTCTCATGCCGACGTGTGATGGACGCTGTTCGATTGATGAACACAATCTGTTCTCGAGCGTTGTTTATTGAATTATCGAATATTGGATAATGATCATTTTCATCGAGAACGTTGATATGTACTTCAGTTCGACTTGTTTGATGATTTTTGTGATTAAAAGAATCAACGAAAAATTTGTAAAACGATTGTTTCTCACGATCTAATTCGTTCGTGACTGTAATTCGTCCTGTGTTGCTATCGATCGAAAATGGCAAGCTTTTATCTAAGACAAAATGATACGAGTACGGAATCGATGTGGATAAACAACTATCCGCCGAAATTTGACCTAAATAGAAATATTGAAATGATTGACTTGAACATGTAAATCCTAACCGAGTTCGTATGGTGTTGTTCGATGTTCTGTCGTGTTGAAAACGTACAATGTTTGAGTGAATGTGGGTAAACATGCTTCTTCATCGTAGGATAGGATTTGTACATTCGCTCGATCGTACAATGATTGATTTTGTTTATCAAATGCTAGTACCGATACGTTTAGTGACATGCCCGCTGAGAGTTTTTCCACTAGATAGATACTTCCATTGTTGGAATCGATTCGAATGTATCGATTGTACTCATGATTGAGAAACTTATATTGAATCTGATGGAAAGTTGATGATAGATCATGATCAATAGCTTGAATATGACCAATCGAAAAACCGATCGGAGTCGATTCGGACAAACGAAATTTATAATTCGATTGGGTAAACTTTGGTATGCAGTCATTTTGATCATGAACAACAATCGATAAACGACGTTGACTAATCAATGATGGTTCGCCATAATCTCCTAGAAGAAAAAAATCACTCTGAATACGAAACATTCTCCAATTCGAATTCTACTCACGCGCTTCAAGTATAACCGTAAACCTCCCATCACCATTTTCGCTATCCAGTTGTCGTGATGTCCGAATGAGATAATTTGTAGATGCTAGTGTACTCTCATCACTATTCCCAAAGCCAGAATCTAATTCAATTGGACAGGGATTTTTTAATGGCCAACAGGAAAGAATTTTCAATGATAATTTCCTATTCACCATCATTGAATCATTGTCGCGTATCAAAATCGTTCCTATAACTTGTCCTAAACGGATATTTTCATTGATATTAATGATAAAATCTTCCCGTTCTTCGTTGAAATCAACAGATTTATAATCGTTAAGAATATTGATTTGAATCAATGGTTGATTATCATTTGTATCTGTTATGTCAATAATAACTGAGACAATACTCGAAGTTATCTTATCAACATTCGATGCTTTGACACGAAATCGGTATGTTGATACTTTCTCGTAATCAAGTTTATGAGTAACATAAACCGATCCTGTGTATTTGTTGATCTCAAATGGAAAGACGTCATTTATTGAGATATCACCTGGTAAAAGCGAATAAAGAATAATTTTATCATAACAATCATCGTCCGTTGCCAGAATATTGAGAATTGATCGGTTTGAAACGGGAGTATCTTCTGGTATGCGTGTGTGATAAAGACGCTGTTTGAAGCGTGGTTGAAATTCATTCAAATCATCGATGGTGATATTGACATGTCTAAATACAGTTGAATTTATTCAATGTTGTTTGTTTTTCTTTTGTCAATTCGAAAGACTTTACTTACAGAACATTCGATTGCAATCCACCTTTGTCGATCGCCACGATTTGTAATTGATAATTATTTCTCTGTTCGCAGTCGAGTTTCTTCAGTAATTTTAGTCTGAGTTCATCATGAATTTCTTCCAATTGAAAAATATCTTTCAACGAGATTTCCTCATTGATAATTTCATAATGATCGATATTATATTTCGATGAGTCATGATCATAAGCAATGGGTAATTGTACCCGATAGTCAATTGGTAGATTCTCTCGGATGTTTATATGAATATGATCGTTGGAGAAAGATGGTTTCCAATCATTAATATCTAAGATAACTAATTTAAATAAGATGATAAATGATGTGGGAGTGAAAATTTGTAGTTGTAATGAACATTCATCGTCGGAACTGAAGATTTTATTACAGATTTGTTCGCGATCTAATTCAATCGAACGAAATTTTAATACTGGAGAATCGATTTCGAAATAATCCGATGGTTGTGAGAGAGAATATTGATAATGTTCGAATGGCAATGACGTCGACGTTCGATTTGATAGTAATTCAATAAGATTCCATTGTAATTCTTTGTTCGGTGTGTTTTCATAAACATAGACAGTTAAATTACAAATTTCTTGACAATCATACGCGAGTACATTCGGTAGGAATAATAATAAAATAATAAAATATGTCCAATTCATCATGATTAATGCCTTGAGCTTTAGTCACAATAACCTAAAACTATCAAATGAAAAAATAACAATCATGTCAATGTTATTCTTTGATTTAATTGTTTAACTAAGATGTCGAAAAGCGAAATGACAAGCGACAGATCGAAGATGATCGTTCGACTCTCGACCTAGTCGATTGCAAGAAAACTGATCTGATAAACTTTCTTCTCGTGGCTAATTGGAACATGTAATACGCTTATATATACACAGAAAGAGAAGAATGCATCGTAACAAAACATCAAACAGTAGGAGAATAGAACGTATTGAGTTTGTCTAAACAGATGCTCATCTACTGATGTGTGGATGTGACAACCACCCTCTAGCGAAAACACTAAAAAGAAGGGAAACAACGATATGAATAATATACAGTTATTTTGATCGTTTTAAATACGAGAAGAAGAAAAAAACATGAAAAGAAGAAAATGCTTTTCGCAGTTTATTATGAAAAGAATGTGTTGACAGTAAATAATCTCACCTCATTAAGATCACATCGAATTGCTTCTCTTCTTAACGTAATTAACCTTCTCGTCATGTAGATGAAATCATTGTCTTTTCATCAACTTATCGATACTACCATCATGACACTAGTACATCTCGTTTTGCTTTTCTTTCCTTCTTATTAGTCAGCCATTCACTTACTTACTCACTCACTTAGATTGGCACAAAAAAAAAACGAAGAAGAAGAAGAAGAAAAACGGATGAGATACAATCAGTAAGATGGATGGCAGGATGAAACAAAATCTCTCGTGTAAAAGCATGCACGCTTATCTAACGCAATTTCACACAACATAGAGTGACTTGAACACCTCTCTTAGACGCGTGTTTGCCCAAAGAAAATGGACCGCCCTTGAATTAGGGACAGCACTAGCATTGTCAAGAGATTTTTCCGGATCGACGATTACTATATCGCATTGCTCTCTTTCTCGTCTCTCGTTTATTTTGTTTCAATCAGTCAGCACTGACCAAAGATCAGACTGTCAACAAAGCCCCGAGGATGGTGACAATAAGATCGATGAATTCATGTCTGTATGTATTCATACACTATGCATTTAATTCAAATTTGTGCATGAAGAATAAATAAGTTTTCTTCTTTTTTCAGGAAGCACAATTGAATGAATGATTAATTTTTTTGTTGTTGTACTAAGTCTATTCGCTAGTCTTCGCTTCGACGAAAAAGAAACGAGAAGTATTACGATGAAACAACAAGATCTACCTACATAGATTTGATAGGAAGACAGAATAATTGAGCACACAATCACTAATGATGATACTTACCGGAAGAATGTCAGTAGTGTTATTCGAAGGATTTTGTCTTCTTTCTTGAGAGATACCAACTGTTCGTAGAAGTAGTAAGAAGAAAAGAATGATTTAGTGATTTTCTAATTTATTTTTAATGAACATGTCAGGAATCGAATAGTTCGAGTATATGAACATGCTAGCAAATCGTCTTTGAACGTTTAGTCTACAATATTATGAACAAAGAAAAGAGAGAGAAGAGAACAAGAGACATTTTTCTCGCTTATAAAACAAGCCACACGAGAGAAGTATTGTCTCTCTCTCTCTGTCTCTTTTTTCTCCTCTAATAGTTATCAAAACGAATTCATCATAATCACGATTGTCTTCCATCTATCGAAATCAACGGCCTCGGGATGAGCTTTAACTCTAATGCATCTATGTATACCTGCTCATCCGCTGTTGGGACACCACGCCCAATATTTGTCTGCATGCAAGACTGAATTAATCATTCAAAGATGAACACTAACTCGTTCTAATTTACTTCGTTAGTATGTACTGAAAATCTGTCGACGAGAAATGAGTCAATCACTGGAATAACACTTCAGACCAATTAAAGCGACTAAGATACGAAAAAGAAAAATTAGGAAGAAAGAGAAGACTGTATAATTATTGGCAAAGAGGTGTTGAAGAACAACACGATGAAAGCAAATTTTTATATAATCATCATCATCAACAAGCATTCGTCCATCGCTAATGATGCATATGAGATAATGTTAGATTTGATAGAGAGAAGAACAAGACGAAGAGAAAAGCGCGGAGATTACAAAGTGATTTTAATGTGACATCCCCTGACGATTAGAACTACGTAGTGCAATCAAAGTTAAAAAATCTCTTGGGAAGTCTATGTGTGTGTGTGTGCGTTGGGCTATGTTGATTGTCTTTTTTCATATATATTACGAAAGAAGATCGCATCATAAAAATGTCGTCAGAAAAAGAGGATCGAGAAGAGATTTTTATTATGTGCTTGCATATACATACACACACACACATCGAGATTACGATACTGCGAGTACGTGTGTGCGCGATTTCCGATCATACTTCAGACGTTGCATTTGATTGAGTATTCGATAGGAGAATGCCGGACGGAAGTCACTATCATCATCAGCCTTTCCTAACTTTGGCCTCTTGTTCTCTGGCTTTCTTGACAATGATCGCATTACACAAGTCAGAAAAGAATGAAAAATGATGATGATCATTGTCCGCGTCTCACCTTTCTTCAAGGCTACGCGAATCTCTACACACTTATACACATCCATGCAAACGGATATGAAGAGAAATAGTTAGTCACGATACTTGCCTTGTTGACATGCGCGGAGAAGAAAAGAGAATGTGATACACAAATATACAACAATCACATACATATATATATATACACACACACACATCTGAGAACGATTCACGGAATAATGACGCAACTTATACGGGTGGGAGCAGTCTCGTAACAATTATTACTGTTCATGTTCTTGTAACTAACTTCTTTTTCTTCGGGCACCTGAACAACTTCTTGTTCCGGCGGGCGGGTGAAAGCTGCTGCTCCAAACATAATCATTGTTGTGTTTATTGTTTCATATACGAGAAATGAAAGAGAGAAAGAGGGAGAGAGAGAGAAAGAAAATGTTCTAAACGATTCTATCATATAATTCATGCTCGAATGCGCAAAGTCGACACTTAAAGTTTTTTGACAAGCATCAATGTTCATGATCGACCTTCAATTCTAAGAGCAAGAAAAGAAGAAACGGTAGTTCGGCAGAAGAAAAAACGATCATACTCGTCCGGAAAGGTATATCCACATGAATGCGATTTCCATTTCAATGAAAAGACAAGATCTTCTAGTCATATTAGCTGAAGACACAGTTGTTCTATCAAACAACGATTACGCACATAACATAACACATCCATTAGGGACCGTGACTGACTAACTGTGTCCACTACGATGTAATATAATGTGCACACGCTTAATTGAATCATGCCACTGAGCATCCGGTCTTGTTAGCTTCTATTTTTATTTCTTGTGAAGATGTGCACAGCGGTCATCGAAGAAATGTGAGAAGAATCACGAACGAATACTTCTGGTAGTTCTAATGACTTCTTGTTTTAATTCTCAAAATCCAAGTAACGGAAAAGAAGACGGCGGCGACGACGACGACGCCAGAACATCGACAGATCTCTTCCTCTCTCTCTCTTTTACATTTCTAAATCATGCATTTTGAAATTCCTGCTGGGAAAACTAATCCTCGATTTCTAATCTTTGTTGACCTCGAAGAGAAAAGAAAGTCTTCTCTTTTTCTTTCAGTATTACTTAAAAAGATTGCATATAATATGAATTCACCTGGAAAATTTACTTTACATCGTTTTCATGGAGAAAGAAAGAAAACTAAATTCTTTCTTTAAATATTTTATTTGATCATTCATAATCATCAGGCATATCCGACAGGATACACTTTGATTTCCGCTTGTTGACGTAGTCGATTTTATTCTTCTTCTTTTCTGCCTACATCAACTAATGAACCTCTAATAGATGTGTTGCTTTGCTTGTTCTCAATTCCAATACAATCGGTTTCCGTTTGAACATCGAATTTTTTCTCGTCTAGAACGGATACGGATTTGACACGAGCTGCAGCGTTATATCTCTGTTTATCTCGTTCAAATAACGTTAACACCTCATCTTAGTTTAATTGAGAACGAAAGAATGAAAAGCATATCGACACATACACATAAACATACGCGCTTTCTTTTGATCGAGAAGACCTTATTGTTTCGTACGAATTCTTCTTCTCATTATTGATGTCTAATTGATCTCAAAATACACAAAAACAAAAGGTGAGATTGACAAAAGTAAGTCAGTTAATCACATGTGCACAAAAACGCTAAGACAAGAGATTGAAAACGGAATAATTCGATTCGAATAAGTTTCTTTGTTTGACATCAGGAATTGACGTACCAATTATGCGTGTCATGTGTCTGAGTAGCATCTAAAACAAGAGATTGAAAAGTAGAAGGATCAAGAAAGACGAGCAAGAGCACAACACCAATCAAGATTATACGTAGTGGTGCACAATTTATTTGTTGCGGCAATGTGAGTAAAAGCAAAAAAAACAAATCCCACATATACACACGAACACAAATGAAAATATATTTCTCTTATTGCTCAGCTATACCATAGAATGGAGAGAGAATTGCCAAGAGATCTCGATTGGCCATGACAGTTTTGATAAAATCGTGCTTGTAGATCACCCCTTGCTCACCACCGGTAAATTGTCCTAGAAATTGTTGAACAATCGCTCGCGAAGCGGGATCATCTTTACTTTCTTCTGCACCTAACATTCGTAGAATGGCCTAGAAGAAGGAAAAAACAAACTCAATTAGTATTCGATACATTTGAATGCTTTCGATGAAAATACATCAGCCATTTTTTTAATTTCTTCGCCCGAGATTTGATTATCGCCATTCTGATCGTAGATTCGAAATGTATATTCAATTTTGGATTGTAAATCACCTTTGGTTGTTAATATAAATCCTCGCATGAATTCATTTATATCTGAAGACTATGTCTAAGAAGATTTCTTTTCTCTCACTAAGATTCTTAGACTTACCAACAGTGCCACTACGGTCCTCATCGAAAACATTCGCTAATGAATCGACTACATCACTAATACGTGTCGGATCTAAATCGCTCATATCTTTATAGATCGAGATCATTTGTTCTTTGGACAATTTGCCCTTTTTCGATCGATCCTACAAATGAATCAAATACGAACATATCCGCATCATTTTGTTTATGTCGTACTAATATTGCTTTGTACCATAATTCTAAATCGTACTGTGACATTCCTAAACAAAGAATTTTAAGAGGATTAGGATGTTCGATGTCGTCGTGTAATAGATATTCTCAAATAACTTTTGTCTGTTTGACCTTAGAGCATGAAATTTGAGGAATCAACAATAAAAAAACGACGGCAATCTCGTTTGAGAGGGGAACTTTTTCTTACCAGTTCGTTGCATGAGCAGATTCTTTGTTTCATCGATCAATGCATCGTATGTTCCATTTTTATTTCCCATCGTTGCCTGTCTAGTCTGCTTTTCGTGGATATGAAAGTGAGATTGAGTTTCAAATGGAGATTTTTATATCTGAATTCCTCCCACACTTTGTTATTTTCGATACAGTTATATTTACGTCACCGCAGCTACCTGTAAATACTTGAAAGTGTCGGCAGTAACGATGAAAGGACGAGCTTTTTATGTGTAATGTAGAAGAAATAAAAAGAAACGATCAACAACAACACGCACCTATCTGAGTAAAGAAAGCGAATGAGAGACAGAAAGCAAGGAGGTGAAGAAAAAGACGAAGAAAAAAATCCATGTGTATTTTCGTACACACACATTGAATGCATGTTAAATAATGATTGTATTTCAAGATAATAGGAGAAATCTTAAAGGTGATGCTTTTTTTCTTATCAATATTTGATTAAATTTCACCTGATTTGTCAATTTGAAGAATCACTCATCTGCCTTCGCATGTCAGAAAGAAAGAAAGAAAAATATATATAAAACTTAACGCCTTCCAAAATGAGTTTGAAATATTCTCAGTTTGTTTCTATAATTATGCTTTTTTAATAGAAACAAAATGTTCGAGAAAGCATTTCAATTATAGTATCTGATTTTTGACGGCGAGCTGTATAATCGGACCAATTGATCGCTTTCAGCGCGTCCAAAAAGTAGTCTAGGACATTATTTATGAATAAGTTTATTTGATGTGCTGATTTTTTGCTATTATTTACATGCAGAATTACTCCGAGGAATTGAACACTTAACAAGACATGATGAAAGTAGTTTGAACATGGAATATTTATTTAAAAAAACAATGAAAAGAACAAAAGGAGTTCTTAGGCAATACTGAGTAAGCCGAATTGAACGAGTTGTTGAATTTTTGCACGCATTGATGCATCTGCTGTACGCATTAACCTACGTGAATGAAGATTGAGAAGGATTTTTCAGGATAAAAGGAGAGGAAGTTACCATTGTGCTTTCTCGGGCTCTTCACGTAGTGATTTCATTAGTTTGATGACGTCTGGATCGAGTAGGAGTTGTCGAACTTGTTCATCTTGTAGAAGTTGATTGACTTCAGGATCAACATTCGACTTTTTCTTTTTTTCTTCGTCAGTGGCTATTGAGGTAAAATGATTTCCTGTAAAAACATTAAAAAAAGTTCGTGAAAGTTCATTCTCAATGTTAATGTACCAAGTATTTTTGCCATTCGATCAAAGAATCGCATTACTTCAGCGTTGTGTCCGTATTTTGCTAACGCTTCTTGAGGTTTGTGTTGAAATAGTGTAATAGCTTCCATAAAATATGGATTAGAGAAATATCGTGCTAACGATTCGTCATCTTCGATCTGTTTTAAAAGATCCTTTGTCAACCAACTGTCTATTGAAAATCAAGATTTTCTTTTCAATTCTCGAGAAAATTCATCGACACACTTTTAGATTGTTGTTCATCTTTAATTGCTTGTTGGACTTCGTCGAACACCCGAAAATCTTTCGTTTGGTCTGGCTGTTTACGAGATATTTCAACTAACTCGTTCGATTTCGTTTGGGACGTTGGTTTACTATTCAAGAATCCTTTTTTCATCCCCGCAAAACTTTTATCAATCACTGGAGTTTCTATATGCAAAATATTCTCATTGCACAAAGATGCCCATGATTCAACAATACCTTTCATTGGTGTTTCCACATATTTTACAACTGGTATTGGCTTTGGTTTGACTTCTGTGACAGTTTTTGGAATGTCTTCCAATGGTGGAACATCTAATCAAAGGTAAAGATCAAATAGATTCATTGAGAACTAACGTGTTGTTTACCATTTTCGTTATCAGACATGGTTTAGATTCGAAATCTAAAAGAAAGAGAAATGAGAGTGAAATGTCAGTTGCATCGCTAAGATTTATTGGTTCTAAACTAAGTACAGCACAGCAAGACAAAAAGAAGATTTATACAAAAATGTTGTTTGAATAAATAAAATTCTTCCAGAAAACTAAACATATTCAGAAGCTCGAGGAACCAAAAAACAAAGCCAAGCCCAAAATTTCTACGAAATCAAAAAAAAGAAGAACAAACAAACACTGTTTGGAATTGAAAAAAGAAACGATGAAATTAGTCTGCAAGTTGAATGAGATTATCATCTGTATTATTATGTATGATTAAATCAAGATCTTTTTCACGCATACTCCGCAGATTTGTCATGAGAACATCAAACGATGTGCCTGAGAGAAGTGAACTACTTTTGCCATTGGTTTGACCAAATGGACTCAAGGAGGATGCTAATATTGGCGAACGTGATGGAGAAGAAGGCATCATTAAGCTGCTGCTTGTTCCTGTCGTCGCAGGATAGGGATTTGGTGATCGAGTTAATATATCTGATCGATGTTCACTGTCATTGAGTAAAATATGGTTATTGCTGAATGATTTATTCGTCAATGGCTGGGAATAGATCGAAGTGGATAGTGCACGTGGCTCATCTAAAAGTTGACACTATTTTCAAGTCGACTATGAGCGGATACTTACGAGTATAGGTTTTTTCGATAGAGTTTGGTGTAATTGTTGTTGTGGATGAAACAGTTGCACTTGATCGAAGTCGACTTTGATTAAGTTCACCGATTGGAGATAAATGTGGTGAATGCGATGATGCTGCAGATGTTGATAGAACGTCACTTTGATTTGCTTCATAATATTTCACTGTTTGTTTATCTTCGTTAACTTCAGTGTCATTGTCAACGTCACTGATGACTTCTCTTGCTGAATGATAAGTTTGGCCTTTGGATTGCTGATATGATTGAAGAAAATCTTTTGTAAATGTTCCTGGAGACGATTGTAATATCGACGAATCCTTTGGTTGGTAATGCCCGTCATCCTGTTCGTTGAGTCGGGTTTCAAGTAATGTACGTAAAGTATTTAATTGATCGGAGACATGAATGCCGTAATCTTTTATAGGCGAAACTAAAGAAAAATTGAAATTAGATGCAAAAATGTGAAGAACGAAAGAGAAGTTTTTAAAAAAGTCGATAAATGTTCTCATCGAATGCAGGTGGAAAGGTTTTCTTCGTCGGAACTAAATCCGTACGTTTACGTCGAAAATCTCCTGAATGATTTTTACTTTCATCGCACTATTTTATGAAAAGAAATGATTTACTGTATGGTGTCGAGGTTGATAACGTTTGAGTATAATGACGTTTAATTTGATCGAGTGGTGCTTGCATGAAATTGTTCGATGACAGATCAGACAATTGATCGTCGATATGTTCTTGTCGTTCAACCGACATCTTTCGATTTGAGTAAGGTTCATGTTGACGATTGAAATCATCCGAATCGGAATGATGGTTCTGGCTGTGGTAAGGAACTGTTCGATGACGACGTTTTGGTGAGGAAAAGCGATCCTTTTTCGATTCGGTACTTGATAAACTACTCGACGAGGAGGACGATTCGATCGGTTGGTGGCGACGATGAACTTTGTTTGGTGACGAGAACGATTTTCGTGATGATGAAGAGAAAACATCCGGTTTTTGTTGAACCGATGTTGTGTTCTTTGGTGTTGGTGTCGTTGGTGAGGACGCTTGCGTTATTGTGGTTAGATAATTTGATTTAAAATGATCTAAGTACGAAAATTGAGGTAAAAACAATGCTTTGGATTTAAGGAACTTACTTTCATGTAAATGCTCATCTCGATTGCTAAAAAAACCTGTTTGATCACGATGTGTTGCTTGTCGATCGGAGTAAATTCCTGGTTCCGTGTCAGCTGTCACTGTTGTCGTTGTTCCACCTACATCACTCTGTTTGTTTAGATTCAGTTTTTCCACGAAATCATGTCGTCGATGCGATCGACGATGTGGTCGAACTCCGGTTGCTAATTTCGTGATTTTCGTTCCAAGACTCTCAGTATTGGTTGCACTGCTATACTGGTTATCATCAGACATGGGAATCGGCGCTATTGGAATCACGCGTGTCGAAGTAATCGGTTCAGTTGACGAATCAGAGAAACGTCGTGTTGAAGTAACAGGTGGGGCAGGTACCGTTTTCCATTGTTCGACACGTTTTGGTTCCGTAACTGTCGGCTTCTTTATATCAGATTGCGGCAATGGAAAGTAACTTGACGGGCTTTCGGCTCGATCGTTGCTCTTCTTGTGCGACTGTTCATAACGAGTTAAATAGAAACTAGTACTTTGATGATTGTTGTTATGATTCAAATTCGATAGAAATTCACGTGATGATGACGCACGGAGAGATTTCGATCGTAAGTTTTCACTGTTGCCAGCTAAGGGAACATCATTATTTGCTAATTGCCAATTAATATCCGTTGATTTAGCTGTTCGTTGACGCGTATCGTTACCTAAGAAAAGTAAATGATTATTGAGATGATTTGAAAACAGGTTCCCGAACCTAAATGATCTGTTGACATGTAAGTTTCATGATCAACTGATGAAATTAATCGATGAACTGGCGTCGATGCCGTTGCTGGTTTGAATGTTCTCTGCGTCTTCTCCTTTCCTGTTGGTATAGCAACATGACGTTCATCATCGAAGTAATTCGTTTGAATAGTCGTCAACGGCATCGATCGATGTCGATGTCGAATGCTGAGATCGCGAATTCTCGATGCGTATTGAAGAGTATTCAGCGAGCATTGACAACAATCATCTGGCGGTGAAACATTTGCCATGAGACAAGTACGACTTTTCGAGCCAACAAGAGAATCGCGTAGAATATGCGTTAGTTTACTTTGCCGAAAAGGTGCGTGAGTTTGTGTCATGTCCATTGAACGAATACATTCTTTTAATGCTAATAATGATGAATTGATTTGTGCGCCTTCGCGACGTGTTTGTCGTTGATTGTTCTGCGCATCAGTTGCGCGTTCACTGCCAGCCAGATCAATGAATATCAAACGAAAATAGTCCGCTTGATTATAGGAGTTTTTAAGTAATAGTTGGAAAATTGCATGCGAGCGAGATGAATTCGAATTAAATGCACTTTTACCATGATGTCGACGTGATAAACCATCGCTTATGACTGAACGTAATGTATCCAAATTTCTTAGTTGTATTTCCGTTAGGCCAACGATGTTTACATGGTGTTCTCCATCTTCACGGACGTATAATCTAAAAAAAAATCAAAAGGCGTTGATTTCTTTTCGAAAAATCATCGCACTGACAAACCTTTTGCTAGTATTACTAAGATCGTAAACTTGATTATTATAGATTTCATAGAATGAACAGATTAATTTGTTTTGTAAGTTAATTTCTTTCAAGAGAAATTGTGTACAATGGATGAGCAAACCATCTGTACCTCGACTCCCGAATATTGTGTGACTTTTACCTGAACGAAGATAAATAAAAACATAATCAAGTCTTATAGAAGTTACAAACCCGATCCGGTTTGACCGAAACAAATGTATGTTAAATTCTGACGATGATTCGATGCTAAAAATGGCAATACTGAACTTTCGAAGACTTGTTTATTCGATGCATCCGAACCGAACACTTGATCGAATTGAAATTCAGTCTACAAACGATACAAATCAATCACATTTATATACAAAACATCATCTACCTTTTTAAGCAACGATGTACAGTCAACATTCGCTTTATTCTCAGCAATTACTATACGTTTGTTATCCGGCACAGAGATTGTATCATAAAAATCGATTTCACTCAATAACAATGGTCGCTTGCGTGCATAAACATAGATTTCCGCAGGTTTAGCATATGAAACAATCTCCGCTGTACTACTTGTCGATGGAACAAATATCGCAGCATGATTATTATTATTATTCGACTCGTGTTGATATTGAATCCGTTGAGAAACATTCCGTTGACGTTTATTCGTTGGCACACCATAATTATATGATTTCGCCTAGAAGAAAGTCACATAGATAATCATTCGATAGGTGATTCAATACGTTAAGGAATGTTTCTTCTTTGTCCTGATGAAACGCTATTAAATAATTACCTTCGTTCTTTAGATTATCCTCAATTAAAAAAAGACAAGTCACGGACGAAGGACAAACAATTTTCTTCTTTTCTAATCCTTTACTTTTACGTGTTCGACAGCAGGTCGATTTGTGATTGATTTCGGTCCAAAAAACTGTTGATGTGTTGATTTTTGCTGATGAACAGCGGACGCTGGCCGTTGCAAAATAAATCCATTCGCATGATTAGAATTACTTGTCGATGATCTAGTCACACGTCCTGAAATTCCTAATGAACTTGCCGATCGTTTGGAATGTAGATTATCATCGGATGTCTTCTTAGTGTATAATTGTGAACTTCGGTATTGAATCGAATCTTTTGTACTTGCATGTAATGATGTACTTTTTTTCGGTGCTAAATCTCGATGCGATTTGGAGTAATGTGGACAAATTTTACCTTCACGTGTTGCTTCTTTGAGAACGTCCAACAGGGCATGGAAACGAAGTAGTTCTTGTGAGGATAAATGCAAATATTTCATATGTTCTTTATGAAAATGTGCCAATGCACCCGCGGAATCATAACCAAGTGAACGAAATAATTCGACATAATTTTGAAGATCAACCGCTTTGAGGGCCTTGAGAAGACATTTAGTCATTATTCAAAAGATTTAGATGTAAATAATAATCGATTATCTACGAATTGACGTTGAAGAAGTGAAAACACAAAACTCGAAATGAAAACAATCTACCAGTTGATATAGGCAGGAGATTGTTTGAGATTTTCTTCTAGTAATTAATTTACTAAACTACCATAACTACTGCTCATTGAACGATCGTAGCTAAGGAATATTATGATGAGTATTGGATATAAATTTTGATCAAATATTCAATTCTTTACAATTTTTTATATTATTCAAATAATTGAAATACAAAATACGAAATTTTCTACGTAAATTTATTTTTAGACAACTAACGCCATCTATGATTTGCATAAATTCGCATATAAAAGAAAACTAACAGAGAGAAGAAATGTATACGGATTCCTCTTGAACATATTAATAATGCTTCGGCATGAAGATTTTTTTTTCGATTCATAAAAATAGAGAAAATTTTTATTGAAATTCTTTGTATATAAATTAGATTCGCGTACAAATGACATTTACTGAATGTTTCCTAGATAATTCGAAGACAAATGATCTCATTGAATTACTCAACAAACTATTCCAATGGGAATCGTGAAAGTCAGCTCATTTGATCTCATCGTAAAAGTACATTATTTCTAGAAAACAAATAGTCACGAAGAAAAGAAACAAATTCAATCAACATCACACATAAAAATATCGTCAATGCCACTGTCTGAATATACATGTCGAAACGGACAGCGAAAAAAAGAAAACGAAAAATCAAAATAGAATTTTTGTTCATGTCTTTAGATTTCGATGTATAAGTAGAGACATAGGAAAGGAAAAGCAATCAATCAAAGTTTTAATGCAGAAGAGAAACTTTTTCCAAATCACTTTCGCGTGTACGATAATCATCATCAGTGTGATAGATTCTATGCATTGGTGGTGACGATGGTGGTAAACTTTGGTATCTCATCGCAGGAGAAATCTTCTTTGATCCACGAAAGGCTTTGAAATATGCATTACGCACTAGTCGTTTTGTTACTGCATGTGTTATATCTCGATAATCGGAATAATCAGGTTCATTAAGTATTGTTTCCCATTCATTATATTCAGGTCCGTGATCTTTGTCATTATTGAGACCTAATTGATTTTTGTCCTGATTATGGTTGCCGTGTGCACGTTGACTCGCTTGATATTGCCGTTCGTTATCTTCCATCTGTCGTTGATAGAAATATGTGAAATTTGAAACAATAATTGGCACTGGTAATGCAATAGTTAAGACACCGGTTAATGCACAAATGGCACCAATAACTTTACCGAGATTGGTTCGAGGAACATAATCACCATATCCAACTGTGGTCATCGTGATAATAGCGAACCAGAATGAATGAGGAATCGAAGAGAACTGATTGGGAGGTTGCGTTGATAATTGTTGATTCGCATCAAGAGTTGCAAGATTTTGTACAGTTGTTGATGCTAATGTTGATGCTGATGTTAGCAATGTTGCCGGTGGTAATTTTGTTGGTGGAGCATTGCTATAATCTGCTTCGACAAAATACATAAATGACGAAAAAACAACAACAATAATAAAGAGAAAAAACATTAGAAGAAGTAATTCTTTCCAAGATGCCAAAAAGGTTAACGCTAAGACTTGTAAACCCTAGAAAGAAATTCGATTGTCAAGGGCAGTTGACTGTGCATTTGGCTAGAATAATTGCATTCTATTTATATTCTCTTACCTTAAAATGTCGAGATAGTTTGAAAATTCGAAACACACGAACAAGCCGAACGATCCTTAGTACAGTTAACGTAGATGAGAATCCCGATACGCCACTATCTTTCTTTTGATAAAATAGGCCAACTAATTGTAGAAAATATGGGATGATCGAAACGACATCGATAATATTTGGTCCATTCTTAATAAAAGCAAACTTGGACGGTGCAACAAGAAATCGCGCGATTAATTCTAGGCAAAACCATGTGACGCAAACCGTTTCGATAGCAAAGAATATCCAGAAACAAGTCGTTTCTCCGCCATGTTGAATTTCATATCCAGTATTACTTGTATTACTTGGAACGAACACAGTCGGCGCTGTCATTTCATTTCTTATCGATGGAAGAGTTTCAATAATAAATGACGCGATCGAGACCACAATCATCACGATCGATACAATGGCAATGATTCGTGCTAAATTTGATGATTCCGGACATTCAAATGCTTCCCACACTTTCCTTTGATAGTAATTAACTGGCCGTTCAATAGGGATTTCTTCCACATAACCTTCCTGCTTACGATAGCGTTTAAGGATTTCATCACCTATGGAACATGAAACAGAATTTTTAATCATCAAATTCGATAAGTTATGAAGATTGCTAATATCCGTCGAGGACAAAACTGAGTTTCTTACATAATTTCATTTCCGATTATGTTTACTAGTAAAAATAGAGCGGAAAATATCATTACCGTTTTCTTTTTTGGAGGCAAGTTGTGCTGCTATAAAACTTCATTTCTATATGTATCTTGAAAAGTTTTTCGAGCGAACATATCATTAGATAATATTTTTACTGCGACCGAACAAAAACGTCTGAGTTCTCGTCGAAATATTCCTCTGATAATTGATAGTAATTAAATAAAACGATTTTTTTTCAAAGTTTAAATGCATTTAGTTGTCTAACGAAAACAATCTGTCTCATCAATATGCACATTTGATTAGAGATATGGATCGCTTCGAAAATCTAACTAGACGAGATTCGATTAGAAAGAATGAAAATTTTGGCAAGTACGTCGGGATATGTGAATTTACATACCAAGATCGAAAAACTTAATTTCTTCTAAGAAGATTTCCGCCGAAATATTTTCAGGTCGTGTCAGACGTCCACCGCTTTGATAAAAGTAAAGAATAGCTTCGAATGATGAACGATGCCGCTCGAAAAAGTATTCATTATTCATATAGTCAAAGAAATCTGCACGGCGTTGTTTATCACCCAATAATGTATTCGGGAAACGATGTAATGTTGATGCACGTACTTCAAAACGTAAGCCACTTACGTTAATAACAACTTTATCAAATGGTTCACTTTCCGTTGAATACCGGCGACTTGACGTTGGATGAGTTGAATGTAAGAATAGTTTACTTTGGTCTTGTTGTTGTTGTTGTGTTTGCTCTTGTTGTTTATTTTGATGATGATTTGTCACTAGCAGGTGTGGTTGCATCAAATGCCATTCTTCTGCTGGGGTACTCGAATAACAACCACTATCACGCGTTGACGAGGAAAAGAATGGAGAAATCTGGCATTCATCAATCGGATTGCTAACCACATGTCCGATTGGTGTTTTAGATGATAGAGATGGAGCAGCATCGGATATTAACGGCGTTTTATAGAGTTCACCGTTACCAAGTTGTTCATAATCCATCAGAGTAGCTCTCGATTGTAAATGGTTGTATAAACTAAAGATAAGAAAGAGCTAATTAAGACAAGATGTGATTATTTTGATAGAAATAAGACTCGATGTATTTCTTTGTTGTCCTTTTTCTTTTCTCTTCTCTTCCTTTGAGCTGATTCAATTCATTGACAAGAGATACTTCGATTTTCGAAATCGATCAAGCATAGAGAAGACGTTCTGACATTGTCTGCCTGCTTCTCAATTCTTCTTCTTCTTCTTCTTCTTCTTCTTCTTCGTCTTCTCTCCGCGCTCATTAGACTATTTATCAAAAGAAAATAAAAATGATGTCTGACAATAAGAATAAAATGCATCCTGCTTCATATTTTTCTTCGTCGCCTCCTACTTCTCAACAAATTGTCGTTTAGTTCTTTTTCCTCTAAGTAATCAGTACTAATGCGTGATTTCAACGTGCGCGTACTTTAGCACACACACACATCAACACTCTATTTTCGAGATAATTATATCTATAGTGAACTACAAAACCAAAAGCTCTTCCTTTTCTTCTTTTCTATCTAATCATATTACATTCATTCACTGCACGCCAAGTGACTATCAAAGCTAACTGTGAAAAGAACATCGAGGCAAATCCCAAAGAAAGATCGCCATTGTGAGAAAAATACAAATTCGCCAATGACTATCGTATTATGGTGTGTCACAGTAAAATCAGTTAGTTAATTAAGAATAAATTAGTAGAAACACGAATGTATAGTCGGCATGTTCTCCCGACAGTTTGGTTATTAAATTATATCCTGACACGTATCTCCGTTCGAGTGTATTCTCCTAGTTTTGATCGACCAGAAAAAAATAACTTCTGGGCAGATTTCCTTACTTCCTAGATTCTTCATCTTCATTCCCTGCCAGTCATGTGGATTTATCCTTGACAAACAGTTTTTGTTATCTATTGTCGTTCGGATTAAAAAACAACGTAATATGGAAGAAGAGAAAAAAACATCACCAGAGAGCAAACAAATGAAATCACAGTCGAACCAATCGATATTTTGAAGATAACTAAAAGCCTACTTAATTCTATTTTTTTTTAATGATGGCGTTCTTTATACTTGTAACAATCGATCGGGATTGATTTCTAATATTATTTATCTAGTGCAAGTCAGAAAGTAAACAAGGTCATAAAAGAAAAATAACAACGTCAATTATAATAAATGACAAATATCTCACTTCTAAACGTCAAAGCGTACTCGATTTGTACAAGAACATGACACACATTTGTCTGTTATTATTACGGTCGATCTGGGAATTTAGACTTATTATCAATCTTGACTTGTTTTCTCCAAAAAGTGGTATCATAGATGAAGTTAGATAGTACAAAAAGTATTGTCGTCATAGCTTAATTTCCGGTAAATGATGAGAGAAAGTTGTTCTCTCCAGTCAGTTACATTTTATTTCTAATAAAAAAGAGATTTTATCAATCTCTTCGTTTATTAATTATCGTAGACATGAAAGAATCTTTCATCAAAATATTAAGCCTTTGTTGTCATCTATATAAATACTATGTAATTAGTTAGACATTCATCAACAACTAGTTTATTCTAATGTAAACATATTAAACATCATTTTGGCTCATAAATAAATCTTCCTTCTTTAGAAACAACACACATACACGCGCATAGTCATCTTAGTACAGACCATAATAACCTGATGAGAAGGATTGGGAACAGGTGTCTTGCTGTATTTAGCGTGGGGAAGAAATGCGAATCGTTTCGTTGTTCTTCTTCTTATTATTATTGTTGCTGTTAGCGAGAATAAGTGATAGATAGATGGATCTAGGAAAAAAATATATATTGTAGGCGAGAAGAGCAGAAGCGCAGTGCCACGCGACCGAATTAAGAAAAAACGACGTTGTCGAGTGTTGTAGCATGAAAAAGAATGTAAGAGAAGAGAAAAAAAAACTCGAAGAATTGGAAATACAAATATTTATTATTCTATACGGATATTTCTTTGCGATCTTCTTTCTCTTTTAACCGTCTTCTCCAAATTCATTGTCTGTTCGTCGTCGAGAACAACATAAAGAATATTCTGTGCATGTCTTTCTCTCTATCGTCTGATTACCTCTCTTCGACTGATGAAATGCGAACGCGCCTCTACGTGTGTTTTCTTATTATAAGAGCTGAAGGAAGTTAGCATGCAAGAGTCAAAGATAAATAGACAGTCCGAAAAGTGAGAAGAGAGCAAATGCATGTGTATGTGTAAGTTTACAATCGTTAGTAATGTGATACGATGCGTGTAAAGCACTAATCCCGCTCATACTATCCTGACGAGTTTTCTCATGTGAATAGTATTCTTTTGCATGTCTTATTGAAAAAGCAAATGTGTCAAATATTTATGTTAGAAAGCTTGACTAGTCTCACACGTTCTCTTCACATATGACAAATAGAGAAGTGTGAAAATTTCTTCTTCTTGCCTTTAAGTATATCTACAAAAGAAATAAGAGTAAAGCGCGCATACTCTTTTCAGCAATATTCAATGATTTTTCTGCTTTTTTTTCCTCCATAACTCAATTTCTAGTTAGTATTTCATAGAAACTCAAGTGTAATGAAATCTTGTTAAACGAACTATTCATTAATCACAATTTACTTGTAAGAAAATCTGTTCAATATTCTTGAAGAACACTCGAAAATTTCAATTAAATCTTATCCTAATAAATCTTTTCAATGCATTGACAACTCTTTAATAACAATGTCAGTTGTAAAGAAAAAAGATTTTTACATGTATATCATATCATTAATAGCAATAAATACGTCAACGGCAAAATGTATGTCCACATACCATATGGTAAAGTTGTTTTAACTTGATGTAAATACCATATCATACTTAATGTTTTGTTATCTTAAAATTTATTTTTGATATTCGATTAGTGATATTCCATCTCTCAAAAAGATATAAATGAACTGTAGAGCTGTCTATATTTAATCATTTATTTTCATTATTTACGTGTTACTATGTCATAACTAATTGAAGAGAATGTTTTTCTTTGTCACGTTGTGGGACCCTGAATAATGATTATCTGATGTAAAGACTAAGTATTTATCGTTTATACGGAGAGTTCCATGACGAATATTTGTTTCTCATCGAAAATGATTAACTGACATAGTGATATTCGTCCTCTGATTGGAGAATATGGAAAACCAATGTTTAAAATAGTTGTGTTACATCATACTGATAGAAATGAAATAAGGATCACTCAAGAATATTTTATGTTTTCTCTTACAGTTGACAAAGAGAAGAAAACTATTATCTTAAAACTAGATGAGACCTCACTATTCGAATATCGTCTCAGCTATCTACCGATTATATAATTACTCAAAAGATGTTCTCTGGAGATAACTTTACTCCCTAAAGATTCATTAAAACTTTGTAGCGAAATTATGTAAAGTTCAATGGTGTATCTTCAGTGATAATGACAACAAATAGAAATTGTCAGTTTCAAAGGTGTATGAGTATTAGTGAAATATCAATATATTAATGCCAATAAGCGTTGAGAGTATAGACAGTTTCATGTAGATGATATCAGGAAACTATTTGTTGGATTGATGGAATAGAATTAGTGTAGTATTATCTTTTGCAGTCTGCTTTCAAATTGCATGCCATGAACTAATTCAATATGAACGAGATATACACAAGTCGAACAATAAAATATCATGTTTAAATTCAGTTCAGACTTTGTATTTAAACGAAAATTCCTAGAAAAAGTTCTTTCATTCTTTTTTTTTCTCATTCAACGCGACTTTGACATGTGACTCAGTTCTTTTATCAATTATTCAAAATCTTTTTTTTTATAGCATGTCTACCTTTGCTCTCATTACGATGACGACGATTGCTGTTGTTTTCAAATAATGAGACCCAGGTTGTCTATTTCTTAATGGCTTCGTTGTAATTGGAAACATGACAATCGTTTCATAGGAAAAACAAAACATATTCCCTCTGGACGAATCTCTAACCGAAAGATAACATCCAAGCAAGTTTTTTTCAGGAGAAAGCTGTTAATTATCAAATCAACTAATCGATCAAAATCGATTTCTGGTATTGAATAATTATCGACACTCTTGTTTTTCTTATGTCAGAGTACAACTTATTTAAATAGATGTTTTTATAGAAAAACATCCATGCCCGATCTAATTGATTGCTTTCATTCGAAAAACTTTTTATCGTAGACTAATCTGACATTGTACCTAGGCACCAAACACATCTCCTGCTTTTGACTGGGATAAGAATCACGGCGCTATATCACATACGAAAGTCAATAGAAGGCAAATATTGCTCTTTTTTTTTCATGAATTGAACTAATTGGTCGTTTCTCAGCTAGTAATTTTCGAGTACTAGCTGTATATACTAAAACATCGTCGCTCAATGGATGGTCGTTGGTACATTTATAATTAGTTTGTTGTTTTCAAACTAAAAAGATTACCCGTTCATAATGGACCGATTCCTCATCATAGATACTGAAGATTTACATAATAATGTGATCTGAAGCACAGGTTTTATTCGTCTCTCCACTTTTCATACATGTGAACCGAAGAGACAAATACAGAGAACAATAGACTTCATTCTAGTACATGCGAAATTTTTATGTGAAAAATAGTTGTTCGATATTCGGTTATACTTCATTTGAACCTAAAGTTTTGGATGATTCTTCCTTTTCTGGTGCTAGCTTCACATCAATGTTAAATTCACAATGATTTCAAACCTGTTTCTCATACCGAAAACAAAACAAGACTTGACGATAAAGATGGATGAAGACGTAGATGAAAAATGGTAGATCGACAGACGTTCGATCAAAGACATTAGTATATTTTCTTTTGTCTATATCATTATCTTTTCCATTCCTACCATTCAAATCTCGTTTTCTGTATAGAGATGAGATTCAGCATCATCGAAATCAATCCTTCATGTATTCATCGCATGAATATCGTTTTCATTCGGTAGATGGCAGAGTTCTTTCAAGTACACCTAGCGGCGCATCAAACGCTTCAATTTTACCCATAACAATTTGAGGGTTTGACTGGTATGAACGATCACAGATGTTCATAATTATATATTTCTGTTTCACTTGTAGAAACATTTTGTTAAATAAATCTAAGACAAGTCTGCTATGTCTAACTAACCATTTTTGAACGAATACTTCTATCACAACTACACTAATCAACTATCAGTTTACGCCGATTCCAAGTTAATACACAGTTTTCTACAAACTAATGGCTTGTAGCGCCCACTATCCGTGGTACTCTTTGATTGATCAATTCGAAAGCTCGAATGAGTAGACGATTGTCAAAAAGTGAACAGAATTTCGTCATCGTTAGATATTAACAGACATATTCGAAAATGGCTGGACGGGGCAATAGTCATCGTGGTGATAATGGCTGGGGTGAATGGGGTGGTTATATGGCTGTAAGTTTAGTAAAGTTCTTTTCGATAAAGTTTAAATCTCATATTCTACACTCAGGCCAAAAAGCGTAAACTTGAAGAACAATTTGATAAAGATAGTTCGAACAATGCAAAACAGCTTGAGCGTAAAAGTAATATCTTTCAAGGTATTTCAATATTCGTTGATGGTCATACAGGTACATAATAAGAGAATATTTTAGTCAATAATGTCGTGTGAACTTTTATAGAGCCACCAGCGGATGAATTGAAAAAGCTAATGATGGAACACGGCGGTGTTTATCATGCTTATTATTCAAAAGACAAAATCACATATTTTATTTCGAATAATTTACCTTATGCGAAGATTCGCAAACTGAAGCCCAATGACAAAGTCATCAATTCCAAGTGGATCACCGATTGGTAGATGATTCATCACATAAACTACTTTTATATTCATGTATCTATTCGTTTCTAATAGTATCAAAGAAAACAAGCTTCTATCGACACACAATTATGAAATGTACAAAGATATGACTCGCTCTCGTGGTCAAACTGAACTTAATTTTAAACGTGCTGAACCGATGAAACCAATCACATCTGATTTTAATGTACCAAATAGTGATGACGAAGATGATCATTCATCGGCATCGGAAACTGAAGAAGCTCCTACGGAAGATGATGATCATCAATCTGCGCTTGATGCAAAGCATCCAAAATTTTTAGAAACATTCCTCAAACGTTCTCGTCTGCATTATTTATCATCAACAGCTGTAGCCAAAAAAGTCTACGTACAAGAACTACGTCAAAAGCCTGAACATCGTCAACTCATCGAAAAAAGACGAGAAGAGTTGAAAAATACTATTCAACGTACAGAACGGGACTACTTGTTTAAGATTCACGATGAGAAAAAAGAGAAAATCTACATGCATATCGATATGGATTGTTTCTTTGTATCAGTTGCAACAAGACATCAGCCTGAATTGCGCGATCAACCTATCGCCATCACACATTCGAAGGGCAGAAAAGCAGCCACAACTGTATGTACTTTTCTGGACTGAACATTTGAATGATGATTATTTCTTGCAGAGTGAACATCAGTTTTATTCACGATCAGAATTAGCTTCTTGCAATTATGCTGCTCGACAATATGGAATCAAAAATGGAATGTATTTAGGTCGAGCTCAAGAGCTATGTCGAAATCATCAAGCGAAATTATTATGTTTACCGTACGACTACGAAGGTTTTCACGAAGTCTCTGATCGTTTTTATGACACTGTATTAAGTTATACTCTGGAAGTTGAAGCTGTCTCATGTGATGAACTATATGTCGATCTTACTGATTTACTTATCTATCTTAAACCACTTCATCCATTAACATTTGTTGCCTTATTACGTGAAGAAATTCAGATCAATACGAAATGTCCTTGCTCGGCTGGATTGGGTTCGAACATGCTCCTAGCACGTTTAGCCACACGACAAGCCAAACCAAATGGTCAATATTATGTTGAGAAAGGCTATGAGCAAGAATTTATCGCGAAACAAAAACTAATTGATCTGCCCGGTATTGGCTCATCGATATTGGACAAACTACAACAAACATTTCCACAGACGACGGTCGATACGTGTAAACAAGTTCAAAATCTTTGTTCTCTCGAACAATTAAAAAATATTTTGGGAAAAAAACAAGGACAAACAATGTATGATATGACGCATGGTATCGATACCCGAATATTAACAAAAGATTACCTACCGAAATCGATTTCCATTGATATTAATTATGGTATACGGTTTCAAACATTTGATGACTTGACAGTATTTATTAAGCAGTTAGTTTTGGAATTACACAAGCGATTGAAACAAGCAAGACAGAAAGGAAAGCAGCTATCGGTGAAAATACGAGTTCGAGCACCAGATGCTCCCATCGAACCAGAAAAGTTTATGGGTTGCGGGAGAACAGATGATTCAAGTCGATTAGTTAATCTTCATTCGTATACAGATGATCCAGTCAATATTGAATTGGAAACGATTAAGTTACTGAAACAAATGAATTTCATTGTGGCAGATTTACGTGGAGTAAGACAGTGTGGCTTCACATCAAATTTTTACGAAGACACTTTCATTTCTTTCTAGATTGGAATTAGTATGACACAGTTCCAGTCAGCATTGAAAAATACCAGTGGTAAAGATATGAATGGACACCGAACTCTATTCGATTGTAATCAATTTCGAGTACCGAAACCATCATCGACTACGGTGGAAAATCAGGCAGATACTGGTGAGCCAAGTGAAAGTTCTGTGACAAGAAAACGGCCAATGCAACAAGAACCAACAACGACAGCAGTTCCTCAGAAGTAGGATTGAACGGTTTCGATTGTGAATATCTTTCTCCATATCGGTTTAGAGTATCGCGACTCGATTGTTATACTCCAGGCCAAATCGATCCTCATGTTATGAATGAACTTCCTGAACCGATTCGTCAAGAAGTGGAACAATATCTGAAAAATCCTCCTTCAGTTTTGAGACAAAATTCTGAATCAGATCGAGTTGAAGTTGTCGAAAAATCGTTTACACAAGTCATGGATCATCTGGACGAAGCTGTACTCAATGAACTTCCGCCAGAAATGCGTCGAGAGATAACAATGGCGCAGAAGCTGCGCAAAATGGAATCAAAATATCCACCCATCGGTGGAAAACGATTGATACCGATCAGTGTTCCTTTGAATCCAGTTATCCAAGAGAAAAGCAATGCGTTCAATGTTCTAATGAATTCACCTCAAAAGCAGCCGACAACAACAACAAAGAAAACTTCAATACCTGTGAAAAGATGGCGTACAGAAACCATTCTCAATGAGGAGCCTATGACTACTACTACCACTTCGAATGTTCGGACCGAATCTAAACCTCAAAGTTTCCAACAACAACCAAGTATTGCTGGTTTTACATCGTTGAGTGATGTCAAATTAATGTTACGAGAATGGATTGAATCAAGTGATGAACCGAATCAAATAGATTTCGATCTATTTCAAAATTACCTTATCGATCTCTTGAATTCATATAATGCGGAGATGGTTCATCAGTTATTAAGCTACGGATTATTACAACTAAAACCATTGACAAGCAAAAGTCAATGGATAAAACATTTTCAAAGCTTAATCGAAGCTGTACAAACTCGTTTTCGGCAAATGTATGGTGGTGCCACCATGGATCTTTCATGAATGATATAGACTCTAGTTTTTTTTTCTTTCTTCTATTTTCTGACGAAATATTTTCTTCACTGTTTCTGTTCTGATAAATAAATTATTCAATCTCCGTATGTGAGAATATGTTAAAATGAATGTTTATTCGTTTTCTTTATATTTCATAGAAATATACGTAGAAAAATAACGATGAAACTCAAAGAATTAGAGTCTCATCTAAGCAACGTGACAAACTTCTCCAATGCTAAAGAACATCTCGAACAATACATGACTACACCACATCTTGGTTAGTGAATTTCTGTTGTCTTCTTAGTATTTATTGTTCTCTTTTAGCTGCTCGAATGATCTACACAGCACAAACTCAGTATGAAGATATTGAAAGTAATCTATTGATTGATTTGGGCATTGGAACAGGAATGCTTTCGATTGCCTCGTGTCTTCTCAGTGCTGATCATGTCTTTGGATTCGATTGTGATTCTGACGCATTAAGATTATGTCAACTAAACATTGAAGAATTCGAATTCGAATCCAATATTGATTTGATTCAAACAGATCTACGACGAATTCGTCTACCGGTTGACCGACATCGCATTCAAGCCGATACAATCATTATGAATCCACCATTTGGGACAAAGCCGTTTTCGGTTGCATCGACCGAACAGGAAGAGTTCTGCTCGACTGGGATTGATATGCATTTTTTACAGCACGCAAGACAACTTGCCAAACACTCAATTTACAGTTTGCATAAAACAAGTACGCGTGACCATATTTACAAGAAAGCACACGACTGGGACATGAAAATGGATGTTGTAGCTGTTTTACAATTTGACATACCGAAATTAGAGAAGAAACGCTCAAATCGTCCAAATTCGACAGCTAGCCATGCGCCATTGAAAGCCATCGAAGTTGATTTAATCCGTTTTGAAATAAAAGATTGAGGTGATAATTAGGATCGTGTTAAACTGTGAATGATTTTTTCTTTCTTCTGTCATGTCAGAAATAAATGTCATTCTATAACGAATAGGAGAATAAATAGAGATCCCATTCGATCAGCAGGAGGCGTGGATGTGGATGGTTGCGGTTAAAAGGCGACAGAGTGCTTGCTTTGTTTTTCCATTTTCCTCAGCGACGGAGTTTCGTGAGGGGGCGGTGGTCGCCGGTCCGCTAAACACTTGGATGTGTCTCTGTGTTCGATATCGGTGAGAAAGGAAAAAGGAAAGAACTCTTGCTTATTGTCGATTGATTGGATAAAAGCCGTTGATATCAAGATCTATCGTCCATGTTTTTTCTCATATTACTCAAGCATCGACTCAGTCATCTGTGTTTTGTATACAAGAATATGTATGGATAGGACGAAGGTTAGAGGATATGTTTCTACTATTTCCTTCTGTTCTTTGCCTTCATCTTTTTTTTTATATAACTCGTTATGTGTGAAAGGATATCGGAGGGGAAAAGAGGAAAACGAAGAAGAGGCAGAGAAAAAGAAAAGATATACACAATCCTTTTTTTGCATAACTCGTCCGTCCTTTTGTCGATCGGCTGGATTAACAGAAAGTTAGTTCGCTTTGCTCGTTGTCTATCTATGTCAAACCTCATCGTTGTTTATATTCTCGTGCATGTTGGCTAAAGCAAGAAGCTACATTGAATACCAACATTTTTAGATAGATACTTGGTTATATACACACAAATAAATATCTATACATATATCTATACACACTTCAGCGCACAACGTGTCTTATATTCTTTTTGATTGACGATGAATTCACCTATAATAATTCATCTTGAACGTGAAGCAACAGATCGACCATGGGGTTTTCGTCTTCAAGGTTAGATTTAAAAAAGCGATTGTTTGTAGTTGACGAATTTGTCGGTGTGCTTTTTTTGCTATTTAGGTGGTAGTGATTTTTCTATCCCATTGTCGATCCAGCTGGTATGTATATATATCGAAAAGACACAGAAGATTTTGACCTTTTTTTTCTTATTACTGAGATGTTTTTCTAACCAAGGTTAATCCGGATACGCCTGCTCATGCATATGGTTTAAACGCTGGTGATCAGGTTATCTCAATTAATGGGCGAGATGTAACTCATGTGAGCCATCAAGANACTGGCTTTCGTAGTGTTAAACCACCTGAAGAAGTCCCTCCTGATCAACAGCGACGACCTTATCATACAGAGTATCAAGTTGAACATGTTCAAGAGAAATGGATGGAACCAAAATTTAAGTAAAATCTTTCTTATGTTCTTCTCTGTGTGCGTGTGCAATAGCGCTTTCTACAGTCTGCTCAGTTGTGTCACGTGTTTTTGTATCGTCTATTTCTCTTCTTCTCACGAAATCGATCTTTCTGCATTTAACAGTGATGAACACATGGTGTTTTACATGCAAACAAAAAAGACAAACTATTATCAATCATTTCGAATCTGTAGGTTTTTGTTTTCATACCCGTACTTTTCTCGTTCGTTCATGTAAATTTCGTTCAAACAAAAATGAACTACACTGCAAACTATTTTGTTTGACTCTTTCATCTGTTTACCTATACAATATTCAAGTAACATAATATAGCAAGTTTTCTTTCTTATGCTGGTCATTTTGTCATAGTTGTTTCGTTTTTTGTTGATATCCCACCGTCGAATATACGTATACAAATGTGTGTTAATTCAATAAAATATTCGAAAAAATTCGTAGCAGAAAATGTCATGTATGTCCGCCAAGAGATGTTTCATAAACGTTCGCTGTTATTGTTGCTGTTGACAAAGTAAGGGTGGATGTTTTCATTCTGCACTCCAAAACGCTACCATTTTGCAAGAAGAAAGAGAGAGAAAAAAAACGAAAGATTTTATTTTTCTTAATTTCATTCATCCTTGAAAAGTAAACTTATTCTCTCTTTCATTTTCATCTTTGAAGAAATACCAATTATGAGTTACGGGTAAGAAAAACTGAGATGAGAAGATTTTCTTCGAAGATTCTCTTCTAGTTTTGGACAACAAGCACCACAAAAACTACGAGACAGAATCTGGGGCTTCGAAGGTGAATGGCAACACGATATTTGTGGATGTTTTCATAATATCGGTGGATGTAAGTTAATTTCAAGAGAGAAACATTTACCATATCATTTATTTATTCAAAATAAGGTTTGTGTGCATATTTTTGTTGTCCATGTTATTGTTATTCGGTATTCAATCGAGCCGGTGAATGGATTTGTACTCCGTTTATGTGTTGTTGGCCTGATTCTTTATTAGGACTTCGAACAAAGATTCGTACAGGATTTCGTTTACAAGTAAAAATACATAAAACAAACGAACAAAAGACCGATTCTATATTTTATTTTCGTCTAATAGGGCTCTCTATTCAAGGATTTCATGGCTGCAATGTGCTGTCCATGTTGCTTATTAATTCAAATTGATACTGAGCTTGAATATCAAGGTTTATAGATCATATGTACTATAAAAGACTAATAAATGGTGACACACCGGGAAAGAGCTTTTCTTTTTCTTGTTGTATTGAAAGAAAAAATCGTTTGCTCAGTCACAATCGTGTTCATTTGTTGTTTGTGAAATACAATGTTGTCCTCTCATTGTTGTTTGTAATTGAAAACCTCGGTTACATATACATCGACCGAATAATGTACAATGTGAATTTTTGTCCATACTAGCACATTGTCGATTGAGTAAACAACGAACACGAAATGCATTTTGTAGAGGAAGACTTGTTGTAGGCGTTGGTGACCATGGCCACCAGCGAAATATAGTTGTCGTTGTCGGCATTGCTGACGTTGTTGTTGTGATTATCGTTGTAGTTTCGATCGATTCTTCGTCGGATGATTCTAAAACACCAAAAGACATGACTAAAAACACGATTTTCTCAGCACTAGTCATACCTGGTGCTTCTAAGCAGGTCCAATCGTCAACAGGAAAATAGCCTTGTGGACATGTACAAATGGAGTTCAAACATATGGCATTGTAAGTATGACAATTACGTTTGATTGAACATTTTCCTCCTAGTAAACTTTTATAGTCAACTGGAATTGGAGTAGTTCTAGTCGTTGTCTCTTCATCCATACCTATTTTCAAACAATGCTTAAACAATAGCAAATCAACTAGTTTGTTTGCATACGTTTCATGCAAGTATATTGATCCATCGATATGAAATCTTCTAAGCACGTACAATGCCCATTGTAGCAATGTGATTGTGGTACAGTTCGACGACAAAAATAATCATTTGTACATGAATTCCCAAGTTTACCCAATGATTTGATCACTTCATTTTTTACTGGATAATCTGGTGATGTTGAACTCAATGGAATTGCTACAATCGGCGTTGTATCAATCACTGGTAAACCTGTGAAAACAAATTCAATGAATATTCTTCCTCTACAGAATCTTTACCGTGGCTATTCAGATTGAAACATAGATATTTCCCCAAAGGTACATGACCTGCCTTGCATATACATGTTCCGTGTATACATTCGAGATACGTTGTCATTCGTTGACAATCGCGATCGATCGAACATGCAGATCCAAATCCCAATGGTTCACTTTCAACTAAATTACCCACTCGTTTATTCGGTAACGGCATTACTAAATAAAATAGTTGATAGAGTAAGCACGAGACTGAGTAGAAATCAAATATACCGAAATCGTGTATGCAACGATATGCATCAATTGGAATATAACCAGATGAACATTGACACTTCCGTGTTAAACATGCTTTGGTGCTATCCATTGATGTGCGTTGACATTGAATGGTCCAATCACATTCTTCACCTAACATCCTCATACCTAAAACTCTGAACATCACTAAACGAACTGAACTTTCATCTACGTTTTACCAGGAGTTAAGTCTCGACGAGAGCGCAGTTCGACACATTTTCTGTTCAGACATTTCGAATTAGGTAGAAGAGAAGTGCAATGCGAGTCTGTTTCACAGTAATAACTGATCGTCTGAACATCTTGAATGATCAAGAACAAGACTAGCCACATTATTCAATCTTCAGTATTGATTGAATGTACAGAGATTAAATATAAAATCATTCGGATTTTTTTCCTTTTCTTATCAATGACACAAAATTGAAAACCTTGAAATTCAAGTTTATATCCATGTCTGTCAAGTTTGGCTGTCTTTTCTTTTACCAGGTGGTTAATCTTATTCTCATGGTCTATTGACAAATTCTTGAACAAAGTTCAACGTTGATTGTATAAGTAAACCGTCGTCGTTGTCAAAAGCACAGGAAAGAAACGAGACAGAATGAAAAAATGACTGAATTATGTATGAGATCAGATCATCGGATTGTCTAGTCAGCGATTTAAAGACTTCTAAATCTTGCTTTGATTATGAATCGTACGATTACTTTTCACACTACGAAAAGAAAAAACTTGAAATTTTCCGTTTTGATGTCAAGAACATTCGAGTAACATTATCATATGTTACATATTCTCGTTAACATCTTATCATAGTCATTATGGTTCTTCGTTTTGCATGTAACATGTAGTTTCTGAGTATATTCTCCTGATAAAAGAAGAGAACTGAAGGTGCATCTAGTGAAAAGAACTGTGACTCCATGATATCTTATGATACTTTACACTCTTTTTTTTATTTTCCAGATAGAATAAATATCTTCTTCACTGAATGCCCTTTTGCACGTGCAACAGAAAAACATGACAAATTGTTTTATTGGTAATAAATATGTATTGAATGCATACTGATCGATAAGATTTCCTGTGAAGCTCGTAAATCGAGGGTTTTCAAGATGAATAAGAAAGAAATGCACGTGAAAGAAGAAAAACACAGTTTAAACAAGAATGATAACATCTCGTATTCGATCACGATATCGAAACTTCTAACCAGAACGAGGTGAACGGACTATATCACAATCGAACCATGCATAATAACGATGATAACAAAAACAAAAGCTTCGAAGAGATCAGTTCATAGTCGGAGTGATTATCTTTCCTTTCAGAGATAAACTATGACTAAGTAGTCATTCTAGAACATCGAGGAAGAAAAACGTGCCATGTTACCTCTTTCACCTTTGTCCAGCCCTATATAAACCGATGCATTTCATTCATCGACCACATTTCGCTATTTTCGTCAATTTTAAATCGTCTTCTACTTACATTTCTTTGCAATGGGTAAAACGCATTCGAAAGAAACCTTCACCCAATGGGATTTAGACCGATTCAGCAACGTCACTGGAATTCCAAGAGCTACAGTTGAAAAACTTTACCAAGAATTCGTTGCCACAACTGGTAAAGACAACCGCATGGACAAGAAGGAGTTCCGTCGTTTATACAAAGAATTGTATACAAGTGGACGAACTGGCACAAGTGTTCCAGCTGTCATCAGCGAACATGATTTGGAAAAAATCTCCGATCGTGTGTTTAAAGCTTTCGATGCTGACAACTCAGGTAAGAAGCAAAAAGATTCGAAGTGGAATTCTTATTTGATGTTTTTCATTCGTTTAGGCAAATTGACCTTCGAAGGTAAAATCTACACGATTTGATCTTGGTTTTGTTTTGCAAATCATTTGATTTCGAATAGAATTCGTCAATGCTTACTTATTAATCAACCAAGTTGATTCAACACAAACAGCAACAGTCACACCACGTGATCGATTAACCTATGTTTTGGATCATAACAATCCAACACCAGGTACACATTAATCGATACAAATCTTTTTCCTATCAAACGCTTCTCTCTTCTCGTTTAGGTTACGTTACACGTGAACAAGGTGAACAAGTCTTCAACCGTCTTAACCGATTCTACAAGTAAACCATATTTTACCCAATAATTCTCTTACGAAAAACAATGCTTTTCTGTAGCTATGAAGACACAACCAAAACAACCACAACCACAACAACTCCAACAGGTGCAACCAAACCAATCACCACAACATGGGAACAACACTGGACCAAACTCGATGATGGAAGCGGCCGGTAAGTCTTAGCTTACAAAGAAGCAAACTCTTCTCCTTATAACTCTCTCTTCTAGTGTTCCACAAGAAAAATTTGTTGAATACGTCACAACATCCGAAGATTACAAACCACATCTCACTCGTGCCGTCCTCTAAATTTCAAGACGAGCGTAGCGATGAAATGATTTTTTGTCATATCTGTTTGTGCCATCGTATAGATATCTTTTTTTTATAAAACTTTTTTTTACAATACGTTTCTCGCTTTTGTGTTTATAAAACGCATCACTAATCATCTTATAAACAATAAAAAAAACTAGGAGATTTCAAAACACACCCTTTTCATTTCGAATAATGATGTCGCTGAGTGCTAAATGACCATTTGACCGGTCAAATGACCATTAAGAATAGAGAGTTGACAAAAACAATATATGACGCGTCCTCTCTTCAAGTCATTGTTGTTCATGTCATTCGATTCGATGTCTTTCGACAGTGGATCATACGAACATCGTATAAATTTTCAAATCAATTTTTTCCCCTTACATATATCTTTTATCTCTTCTCCTTGGGTAAATAAACTGAAACGTTCGACCGATATTTGCCAGAGCAGTTCTTCTCTTTCTCTTCTTCTCTCTCTCTCTCCGTCTCCCTTGCTTTCGTCATTTCTGGTTGCTTAGCACATCAAGTTAGATAGAAGGCTCGCCTTTCGATGACATAAACTTTACACCGATATCGTCGTTAAGTTTATTCTCTGCAAGGACATTCGAACGAAAGATTGAGCGTTAGAATCTGAATGTTAGACACTCCTTTCATCAAATGAGCTTCTTATGATTGTTCTTGTGCATATTACTGATAAGATACGTTAGGGCTCGTTAACTTGGCATCTGTCTCTCCCCACCTTTGCCTCATTTTTTCTTCTTCTTCTGTCCTTTCTTTCTTTCTTTCTTTCTAACTGTACAAATGTCTCGCATTTTTTTCTCCTTCTCTTCATGTATGATTGACCGATGAACAATGTGTTAGTTTACATTGTTGCGCGCGTCGTTGAACTTCGTCTACGAAATGTTTCTCTCTGATCATCTTATTGTTTAATACTTTTCATGTCTTTTTTTATTCGAACGTAGATCATTGTTGCTGTTGTGTCTGTGCATGGCACGTATTTTATGGCAGCGGCTCGATTTATACGTTTTTTCAGCCGGCGACAAACGAAAAATCATGCAACAACATTGAACGATGAGACCATTCAACAAAATAATACGAAATTTCGTCCGAATCTATTGAACTCGAATGGTAAAATCCATTCCATCGGCAAACATCAACCCACGAATCCGATTAAAAACGGTCTGGTTTGTACCGTTGTTTTTCTCGATGGCGATGATGTCAATTTCGAAGTTGATGTAAGTAATTTCTATGAAGATCGATACGAATGTTTAAATTGACCTGACTAGACATACGAAATTGTTCTCTACCTAATTGATAGATCAACTGTTTTGTTCGTCTAGTTTTACAAAAAAAAAGTTTCTAAATAATGAATCGATTAGAAAGGAACAGGCGTGGGAGTAGATGATGGATGCTTCATCGAGAAGAGATCTCATTAATCTTAATTTACACGCGATAGAAATTTTCTTTTTTTAGCGTAAAGCGCTTGGAAAATGTTTATACGATCGAGTGATTGCACATACAAAACTAATTGAACCGGATTATTTTGGTTTACAATTCACTGATACACATAATGTTAAGGTATGAGCATGGAAGTTCGAAATTAATGCTCAAAATAGTTATTCGAATGTTTAGCAATGGCTTGATCCAACAAAATCGATTAAAAAACAATGCAAGAGTAAGATCGCGAAGTTGAAGAAGCTGTTTTAACATTTCGATGTTTAGTCGGACCTCCGTATACATTTCGATTGCGTGTCAAATTCTACACGTCCGATCCGCAAAATCTCCATGATGAATTAACACGGTATGGAAGACTTGAGAACTTCGGTATCGATCGATTGCTGTTTATGTTTAGATATTTATTTGTACTACAACTTAAAGATGATATTAGAACAGGCAAATTAGATTGTCCATCTGGACCAGATGTTGAATTAGCTGCATTATCGATGCAAGGTAACATAAATGCATAAATATGAAATGAATGATTCGTTCATTAACATATGCAAATAGAAATGTATCTCATTATCTTCTTCTTCTTTATTTAGCTGAATTAGGTGATTATATTTCAAGTGAACATTCGGTCGAAACAATATCAGAATTTCGCTTTTTACCTGGTGATCTACAAACCGAAGAGTTCGAAGCACAACTTCTGCAAAAATGGGCAACATACAAGTACGACCTACTCTCGTCATCTGTCGTTTTCGCATTCTTATATTTGAATAGAGGGTTAACACCAGCTGATTGTGAAATTCAATATTTGAATAAAGCACGATGGTTGGAAATGTATGGCGTTGATTTGCATACAGTTATGGGTAAAGACGGTTTGGAGTACAAACTTGGTTTAACACCAACGGGTATACTTGTTTTCGAGAATAAAATCAAAATTGGTCTATTTGTTTGGTAAAACATCGCAAACGTTTTTTTCATTGAGATGTTTTTTGAACTTGTATTCCAGGTCGAAAGTCACACGAATTGAGTTCAATCGAAATAAATTAACGATTGTGGTTGTGGAAGATGATGATAATGATCCGACGCTACAACGTGATTTTGTCTTTTTATTTCGATGTTATGATGAGAAACAATGCAAACATTTCTGGAAGTGTGCAATGGAGTATCATATCTTCTTTCGAACGACATCGGCAGCGAAAGTTAAACAAGGTGCAAAATCGAATTTTGCACGAACTGGGTCAAGATTTCGATTCAGGTAGACCGAAGATGATTTTTACTGAATTGGAACGAGAAATGCGACTTTTTGTGTGTTTTAGCGGTCGAACAGAATGTCAAGCAGCAACGTTAGGAAATTTGACTCATCGTAGTATGAATTTCGAGCGCAAAGCTTCGCAACGTTTTTCTCGTCGTGCATCATACGCGATCAGGAAAAAGATTCAAGAGCAAGAACTTCTACGTGAACAAGAAGATGAACGTTTGAAGAAACTGAAATTTGAACAAGAAGCTAAATTAGACGAAACGAAAAAATCACCCGAGTAAGTCAATTCTCTTCTGTTACTCTTGCAAACACTTCTTTATTTTCCAATCAGAAAATCGTTCGAACCAACCATAAATCAAAAACGTTCGTCATCGCAGAAAAACTTGAATCTTTCGCCAACACAACGGTTAGAAAATCTTATTCAAGCTTCAACGAATGAAACAACATCTGAAGGTACTTTGTGAACTGTGCCTTCTTAACACTTCTTAGAACGGTCACCTTGAGAGTCGATTATTCCTTTCTTTAAGTGAATTGAAATGATTTACGAGCACAATGGTATTAGATAGAACATTAATAATGCATTTTTGACAGCATTTTTTCTACTTTAACAATAAAGAGATTTATTGGTTGAACGTTTTGTTTCTTTAAAAACGTAGACATTGAATCAAAGAAGAATGGAGTCAATCCACCACGTCCGCCACCGATTCCTCCTCGACAAGGCAAAGCCGATGAGAAAACTATCACACCACCACCACCACCATCAACATCATCGGTATCGATCCCAAATAAACAAACAACTTCTTCGAAGAATGAGAACAATACAAAAGGTTTGTTTCGTTATATTGTCGATTGATTTCTACATTTCTCACATTTAGTTTCCGAAACATCCAATGCAAATCACGATCAGCCCTTGCTAATTCAAATTTCACCGCAAAAATTACCATTCAACGAGTAAAACTCTTCACCGCGTTTCGTCATCTATCATCATAGAACTCTTTCTTTGTTCAGACCTCCCATCTCATCTATTTCTCCATCGAACGGCAAAGTGAACAGTCCACCTACTCGATATACATTGGCAAATAGTCAATCACCGTATGTTGTCAAGGTATGATTTGGCATAACTCATATTCTTTCTTTCGTTCTTGACATATTAATCTGTATATTTCAAATAGCAGAGTAATCGAATATCGTTACATGAAAAATTTCCTATCGCACTCGATTTCGTTTCTCATCCATCATACGATAACATTATGAATTATTGTACGAATTCAAAAGAGAACCATTTCGAAAGACGCTGTGCTAATTATGATAATCTATCATATTTAACAAAAAGAATTTCGAAAAAGCGAAAAATTTCTTCATGTAAAGATCATTCGATTTTCTCGAATAAGTAAGTGTGTCTCTGCCGTGGCATGATTTCACAGTTTTGTACTTGTTGAATTGCATGATATGTATTCGAGTTTCTTTCTTGTTATTAAACTGTTTGGTTTCTCTTTAAGGAAACATTCTTTTACACAGAATCAACAACAGTAAACTCAAGTTCGAGCAATAATCCAAGTAAAATACCTGTTCGATTTGATGTACACAATTATGAAATGATATTTTATATTTAGATTCCTCAAATTCCCCTGCGCCCGTCATTGTAACGCGTACATTGAGCACATCGAATGTTCGAAATGCTTCTTCCACAATAGTTCAAACCACTCCAACGAATCTTCAACCACCATCTTCTATTCCAATACCACATCTTCATCCTCGAACATCGCATCGTACTACAGCATCACCATCCATGGGTCTTGCTGCGCCCTATCATCCGATAACAACAGAATTATAATGAACGAAAACGAATCTTTTTCTTATTACCATGTGTGTTTTTATAACTATCGTCATATATACATATAGAATTCTTCTCATATGTCTGGCTGTGCTGGTGCTTTTCTTGATTGTATACACCTCAGATCGCTCTTCATTTTCTTCGTCTTCTTCTTGCTTGTGAATGTTCGTTTTTTCTTCTCTCTTTCTCATTCTTTTGTTTATGTTCACATCTGCGTATGTACAAATAGAATTTTTTGAGTGAATGCCGAATAAAAAGCCAACAAGTTTAAAGCTCAATTCTTTATTCTGTTGAGTCACAATTCGTTCATTCTTTCATCTGATATTTTCGCTTAAAAACCAAGATAAATGCAATATATTTTCGATACTCGTCTGTGTGAATCATAATAATCTACCGGATAGGTTAGGCCTTCGTAACGAAAAGACAATATGTCATTGAATGAATGTAGATAACCTCATAGAGATAGTTTGCGTTTTATACCAGCTGTGACATAACTTATCAAAAAAGCAACAAACCAGTAAATTACTCTGTCTCTTTCGATAAACATATTCTATTCCAGCGAAAAAGAAAAAAAGATACGAGCTGGTAGACTCAGATGGTTTACCCCTAGCTCGACACACCATATCATATCATGATTCGAGGATTGTTATTAGTTTGCCGGTGTTCACCTACTTGTCAAAATGCATTAGTACCTTATTGCTGTAAGAGCCAAAACCACATCCAATCAAATTTCGAAAAGAAAATATAGGAGAGAGAGAAAGAAGGAAAGAGACGACAACACGACACAAGTAGCGACGTCATCGTCGACAACAATCATCAACTAGTCGTCTTAAGTTCGATCGATCGTCCTTGGATATGCTCATTTGAGACGAATACAACAATTTCAATTGAATCTTTTCCTATTTTCAGATGACACAACCGAATGCTGCTGGCACTGCAAAAGATGCAGCTGATCAAAACTTTGATTACATGTTCAAATTACTAATCATCGGAAACTCATCCGTTGGAAAAACATCATTCGTATGTTGATCAAACTGACTATTAAATCATATCTTCCGTGTTGCATTTATCTAGCTCTTTCGCTATGCAGATGATTCGTTTACGTCAGCATTTGTTAGTACAGTCGGTATTGATTTTAAGGTTAAAACAGTATTCCGCCAAGACAAACGTGTTAAATTACAAATCTGGGACACGGCTGGTCAGGAACGTTATCGTACAATAACAAGTAATACAAAATACAGTCCAAAAAAAGTAACCTATTGAAAACGTTTTAGCTGCATATTATCGTGGTGCAATGGGTTTCATCTTAATGTATGACATAACTAACGAAGAATCATTCAATGCTGTGCAAGATTGGTAAGTTTTGAAAGAAAAGAAAGATCTGCAATAAATCAAGTGACAATGAAAAGAAAAGAGAGAAGCGTACGTCCAAGGCAATCTTATTTTCAGGTGTACCCAAATCAAAATGTACTCCTGGGATAACGCGCAAGTTGTTCTTGTCGGAAATAAATGCGATTTAGAACAGGACCGAGCAGTGACGCAAGAACGCGGCCAACGTCTTGCGGATCAATTGGGTAAAGTTTTCTTTGAATATTTATTGGATGTACGCTTGAAGTGTTTGTTTTTCATTATCTCCATGGGCTCATTATGCTTTTGTGTCGTTTTGTATTATGTTTTCAAGGGCTTTGCAAATAAAAATTCATTCATGGGAAAAAACAGCGGTGATACTCGTCGGAAATAAATGCGACTTGGGAGATGACCGAGTTGTTCCGACAGAAAATGCAGAAAAACTTGCCAAGCAACTCGGTACTGAAACTTGAGAAGAAGTTTTTGCTCATATCTTTTTCGATTTTCAATTAACTTTGATGAAAATTCTAATCTCTTAATCTTCTTCTAGGTTTGGAATTTTTCGAAACATCGGCAAAGGAGAATACTAATGTCAAAGCCGTTTTTGAACGGTAAGAAAGACTTTCGTAGAATTCTCAACGTGATCGTTTCGATCTATTTAGATTGGTGGATATTATCTTAGAAAAAATGTCCGATGCACCTGAAGATGCAAATGACAGCAATCCGAATACAAATCCATATAGTAGTGCTGCTGGTAAATACACGAAAGATACGACCAAACTTCGAGCTACTGATCCACAACCACAAGGAAATAACTGTCAGTGTTAACAAATGCATAGAAATACGAAAGTCTAGAAGATTTTTCTTTCCATTCGATGTTTTCCCAAACCTTTCCTCGTTGTCGTTTGTTCGTCGCGTGTTCACGAAGAAAACAAGTCTCTTTTAGTCTATGTTGTAAAACAAACCAAGACGATGATAAAATACATTCGATTTTTTTGCTTTTTGTATATCATCATTCGGATCTGAATGTTGACGTGTGCGTCTGTTTCCAAAGTATTTTCGTTGACCTCTATTTGTGATGTGTCTTGTTTATTTGTGTCGATTTCTTTTTTTAAATTCTTCAGTCGACAAAAGCCCCGAACTTTTTATTTTTTATGTGCAGTACTCTCCGAATCGTATTCTTCTTCATCTCAAACGAGAAGACGGATTCATTCTCATCTCATTCACCTATTGTTTTTTCTTTTTTGTTTTAATCATTAAAGAAAAGATATGCATAGATGACAAATCTGTACAAAAAATGCACGAGCAACTTCATTTAACAAAGGAGAATTTGAGGACTTGGATAAGCAAACAACGTGACTATCCTCTGATTTCTTTATTTCTTGTTTCAGATTGATGTGACATAGACGACGATGGTCTAATGTACACTTCGAAGTGAAATTATTGAACATCTTAACACAAATGAAGATGTCAGATGGAAAGAAATGAAATTCTATTCGAGTTTTTGATTGATTTTCTCTTATTCTCACGGGACAATTTGATCTTTTCCAGACATAAACTAATGTCGAACATGATTTTGATTTATTAGTAATGCTTGAATCGAAAGAACGCATATCTATTAATAAACACTCGTTGTAGTTTTTCAATCAAAACATACTTGTTGATCTAAAGCGAAAGGCAATTAATTCGATTTTGTAAAGAGGACATCTCGATTACTATATTTCAGATTAAATGAATTCTTTCAATCGTCATCGTATATGGTAATATATCCTTGAACGCCGAAGAGGTTTTTCGTCACAAATTCATTTCCTTTTTCCTTAGTATGGTTTCCGACTTTTTCTATCCATTAATTGGTGGCGTAGAAAATCATATCTATCAATTATCACAATGTTTAATTGATCGTGATCACAAAGTGATTGTTATTACACATGCATATAATGATCGAGTCGGGGTTCGATATATGACCAATGGACTTAAAGTAAACAAAAGCGAATTATCGATTGAGAGATTTCGACAACGTTCTTCACTTAGGTTTATTATCTACCGTTTAAACCTTTTTATAACAATGCCATCTTACCGACTGTTTTCAGTACGATACCATTAATTCGTTCGATCTTACTGCGAGAACGGATCACCATTGTTCATGGACATTCAGTAAGAGGAGAAAACGGCAACTTTCGAGAGGAAATCCGATCATTTTTGTCGCGTTTTAGTCGTTTTCAACTTTAGCACATGAGACAATGCATCACGCGAAAACACTCGGCATACGCACGGTTTTTACTGATCATTCCTTGTTTGGCTTCGCTGATTTGAGTTCGGTGTTAACGAATAAAGTTCTGCAAGTTTCCTTGGCTGATTGTCATCATATAATTTGCGTATCACATACTTGGTAAGTGAAGCGAACATCTTTATTTTTGCTCAGTTATTTGACATTTTCTTGCTTAAGCATTGTTCTTACCTCGAGGTTAGACGAGAAAATAAAAGCGACGGATTCCGAGCTATGATTGATGACCTCTGGCATTTCCATTAGTGAGAACGTCGTGTTTTATGATTTATTTAATTTAAAAAAACGGAAATGTAGAGAGAAGAGAAAGAATTAACTATTCCGGAACAAATGGATTTCTTTGATCTTTTTTTTTCTTATAGTAAAGAAAACACGATGTTACGTGCCAATTTAAACTCGTCGAAAGTGTCCGTTATACCTAATGCAGTCGATGCATCCGCGTTTACACCTGATACTTCTCTTCGTCCGTCATCGATCGTATCTGATGAAAGTAAAAGAATGAAAGACGAATAAATACATAAACAAACATGAATGATTTGTAGTTGTTATTATTGTGGCTAGTCGACTTGTTTATCGAAAGGGAATTGATTTGTTGATTGGTATTCTGCCAAAAATACTCCGAAAATATCCAACTGTTAAGTTCAGAATCGGTTGGTTGAACTAATTACATCAATAAAAGAAACTATTGTTGATGTTTTAGCTGGTAATGGACCAAAAGAAATTGATATTCGAGAAGTAATCGAACGTGAAGGCACTGAAGATCGTGTTGCATTAGGTAAATTATCATCTCATCAAACAATCTGTTTCATTCCTTGTCATTTGTGTTTTTAGAAGGACCGGTTCATCACGATCAAATGCGAAATTTTCTCAACAGTGGGCACATCTTTTTGAATACATCGTTAACTGAAGCATTTTGCATGGCAATCGTCGAAGCAGCGGCATGCGGGTAAGAACGATATTGCGAGTCAATGTGTGGATAGCCTTGAGAAGATGTTATTCGTTCGAATCGACTTATCTATGTCTTCGAGGAATAGACAAAATAAGAAAATATTACTGGAAGAACTTGTTTTGCTTATTAAAGTTTACTTGTCGTTTCAACGCAAGTTGGCGGTATTCCTGAAGTCCTTCCGTCGGAAAACACCCAGTCAGATATAATGATTCTTTGTGAAGCAACGATCGACGGTGAGTTTTGTTGTTTTCATTTGTTTATTTGCATATCTACGTTGATGGAATAGATGTTTTTGATGGTTTGTGCCATGCAGTCGACCGAATTCAACTTGGCCAAATCCCTGATGCGGACCATTGGCATAAGAAAATCAAGACCTGGTATTCGTGGCGATACGTAACAGAAAATACCGAAGTTGTTTATAATCATATAATGACAAAAGAACAAATTAATCTCAAAGAGCGTATCGAGAGGTCTGCGAAAAGGAAAAATCTCATTTGCCAATGATAGTTTTCAATTTCATTTAGATATAAACAATGCGGATTCGTCAGTAGTTTTATCATGAGCTTTGTAGCTATTCTTTCTTATCTAATATTTCTGTTTCTCGATTACCTTCAACCTCGACATCTGATAGATCAATGTTGTGAATATTCGAAAGAAGATTTCGAAAAAAAATTGTAAAAAAAAGCAATCAACGCAATAGTTTTCTCTCTTCTTTTTGTAGATATGAGTGTTCAAATGACTCGATTTGAGTTGTTAGCCAACGAACTTCTTCATGAAATTTTTGATTATTTGACACCGAATCATCTAATAAAAACTTTTACAAATTTGAATAAACGCTTTTCTCTATTGATCTCTCAACGGTTCTTCCAACTTGATTTGTCACATATATCGAAAAGTCAATATGAATGCATTATACAAATCCTTCCATTAGATCAAATCTCCGCATTGAAAATCTCGAATAAATGGACGATTAATATCTTTTCAAGGTTTTCATTTAAACCAATGATTCACCTGCGAATGTTAACTCTAGCGCATGTCAATTATCACGAATTGCGATGCTTACTGACTCTGAAAGATTTCTTTTTCATCATTCAACAACTGAAAACCTTCAAAATCCAATCAACAAGTTTCAACGGACTCGATCGCGACCGATTGGTTGTTTTACAAAAAATATTTACTCAAATGCCAAAGTTACGTGTGTGTCAAGTGCCATTAATTGATGTCAACGATTTTGACGATCTCAAGCCGTCGGCTTGCTTGGAAGAATTCAGTCTGGATTACGGTACAATGGCTTGTTTAGGTAAATAAGATTTTTATTTGAAAACTAGATCTAAACAAGGAGGAACAAAACAAAAAAAAGAGAGCAAGAGTGTGAAAGATGAAAAATTAAATGAAAAATTGTAAAAGAATGACAAATGAAACTAAAATGGATGACGACATGGTTTGCGGCAATGAAAAACTGTTGCCTGCCTTTTCCATCGTGTCTGGTAAAGGCGAAGGTGTGTCTTCTTCGGCATCACGAGCCGGATTCCATCGAATATAATCGTTCATAAGATGTTGAATTTTTGGAATTAGCTCATTTCGATTGCAAACATTTTTATTACATGAATATTCGAGAACTTCTTTTTCTTGCGTGGACTTCGGCATATGACGTTCGATTTCGCTTAGTAAATACGATTGATGCGTTGGTTCACATCTTTGTGTTTTCGTGTTTTTCTCCTGGTCGAAGTCGTGTTTTTCAACACGTGTGTAACAGAAGCCGTCGCTGCATTTTACTGATGTTTTATTTCCGGTCTTGTTACTGTCGATACAACGTCGTCGCGATGTTGGTCCGACTAATACTGTTTCATTGTATAGTTTTTCCTTCAGTGTATCCAATGTCGCTTTACCGTCGTTGACTAACAACGATATGGTGTTTTTGTAGAAGTCGAGTGCGCAATCTTTGCCGGTATTACAAGTATATTTTCGCAGAATGTCATAAGAATCGTATCCGGGATGAGCGTTAAAATTTAATTTGGTCGTTTGAGTGAGAATTTCTTTGGAAGTTTGTTCGTCTAGATAGTTTGTATCGTTACTGGCAGTAAAATCAAGGGATATATATTGTCGATCGAAGTAAATGTGATAAGTTACGCTACATGTTAACGCATAATCTTGCGCACTTTCATCGCGACAGTTCTCAGGTAAATTTAATAAATCATTAAAGTACAGATTAACTTGCGAACAGTGTGCCGTACAGAGAATATAGTTGGTATCGCTCAGTGTTGATGAATATTGCACAGAGACGCATGACAATAAGATTAGATGGGAAAGGAATCGTACAATGATCGCCATCGATCAAGCAATGAATGATGGAAAGAGATGTGTGCGTGTATAGTCTATCTTCTCACTTGACGAAACTAAGTCTGCATCCCCATCGGATGAAGAAAGAGCGGAAGAAGAAGAAGAAAAATAGCGCGCGCGCACACACACATACAAACACACGCACAGACCAGTTCCCGTTCTTTAACGACCTTTTAGGTGTAGTTGTATCTTCTTGACGAGTGTACAGACAGTGCGATGGTAATGCCGAGAAAATCACTTGATGTGGAGAGTTTTCTGAAATGAAAAGCCGAAAGAGTCGGATGTGCAGACAAGGATAGAGGGATCAAAGAGACTAGTAATAATCTTTCGAAAAAAAAAACAATTTCTTTTTTTTTATTGAATAACTCTATTTTGCTACGATAATCAATAGGCGCATAAGAAGAATCAAAGAAAAAAGAAAGAGAAACAGGGGGAGGGAAGGAGAAAGAGTAGAGGAGAAGAAAAAGAAGAAGAAGCAAGACACAGAGAAAGAAGAAAAAATATAGAAGACGCAGAGAAGAAACTATTTAGTTAGAGACTGACTAGAAATCGATTTGTTTGTCTTGCCGAATTTTTCCCTCCATAAGCAGAGGAGAGAAAAAGCCGACTGACATGTCATTTTCTCATGCCAAGTATAATGTTGACACGCTGATGGAAATTGAAACCATTTTGTACGTGCCAAGACCTTGAACATTGCCGACTAGTAGTAAACACTCATATACATCTACATTGAGAGGGAGAGATTATGAGAATAGTTTACGAACGAGTCGTATATTTGTTTTCTTACATTCTTGTTAGAAAAAGAACAAAAGAGAGAGAGTTGACGAACGTCGCAAAAAAGATACATTTGAATTTATTGTTTTGTTATTCTGATGTTATGCAAATGATAAGAGACTCGGAATTTATAATAAGGTTTCGCATCGAACATGTGTTCTTTTGTTACAAATTGTCAAAGATCATTGCCTTTACGTTAAGTCAACAGAAACTGATCTAAGTCGAAAGGGAAAGTGATAATGTGTTAATTAACTGAAATCATACTGCGAAGAAAAATGAATGTGACGTCTATTCAAAGACCTTTTTATAGATTCCTGCGGCTTCTAATGAATGTCAAAATTCAATGTCATACATCGCTTACTTAGCCCGAGCTATTCTTCATGCCTTTTCGTAATTGACAATGCTAAACATTAGTTAAGCTACTTTTGATAACTTATCTTGATTGATGTCCATCTTGAAAAACCAAAGAAGAGAAAAAGTCGAGAAAAAAAAAGAATTCTCTCGGGACAGTACTTTTCATATCCTATTAATAAAACAAAAAGCACGCATAATCTTTTTTATTATATTCATCTTGGAGAATAATCATCCTACTTGATGATATGGAACAAAGAGAACAAAACATATTGAATTATATTAATATTCCACTCTCCTTTTCTCGTATAGATCGATTATTAAATTATATTCCCAATGTTCAATCGTTAACTGTACGAGTTTACACTGATCTACAGCATTTCTCCAAGCAAATTACAACAAAATCTTCTTCTGTCATCAATTCATCATTGAAGTATTTACAAATTTCGACGATTAACAATATCCCATTTAGCCAAATTGAAGATTTCTTTCAAAGTCGATTTCCGCGTCTTAACACATTAAAATTCTTTTTCAAAACAGATGCATCGAGTCAATCCTGTCTTGATTACATCGACGATCAACGTTGGCAATCTCTATTACAATCATTCATCTCCTTACAACACTTTCACTGTTGTATCGAATTACCCATTCCCTTCGACATCACGCTGAATCTATTCGAAACAAATGAATACTTTCGTCAGAAGAACTGGACGTTTACTTCGGAGATCTACACCTATTCATTCAATCGCATTCTGCGATTTCATACGAATCCATATCTGAAACAACGTCTTGATATCATGTAAGTGCTATTTCTTGTTCGCCTTGCATTCTATCTAGAGAGATAAGTGTCTATCTATGTAGTTTGTTTTGTTCTTTTTCTATTAGTCCCTCGAAAGCGTTTGCCGTTAATAATAATATTTATTCCTGTGTACGTGATCTTCGAATATTGATCGATACGATTCCAAACGATCTACCAAAAAATGGTTCCGCTTTACTCTATCCAAATGTCATGTCATTAACACTCATATCGAATAAATCATTTCATGAACAATCATTCCTTCTTTATCTTTATTCAATAATTGATTACAAACATCTTCGATACTTAACAGTTCAATTAGATAATTGCTCGCGATTCTTTCTGCTTAGTCTTATTGAAAAATACTCTCAAATTTCGTCGTTCACGCTGTCAACGTATCACAGTTGGTCGAAATTGATCTCACTTTCATCACAATTATCGAAAAGACATATCTGTTCATTAACGGTCTATGAAATCTTTCGTGATTTCACTCCGTATCATTCTATCCATCAATTGTTCCATCGACTACAGATTCTCTCTATTTGTTTATCATCAATCGACGATTGTTATCGATTCTTGACATTATTATTCATTGGTAGTCAACAGACAACAGTCGAACAATTACGATCACTCACAATCAAATGTGATTTCGATGAGCCCGATATGATTGCAAATTGGATTCGATCGAATATACTTAGAAAATTATCTTACAAGTGCACAACAAGTGTTTTGTTGATTTGGCTCTGACAGATTTCGGTCTGTTCAAATTAGACAGAGTTTTCTTCTTCTTGACAATGAATAAAATGAATCTAGAACGTATTTACGACTTATCATTTACTTCTTACTCAAAAACTTTCCGGCCGTTTATTCAAATTCCGTTCCGTTCTACTTTCTTTCTTTCTTTTTCCGCACAGCGAATTATCGGTATTGTTCGAAGACGTGAAAATATTGATTAGTTCTTATTTTTCGGTTCGAGATAATTAGTATCGAGATAAGCAACGGAGCAGTCGACCTTGATGCTTTGATTAATTCATATATTTACATAGATCTTGATATCTATAACAAAGTTTCTGTTTAGCTAATAAATCCTCCCTTACAACAGTACACCGAACAACATGAGAATATCTTTCTCTCTTTCTTTTTTTTAATAAAAATCGTTTTTCGATCGACGAAAATAGTATAAATGGCTCTTGAAAGCTATTGCATCAAGGACATTAATTGAATATTTTACAATACCATAAGTACCATTAGAAACATCGTCGTGTAATTATCTCAATATGTTGGATTCGCGTTTTTTTTTCTTTCCCTGCGTTCTTTATACTCGTACAGTGTCTTTCATTCTCGACATAATCATCCTATTTACAGTCTATTCGGTTTTTATTTATATATGCCATGAACTTTTCCAAATATTTGCCATTCGAATGCCTGTACATTAGTAATATTTTGATTTGATAGGATACGCACAGTGAGACGGCATTTGCTGATCGTTCACACCATTCTTCTCAATGAAGACATATTAATAATGACCTGGATATTTCCTTGCCTAGCATTTTATTAATCATGTCTTTAGATTAGTTTTGCTCTTCTTCAGTTTTACTGACCTTGTTCGTAGGGATATGATTACAAGTGAGATATACATAGTAGGTCATGCGCTATTCATAAAAGAACATCATTGCTGCCAGATGGAAGATATGTGTTAAGTTAATCACTTGGACGTCGATGATAGAATTCGATTTTGTCAATCGCCTTGCTATGTGGCTATTCTATTGACAGGTCGATTCTGTCATCAGATACAATAAAAAATGTCGACAAGAAGAAGAAACCATTCAATTATTTCTTCTAGCTGTTCTTCTGACTATCAGCAATATACTGTTCATATTATACAACAATATACACATTTCTCGGGCAATTATATCGAGGCAATCTATTAGGATGATTTGTTTGCCTAACCGATCCTATTATCTGTTGTTGTTTAAAAATGTATTTCGTAATAGTAGATGACAACAAACATTGTCGATGTACGCTGCAAGATCGGCAAATTGAAGTGAACTTGAACGAGCGGTGGATAATTTCATTAGGTCAAACCATTCGTTTTGTTTTCGAACGTCGGTCGAGAATAATTTAATAACGAAATGATTATTTTTTGTTCATAGCAGCAAGTACTCGGCTTCTTTTCCCATTCCGCGCATCTCAACAGAGAAATGAGAACAACCTTGAATGTATTTCAATTAGAAATTGAATATGAGATGTGCAAGAATGTAATTTTAATAATTACAATCATCTATCATTATTATACATCGCATGAAACAACATGGAAATGAATATGATATCTTATCTAACATATAATCATGTAAAATTCGAGATGAGCTTTCTGTGGAATCGATTCTGATCTAGACGTTCGGATGTTTTTATATACATATGTATCTGAATCTAATAATCAAGTGCGATTCAAAGTACCATTCACTAGTTTCGAGATGTACACTCAAGGGTATGCGGTAATTTTGTTTACTGTCTACGATTATCGTCAATTGCTTCATGTTTCATTTGTATACAGTATTATCATAGACATCGTTGGTATTCTCGTCATATTTGCATTTATGATGTTTGATTTTGACACAAAGGTCAATCACGTTTCATAGAAAATAAAGTTCGTCAGTACTTCAATTTGCAAAACATTCATCTATACAAATTATTTCATTGAAAATGAACATTCAAATCAAATGATCTGATTTTTTGTCTGGCAAGAAGTATCTCATTTAACATCAACGATCAATATCTACAAACAAAGATCATATTCATCCTCAGCTGTGTATCATTTGCGTGACTACAGACAAGTCATTTATCGTGAGAAAATATTCATGTTTATCTCCGTGTCTGTACAGAGAACAAAATGAATGAGATGTATCAATGATGTCCATCGAAAGAGAAAGAACATCTGCACTGGATGAATTCTGTGCTCGGGATAACATCGGAGTCTGTTTTCTATTCTAAATCTGGACTTTGTTATTGTTATTATTCTGCGAAATAAGAATTAACGGCCATGTCATACATCCCGGATATGAATTCTTTTGGTTTTTTTTTGTCTTTTATCTCTCTATACTTTATCAGAAGTTGTTGACAACATCCTCGATAGCTTAGTGTTCTTCCGAACAATATTATTCTCATTGTTATGACTGCTACTTTGTCATAGACACAATAAAATAATCTCATCGTCTTCCATCCGCTCCACAATCTATTATGATATAAGATCAGATTTTAACGCTTTGCGGACAGATTCGCTTAATAATACAAAAACAAAGAAAAACACTAAATGAAGACAAAGTTCTTTAAAAAAAAGACGAAAATGTTCGGTTGATGCTCTCTGGAATAATCGTAGAAGTACTGTGAAAATACGTACAGAATCACTATGAATTCATGTTTATCTACACATTTCTTCATCTTTGTACGTCAAACTTTTTTGTTTCGTTATTTGAACACCACAGTCAGCAATCATTTCATAATATCTTGCAATCGGAGCTATTGACTCGGCTTTTTTTGTATTTGATATCTGCGGTAAAACAATACTGAACAGATTTCAATGTCTACGTACATATTCAAAAGACAAGAAATTAAAGTAGAATAGCCTTGAAATTCATACAGATTACCTACAATTCTTTCACATTCTTTTTTTTCCTCATCTAATCGTCTTTAGTCTGGTTTTGTACAGCGATAAATATGATTATTAGCATGCTCTCTCTATATCGTCTTATATTTGATCATGTTTTTTCAAGATCACGAAAAAAAAAACTCGACAATGACAGCAACGAAAAATAAAACTACACATAAACATTCTTCAGAGATTTAATGCACAAGGTGAGTACAGAATGTTTCTCTTCTGTCTTTCTTTCATTCCACTTTTATGCTAAAATCAATCAAGTGTCATTCTCTTGTTAGTAACACTTGAATATTTGTACACACGTGTACTTTAACAACGAGCAGACATCGAACTAAATTACTTCTTCACTCATGGGTTCGCATTCATCGAAAAAAGGGCCTTTTTCTCGTATACCAGAATACAACTTAGATCATTTTGGTGTTATTACAATTCTGTTTAATCCCATGAAATACAGATCACGCTATGAATGGTACCATCGATTTGATGAACATATGTCCCGTTCAAATGTGACATTGTTGACAGTTGAATGTATATTTGATTGTGCAGATGGGTTAGATTTACCGCAACAAAAATTCGAAATTACACGTCCAAATGATTCTCGACATTTGCAAATTCGAGCACCGTCGGTCTTATGGTTGAAAGAAAATCTGATTAATATTGCGGTGAAGCGTCTTCCAGCTTTTGTTGAATATGTCGCTTGGATAGATTGCGATATCGAATTTGAGGTTAATTTTTATCTATTATTTGTCATAGATGATCGTTTGTTGACTTTTCTAGCGTCTAGATTGGGCTCAAATAACCATTCATCAGTTACAACAGTATTCTGTCGTTCAACTTTTTGATATAGCATATTTTCTTGGTCCTGGTGGTAAAAACGACGTTCTTCGGGAGGATTATTCGTTCGTTTATGCTTACCGTCACGATCAGCCATTAGATGCTCGACGATCTTCAACGTGTCTGTTTCATCCGGGTTACGGTTGGGCAATGCGTCGTAGCGTATTCGAGAACATGGGTGGCCTTCTCGAATTTGCTGTGCTTGGATCAGGAGATCTTCATTTCGCTTATGCTCTGATTAATCGCATCGATGAAACGATTCCATACAGTGTACATGATGATTATCGATCCTTAGCAAGAATCTGGGGTCAACGAGTTGCTCAATTAGTCGGAAATGGATCTTCTGTTGGTTATTTACCTATACATATTCGGCATTACTGGCATGGAAGTCGTGAAAATCGTGGCTATTTCGAACGATGGTATGAAATCGCTTGTTACTTAGTCAAATTTTGATCGTTTTCTGTTTAGGTCCATCTTAGAAGAACATCAATATTCACCATTGAGAGATCTCGAGAAGAATGATTATCTAGCTTTGATTCGTTTGAACGCACACCTTCGTAAGGTATCAGCCGACGATGCCAAGCGATTGAGTTCATTTGAGAAAGCAATTGTAGCCTATTTTCGATCGCGAGACGAGGATAGCTTAGAGAAAACAATACCGTCGGTAAATAATCCAAATACGAAATCGTCTCTATCCAACACTCTACCACCACCTCGAATAAAAGATGTCGATCAAGCATCTGACGAATATCATGAATATACTCTATTGGAAAATATGCGCTCTGGACACGTAGTTAATCAACCGAATGCAACTTCTGTATCTAACACACCTCAATTTTATTACCGTCAATCGTTAAATACAGACCATCCTTCTGGGTATCATAATCATGGTTTTCACAGTGATTACACACATTCTGCTCGGCAGAATCTAGTTTCTGAGCTTGCATCAATGACTGAAGTTTCGTTTTGATTATATTTATACTGTTTTCCATTTGAAAATCATTGCTATCATTCTTGGATCATAAAAATAGATTCATCCAATTATCTGTCGTAATTGGAAAGTTATGTAATTAAACATCGTAGTTTAGTTTCCACGATGACGTCATTTCATCGATAGAAAATTACAAGCTTGAATTAAATCATGTATAATATCTTGTTGTGACCTGAACAAAAACAATTCGATTGAAGACAAAACCATTGCAAATTGATTCAAATCGCCATTCCATTCTTTCAATTTAATTTAAGTCTTCCATTTTCGATCCATTCTATCGGAGTGTTGGTTTTTTTTCACATATTCGAATGGATCATTTTCGGTAAAATATGGAATGCATGATAATTCTAGCACGACAATGCAGGAGATTGGGCGAAGGCATAGAAATGTTTCGAATGGTAGCCAATGAATATAAATATAAGTATATTCGCAGTGATCAGCTGCGAGACAGACAGCAGCAAGTCAATCAAATAGCACATGTACTTGCAAGTGCAAATCTTGACGACGTTCTTACCACTTCATGCGATCTTTGTCAGATAAATCAAAGAAGAAATCTGTTCTATTTACTTCTTCGTCATCATATTGAAAAACTACAAAGTATAAATAAATAAATAACAGAAAAATAAGAACATAGAAGGAGAGAAAAAGAATGTTTACAACAACTAATGTGGCTGCTACAACAGCATCAGTCGGTGGCGGAGGTGGTCCAGTCGCTGCTGCTGTTCCACCAACATTTCAGTTAAGTAGTACGCCAATCACTGGTTCATCATCATCATCATCATCATCGTCAACAACTCCAACTACTTGGCGATTAAACCCTTCAGCGACAACAACTATAATCAAACAACCAGCAACGGTTTCTATCGTTAATGATTATAAAACTGTTGGAACAGCAACAACCTTACCTCTCAATTCAACCGGTGTCACAGTGCCCACAATTGGAAATAAGATTTATATGGTCACAACGACGGCAACAAATTCTTCTCCGATTAGTACAATTCCTGGCGTCACACGTATTCTTCAAGCACCTCAAACCGTTCGTTTTATTTCATCATCATTACACACACCACTATCCACTCCAACTTTAACGATCCTAAATAACAAAATTCCGACGGTACTAAACAATCCTCGACAAATTATCACGCCATCAAGTATAGTTCTACCATACTTTGAATTGGTTTAGAAAGTTTTCGTTTGAATATTTAGTTACTTCAATTTCGACTAATTCCAAACCGGGTATTTGTATTGAAACAGCGGTTCTTGGCGGACTAGCGCCAATTTCAATTCAACAACAAAGTAAACTTGTTTTCCTTTCTATCTTTTGCGCATATTGATCCATTTAGATACGAATATATCTCTTGTACAACAATCCCGCTCATTGACTACCCTTATTCCAAGTAAAATTACAAAGAAAGTTGACGAACAGGTGAAATATCAAGTAGAAAAACTTTTGTTTTGAAGAAAAAGAAAACAAATCGGCTTTTTTTTTCTTTTCATTTCATTCTTTCGTCGAATAGGATCATTCATCATCTTCATGTACAGTAAGTAGTGATAATAATAGTGTAACAAATATTCCCCAAGATGAAGAAATTGAAATCTTTATCAATAATGTTGTCTGTACATTTGCACTTGGTTGCAAATTAAATTTACGTAAGATAGCGATGGAAGCTTCGAATGTGATTTACAAACGTGAACAATCGGTATGTTGAAGATTAAGATTTACCGATAAATTTGTTTGAAATTCGATTGTTTAGATGGTAATGATGAAATTACGAAATCCACATTGTACAGCCAACGTCTGGTCATCGGGCAAAGTAACAGTAACGGGAACGACGAGGTGTGTGTAGAAGGAATATCAGTAGTAGTATCACATTAACGTGTTCACTGCTGCTTATTACTTCCAGTGACGATGATGCACGGCGCGGCGCACGACGAATCGCACGATCACTGCAACGACTCGGCTTCAAAGTTCATCTTCGACACTATCGAGTGGTCAATTGCCTGGCATCATGTTCGATGCCATGGCCAATTGATATCGTCAAATTGAGCCGGTTGTATCCAGAATCTGTCAGGTAGAAGAACATTGAAGACGGAACAAATCTTTCTTATTTAATTTCATTTAGTTACGAACCTGAAATTCATCCGGGTGCTACAGTCAGATTGACAGAGAAAGCTGTTTTAAAGGTATTCACAACTGGTAATTTAACCATTACAGGTGACATCAACTTTGTTCTAGTTTTGGTAGAAAAACATTTGTCTTTCGTCACATTTTAGCGCCATGCGTTGAACGTCTTAACACAGCAGTCAATGAATTCTATCCAAAACTTTATGAATGTCGCAACCAACGACAATACTGATGAATTTCTAATACTCCCGTTTATTGTTTCTTTTTCATTCTTTTTCGAGACAATCATCTCGTTTATTTGTTATTATTAATATCATCAGTTCTTTTCCTTTTTTTTCTTTTTCGTCTTCTCGAAATGTGTATCTTCGAAAAAAAAAACAACACCAGACCATTCATCTCTCTCCATTTTGTTGTCTATACTGTTCTTTTCTTCTTGTTGTTGTTCTTCTCTCCTACCGCTCATCTGTCAAAACAAAGTCACATAAGTTCTCTTTGTCTTCTTTTGTTCGTCTCTCTGTTGATTGTTATTGAATTTTTTTCATTTGTCTCTCTATATTTCAGCAGATTTTCTGTGTGTGATTCATTGCATGTATATATCCATATCGAAATACGAAGAAAAGGCAATTCATAATGATGATGATGATGATGATGATTAAAATGTAGCCAAAAACGAAGAAATGTCTGGAGATATTCAAAGTCCCACTTCAATTATTCTACTATGTGTTTCTATGTAAATGTTTTCTGTGTTTATGTATGTGTGTCTGTACATGTATGGCAATTTTGAAGAAGAGAAAGAAGAAGACGCGAAAACTTCTCTCGAAAAAGAACAACAAAAAAAAAAGATCATTTGCTTTGTTTTTCTATCTCGAAGTGTCATGCCGTTCTGTCTCTTGTTTTAAAATCTCTCTTCCTATATTTCGTCCTTGATTCGATGTTTTCCTTTTTTTTTGTCAATCTAAACGTTATTCGATCTTGTTGGTATATAAACACAAGAAAAATAAAAACAACAAAGAGTCAATTGAAACATTGAAAATCACAATTGTCCCTCTCTCTCTCTCTCTAGATTTCTCTTCAGATGGGTGATGAAAGCAAAAAGCACACGCACGATTGTCCATGAACGTTGAGAATGAAATCAAATCAAACATGCTTTACTTGAAACAGTCAGAAAAAAAAAAGAAAAAATGTATTCAACATTGAAATCAATTTGTTTTACTTATCATTTGTTCAATCAAAATTTACAATTAGGAGAACAAATTCAACAACAAATCGATCCTTTAAGTGTCACATTGATGAACATGTATACGTATCTTTCTTTCTTTCTTTCTCATTCGTCTTTGTATGATTCATTGATCAATATACTGAATCGCACTTTCAATGAATAACAAAGAAAGAACGAAACGTAGACTCCACACTTTTCTTACTGTCCATATTCATCCAAATAGGTGATTCGTCACGCATTAATGCACACTAATATCTATTTTTCTCTTTCGCTTCTCGTCCCACACATTTATTCATCAACCTAACAAGCTCAGTTCACGTATTAAATACGTATAAACATCGATTCAATGACAGCAGCAACAACAACAACAACATCGATGAATACACAGCAATATTATTCAACAATGCAAAATCAAGACGATAGTCTGTTCTACGATGATCAGATCCAACGTTATGATGCAGATACGATTAAGAATCGATATGGAAGTAACTGGAAGAATTTCGTATCCAATGTACGTGAAATAAAGCAACCCGATGGATCCATTGTCAAAGGTAAAGAATAACATTTTTCACCAATGGATTTTTCGTTAAGGAAATTTTACGATCTCTTTTTAGAATATATCATTGACGATCCAAGTGTACTGCAAGAAATCAAACCATCGCCACAAACAATTGACTCGACTTCATCGACAACGGTTTCCGATGATGAACAGCAAACGACGAAAAACAAATTTGCGCAAATCAAAGCGAAATTTGAACAAAAGAATACGGCGCATGTCATGGCTTCACCATCCACATCATCAGCGAATAGTAGTAGTACGACATCGCGCCAAACTTCTCAGCAACAAATGGATGACTTGTATGCTCGACATCGACGTGGATCTAATGAACCAATGCCAAATAATGATACGATCGATTCGAGAAGTTCGTCAAACCGATCGGTAGATTCACAGAATACGTATCATCGTTCACAATCGATGGTAAGTGAACAATCAAAGATAAGCTCGTACCGACGATTTGACTCGGTTGATGAAGCTGATGAAGAAGTTCGACGTATTCATCGACAAGGTAAGTTGTTCTTCGAACATTTTATTTGATCTAACATTCGATTTTTTTAAATCAATAAGGTGAAGAACTTCGTCGACATACACAAGATTCTACACCGATCTCGACTATCCAGGAACCGTCATTACAAACACGTGTGCAGTATGAAATTGTTGACGAAGAGGGAAATCCCATGGCTGCTGATGGTGTGCAAGATTTAATTAAAATGGCAGGTGTACGTGCTCGAGAAGTTCCACAACCAGATGGAACTGTTGTCAAAGAATACGTGATTGATGATCCCGAATTAGTCTCACGATTTCGTTCTCATCAACAACCACACCCGCAATATTCGCCGGTGACACCCTACTCACAACAACAACAACAACAACAGCCGCGAGTCACTCGTGAGGATGTTCCTCCACCTCCACCACGCATGCCTCTCCGACCGCCGTTGCTATTGCGTTCGGGAACGTCATCCGTGAATGAGAATCTTCCAAATAATATTCAACAAATTCATGTTCTTGAACCACAACGAAAATATGAATATCTCACTACAGCGGGTCGACGCGTTCAATTTGTAATAACGAATTTTGATAATATGCACGGCCAACCAATCAACGATGCAGAAATTCGCGAATTAACCAATGCAATCAATACTCGCCTTCTGCCAACTTCATCACCTGCATCGAATTCATTTGTTCAACATCAGCAACCCCGACAATACAGCCCACCTAAACCATGGCAGCCCGCAGTTGATATCACACCACGACCACGTCTCGGTTCCGATCATCAGCAATATGCTAGTCATGCTAATATGGCTCACCAACCTAATCAATCTAATCTCTATCGTTCGGCTTCGTATGGTGCACTAAATCAAGCATCGTATCCAATACAAAGTCCACCGCAACAACAACAACAACAACAAAGTTATCGCGAACCGAATTATCCTTCGACAACGCATCGATATCAACAACAAGCAAGCAATGAAATGTTTCAAACTGCAGCACAGTTTTTACCCAATCAACAAATTTCGAATTCTTCGTCAGTAAATCCTAATCAACGACCAGTTTACTACCCTCAATCAGCGAATTATCCATTTCAAGGGCAACAACAACACGGTGTTCGAATTATTCATGATAATAACACCAATAACAACAATAATACTTTCATTCAACAACGAACAGCGGCGTTCCCTAACGGACATACTAGAATATAAACTACACTTCACCGTTATGTTTTATACATATATATATATTCAATGTATTAGAATGAATGTTTTTGCGTTTGCTTTCTTTTCTATTCACATAAAATGAGATTTGAAACATTTTCAGATTAATCATGAAGATATCTGAACAAACATGGAATGATCTGTTGATGACACCGAACGTGTCTGGTGTCACACATGTCAAATATACCGATAATGGTATGTCCCGTCAAAATGAATACAAGAAAATTGAATAAATTTTTTTTTGAAAATACTTGTGTCATGTAGAATGGTTGAATGAACTGATTCAATGTATTGTTCATGGCTCTTACGAGAAATTCTTTGTTGAAAATCCGAATCTAAGAGATTTTCTTCAGAATGACTCTCAACGGAATGAAATCATGACGAGATTAAATCACGATCAAGAGTTAGTGATACAAAAGATGATCATAATCTCTAAATTTCTTTTTTGTTCTTTGAAAGATTGATCGATCTGCTACATTCTCTTATCGGTATTGCATATCTTCAATTGTTCGTGATCAATAATTTTCTTGGACCCAAAACTGAACTTACTAAATCCGAACAGTCAATCTCCGAAGTATAATGACTGATGGATAACGATCTGTCTTCATAACTTTACTTTTCAGACAACAATCAACGAAGCATTGATGCGCGACGGAGAAACTCCCGTGGCAACAGCTGATAATCTCGAGTATTTATATCAAGCAGAAAGAATATTTCATATCGGCAGAAGTACACATTGGGTACGAGAATTTCATTTCTTGTATAAACCATAGATTTGTGCATCTTTCGCAGACGGACCATTGGTGGATAATGCGAACCTTATTTGTTCATCAGAAGATGATCGAAGAACGTTCAATGACCTTGTATGATCATATTCAACAGTGCATTGATAAGCGTAATGATTAGTTATATTTGAATCCGTCTTATTCTTTTCAATTTCTTTCAGTTCTTACTCACCAATCTGAAATGACTAAGTAAACTAACCGAAATACAGGAAAAGAATTCTTCGATGATTTTGTCATCTTCTTAGAACGCAGAAATTGTTATTTTTCATCGAAATGTCCTATGCATCTCAGTTTTACTACAACTGGAAGCAAGCAGATCAAGCCAGAAATCAAGCTCTTGAACTATCTGCTCTAGAAGTTAATTTAACTGGTAACGAACTCTTGTTTGTACTTTTCATCAGAAAACTCGACCGATCTATTGTCTAGGACAACTCGGCAAACGAACTCGGTATCAGATCAAAAACACATCTCAATTACTTGTTGATATAACACGCAAAGATTCGCATGAAACATCTATTAATAATAATAAAGCAAATGAAGAAACGATGATATTACCAAAAGTAAGTAGAAGATTTCTTCAACTTAGCGAACTGCTCTTTTGTTCGGTTTAGAACATGACATTGAATGATGATGTCGTTCTAAATCAAATTCAATTTGAAAATGGCAATGAATATCAAAATCAAACGATTCAATTAGATGTTCTCGAACAGTTAACTTTGTTATTGATTATGTAAAATATTTTAGTAGTTTTGTAAGAAATTTTCAATCTATCATTCGATTAGATACGATCGACAAGTGAATAGTCCAAAACACGAAATTACCACAGAAGAACAATTAGCTTTTCTAACAGTAAATATTCATTTTTTGTGAAGGACTTGACTGATTTATGTTTGGTAATTAGTATATATTGGCACGTCCAAGCAATTGGTGTGTTCAAACATGTTCACTAACACTACGTTGTCAACATGAAACTGAAAACAAACGCAAAATCGAACGAACACTGTTACAACTCCAGGTAAATTCAAATGATTCATCCATCCACCCAAAGCGAAACTTCTGCTTCTTCTTCATCCAGGAACTAATCGATCAATTCGATCACAAGGAACCACCAAGTTCCTTTCGTTTACAACATTTCTATTCAACATCGGTTTATCCAACGTGGAAATTAAAAGTAACCGAAAGGCTTAACTAATCATTCTACACGAATTCTGTTGCTTTTTTTTTCAGTACGACGTTGCCAACACCTATGTGAAGATTGGTTTGCTGAACAGTGCACTTGATCTGTATCTATATTTAAAGAAATGGACAGATGTGATCATGTGTTATCAATCAATGAAGAAACTCTCATTGGTAAAGGATTCAGCCGAAGTCGTTCATGCGAGAAAATGTTTGACTTTTCAGGCCGAACATGTTATTCGTGAACAATTGAAAATCAAAGAAACTCCTGATCTGTTGTGTTCTTTGGGAGAAGTGACAGACGAGTTTGAATATTTTGAACGTGCGTGGACGTTGAGTAAGGAAAGAAATGGACGTGCACAACGTTTGATGGGAAAATATTATTTCAATCGAGGAAATGTATGAAGAATTTCGACTGAAACCATCGTAGCTCTCTTCTTCATTCGTTTAGTATGAAAAAGCTTGTGAACATTTATGCAAAGCAGTCGAAATCAATTCTTTGCAAGTAATTCAAATGCAAATCTTCCACATTGAAGTGCCACTTCTGCTTCTATTTAGCATGATACATGGTTTTGGCTGGGCAGTTCCGCCTTTCGAACAGAAAAATGGGAATTAGGTGTGCGAGCGTACAGTCGTTGTACTAACATTGAACCAGATGTATGTAAACCATTCATTCATTCTCTTAGTGACAGCAATCATACCTTAACTGACAGACAGTTCACATCTCGCGAGATGCTCGATTGAGTTTTCTTTCCGAAAATTTTCCGAACAGATGTTTCCGATCGTTTTCAAACATGACATTGATGACTTATGTGCCTCGCGTTACTTATGTCAATCATGTCGAATGTTGTAGTGATGTTTTCTGATCTTATTTATAGAACTTCGAAGCGTGGAATAATTTGGCTGCATGTCATACAAAACTGAAGCAAAAGTAAGCGAAAGAGTGCGCATTACTCACGATTATTCTTATTCGCAATGTTTATTTTCAGAGATAAAGCCCATAAAGTTTTTATGGAAGCAATTAAATACAATTATGATAATTGGAAGGTCTGGGAGAATTTTCTCTGGGTATGTTTTTGTGAAAGAAGCCTACTCAAGAGAATTTCATTGATTGTTCATCAAAGACGAGTGCCGATTGTGGAGAAATTGAAGATGTCATCCAAGCTTATCATCGTTTGATTGATTTAAAGACAAAATACGTTGATAAAGAAGTAGAATTAGATTGTCCTGGACGAGGAACGTCAAATAAATCAGCTTTTGTGTCACAGGTACTGCAACGATTGGTACATTTACTAGCCGAAAATGATCACGATGACATGTGGACGAAAATCTATCAAAAATCCTTAGAACTATTCGGAAGATTATCTTCTCAAGTACGATGAACAATTGCCAATGAAGGAATCTGCAATACATTTGAATATTTTAGGTTACGAATGATGCAGATGTTTGGGAATTATACAGTGACCTGTGTCAATTGAAAACCGACGACACTTCCATTGAATGGCATTCCAAAGTAAGCGAAGTCATAAGAAAGATCTCCTTTGATTGAACAGATGATTTCTTTTTCTACTGAATGTTCGCTTGAACTCAACAATGTTCGAAATAAATACTCAGGAAAAGCTTTGCTGTTTTGGTTAATTCTCGAGAAATGAAAGTAGCGTCCGTAGCAGTGCTATTGTGCTTATGCACTGAACCGAAAGATCGACTAATGATTGATCGAATCAAATCTGCTTTGTTCTCCGATAGATTTTACAAAATCTTCAACGAGCGCATCGTTGCGCTGTTAGTCAAACATCTGGTTGGGAGAATGAAATCAACACAATCAACGATATACTGAAACTATCAATTAAACTCGCGAATAGTAAGTTTTTCTCCATGAGAGTTGCATTCTTCGACTAATGTTTTCATATTTCAGCGACAAATGACAAACTAGCTGGACATCAGGACGATGAATCATTCAAGCAACTGTGTCATTCGATTCGGTTAGCCTTGAATTCTGTTATGACACGTTTAAAACAGAAGTACGATTCATCACTGTTGACAACAAACGAAACGATGACTGAGCATATTCAACAACTTGAAAAATTACTTTCTCAATTGACTCATGTGTTAATTAAAAGTTAATTGAATTATATTTCTCATTTTTTGTTTGTTGCTGTTCACAATAAACACGATGGTTAATCAGTGAAGGAGAAGAAGAAGAAAGCGAGATTTGAAATTCGTTATGGAAGGCAAAGACCCACTCCGTTTTTTTTCCTTTTTCTAAATATGTCGGAAAAGAAGAACATGTTTTTTCTCTTCTCTGCTTTTTCCATTAGAGATTCCATATATTAATAGATTTGTCGACGTCAGTGAGGAAAGACGACGAAGGATTCTATCGTTTTCCTTCTTTCTTTTTTCCAATTTTTCCTTTAACACAAGAGAAAGAAAACATATTAATTTAAACAACATGAAAACTACACTATCTCATTAAAAAATTATGTTCACTGGTTGAATTTAACTCATATAACCAATTCCTCCGTTTGAATTTGCCAAACCATTAAATGTAAGTAGAAAATTACAAGGGGGTAAAAGTCTTCCTCTTGTCAATTTGTTTTCTTTTATTTGACAGAAATGCCGGGACATTTATTTCAGCTGTTTTCCTTCGTCGATAAATATTTCTTCAATAAAGAGAAGAAAAACTATGGGAACTTTCTTGAAAGAGAGAGAGACTGGATACTAAAGAGTTCTAGACAATCAGTTGGAAACTCATCAAGTACTATAGTAATAAGAATTCGGTTTTGATGACAGAAGTCGATGCATAACGTTCATTTGTTGTCAGCGATAAATATATACGTCATGATATGAGAAGCAGAAAGGACGAGAAAACGCAAAGACGTCATTTTTGATCGTCAACACGCACTAAACTACTAGACGAATCTCAGTCATTCTCTTTCTATCTAATTTTTCATCTTGATTGGATTCTTCTCGACTAGATCATGACGAGTAGTTTGCGTCCAACTCAACCAACGCCTTTGTTTGTCATCGAAACATGTTCGTCGGACGATATTCCGCAATTAATCAAATCTCCGAAACAATCGTCAACTGTTTCTTCACGTGCATGGAGTCTACCCAACTGTAATGAAACATACAAGGATCTACACGGTGCTATCCATTACTCGTTTTCTAATCGACTGAACAATCTTTTGAAACGTTCACGATCATATCCGAACAATTATCTGTTGTTATATTCCAAAATGAATGAAATTCTCTTTCGAACACAATCACCGTCTGCGTCCATGTCATTCAACGTAAATTTTCTTGATCCTAATCATGGAACATTAACGCCGAGTGGTGCGTCATCACGTTATTCTTTATACGGAAGTTTTTTCGATCTTTCAGAAAGCGGTTATTATCCTCCCTCAGATAATAAATTCTTAACTATCGAAGGTCGACCCCTACTGATTGTGGATCATTCTCCTCGATCAACATCGAATGCTTATCAAGATAAATGTACTGATTGGTTGGATCATCTGACAACAAGTTCAACTTGATCGAAAAGGAAAAACTACGAAGACAAAGTTGTGTTTTTGTTTATTTCTTTTAATCATTATCTTCGACAACAAGATTTTGTATAAATTCTTTATAAGTACATACACCGCCTGATTCATCATCGAGTGCGATGGTCATAAAATCTTGGAATTCTTCATCATTAAATGGTTCACCTAGAAAAATAAAAAGTGTTTTCAAAATAAAATCTTCTTTTTGTTTCTCAATTAAACGCACCTTCTTTACATAGATAGTTTCGTAATTCCTCTTCAGAAATAAAGCCATTATTATCGGGATCGAGAACTTGAAATGCTCGAAGAATTTTGCTTTCAGGTTCGCCTTGATAGCGGCGATCTTTCAAGAGGACGTTCATCACGCTCAGAAATCTATCTAAATGAATTGATTCCGGATTAGAATCGTCTGACATCTAAACAGTAGATTATTTACTTCAGGTGTTATGTCAAAAGATTATCTCACTTCGCTGAGAACATCTTGCAGTTCGCCTTCGGTTGGTACGAGACCAAGTGAACGAACTACAGTGCCTAATTCAGTTGATGGAATGGTATTATTCGCTTCCTGATCGAAGATAGTAAATGCTTCTGTTAAACGTTTCAAACGAGCTTGATTCGCCCGTTCTAAATGAAGAAAACACCTTCAGAAATGATCGTTTGGAATCCATCGAAAGACTGACCTTCACTTTCTCGAACTGGATCTCGTAAGGTCACTCGGGGAACTGCTGGACCAGCTTCGCCCGCAATATTCGTCTCTTCATCGATCGTCGCCATTAATAAAATGTGTTCGAATGTGTTTCCTTAGACTGTATAGTAACTATGGCTATGAGGATTGTTAAGTGAATATTTGTTGGTTTCGAGTTCAAAGAATACTTCTACCAGAAATTGAATAAATAATACAATAATTTGTGTAGAAAAATCAATTATACTCAGGAGAATTAAGAAAATTCTTTTTCTATTCTGGTAGTATTTGCTTACAGCGACATCTGAATCATAATGTCCCTGGTGGAAATCAGTTCATGAAGCAAAACTTGACTTGTGCTCTTCGTTGTTTAATCAAAAATTAGAATGTGAGAAAGCTTGCAAAAAATTGTACTAAAGATAGAGAAATCCAATCACGTAGAACAGAAAAATTCACAGTTACAGCTCCAATGACAATGAAAATAGACGTTTTGATCAATTTTGTGTTGAACGTGCAGAAAAAAAGAAAGAAATGCGCTGATATTGATTAACAAAAACAGATTTGAATTACAATTGAATGTGAATTTGAAGAAGAAACCTTTGCAAATAGTAGAGAAAAGAGGCGAAATCTAAGAACAACATGAAGTGTTCGGTTTCGTATCGGATACAGGCGTCGTACGCTTTGTTGGATCGATGGATATAATTGATGAGTTCCCTCCACTACTGTTCGGCGAATTGGTCGAGTCGTTGACTTGCCGTTGAGAAACGATCCGATAGATTTCTAAAAAGAACAAATAGTTAAACAATACGCGATCGAATTTTACATACCGGTGAGAATCGTCTGAAACGCTTGCTCGACGTTCGTTGAATCTAATGCGGAAGTTTCGATGAACGAAATGCCATTTTTTTCTAGACGAACAAAATCGATTCAAAATTTTACAGGTGTAAAGATTTTTTACCAGAAAAAGCTTTTGCTTCGTCACTTGGTACTGAGCGTAAATGTCTTAAATCAGATTTGTTTCCTACTAGCGTGATCACAATATTTGAATCGGCATGATCGCGTAACTCTTTCAACCATCGTTCGACATTTTCATAGCTGTTATGTTTACTTATATCATAAACAAGTAGAGCGCCCACTGCACCGCGGTAATAACTAGAAAGACATCAGGAAATTCATCGATATTGATCAACATGATGAGACATACGCGCTGGTTATTGCACGGTATCGTTCTTGCCCAGCGGTGTCCCATATTTGTGCTTTAATTGTTTTTTTATCTACTTGAATGCTTCTGAAAAGGCGCAAAGACAATGTTGATCATCGTTCTTTTATTTTGAATTACCGTGTTGCGAATTCCACTCCGATTGTGCTTCTACTTTCGAGGTTGAATTCATTTCGAGTGAAACGTGAAAGCAAATTACTCTTTCCAACACCTGAGTCACCAATCAACACAACTAAAACGAAAGTAGTTATATTCGTTAGTCACCTTTTTCTGACTGCGTGTACTTTTAAACAAGTAATCGTATTCGTCCTCTCGAGCCATTTCGATTTAAATTTGAAAAGAGTAAAGTACCTTGCAGATTTCAAATTCGATTATATATCTTGCTAGGTGTGACGCATCGATTCAACAAAATCTCATTGGTTCATAAGGTTCTAATTCACACTCTGATTCATCATGGACTCTCAGGTAGATGAAGATAAAGACAAATGGAGATGACGCTAGATGATAGGCATTCGAATCCCAAGGAAATTTTAAAAAAACAATTCTCCGAGAAAAGTTCTTTCTGAGAATGTAAATTTGTGAGTCTAATCTTATCATCAACGAAAATCTTCATACATTTTTTATTCTTATGTCTTAACGATTGTGATATTTGCATTGTATTCACTTTAGAGAATGTCTATATAAAGTCCTCGAAAAATGACTATGAATTGACAATAAAAAACAACGATTGATAACATGTCACAGGCAAGTCACACGAGCGAAATTAAATCACCAACGTTTTCAACCACACCAACGTGGTTAAACCGAGCACGAATTATCAGTGCTCTGGCATACATTCTTATTCTTATTGGTTATTTAATCTTCATTATCGTTTGTATTGCACGGTATCCATCGTGTGAACGAGCCCCAAGTACGCCTTGGTGGTTCAATAGTGTATTTCTGCGTTTATCCACTCGGACGTTGACATTCAATGATATCCAGCAGAAGCTGAATGACTATCAAAGCAATTTTAGTCTCCAAGCACTTTGGCTGAACCCGGTGATGCGTTTATCCGCGGAATCCAATCCATTGGCTTGGAATGATATAGAAATGAATCTTGGCGGTGAAAGTGCTCTGATGAATTTGATTAATAAGTCACATGAGAGTGACCTTCGGATTATCGTTGATTATCCATTGAATCATTTGTCGATTCAATCGCCGAAGTATCTAGCAAACGATGATTCCTATTTTGTATGGAATGACCAAGGTAATCTGAGCAATTGGGTGACAGTTGACAATCCACAGAAATCAGCGTGGACTTACAACAATCGGAAAAACTCGTTCTATTTGCATCAATTCGATCGAAATAGTGATGCAATCGATGTAAACTATCGAAATAACCGAGTATTCAAGGATGTAATCAATTCTTTATCGTCTTGGGACACTAAATATCTCTTCGATGGATTTAATATCCAAGGCATTAGCTATGCGTATGAGGATTACGAATACCAAAACGAAGATGTCAATGGCTCGAGTCGAACTCGGCATCTCGATGAAGATTATCTACTACTCGCTCGTATCAAATCCGAAATCAATCCAAATAAGTTGCTTCTGCTTGATTCTGTCGATTCTCTGTCAACTTCTAATGATCAAATTTTAACACGTTATTATGGTGATGAAAACAAATCCTTAGGCGGTGTGCAAATAGCTTCGATAAATGATTACATTTTGACTGACGCACATTCCAACAATGTCACAGGTATTTTTCATCGGTATTCTCAATCAATCTTTTTCCAACGAAACCAACCGTTGATTTGGTCTTCACTATCATCGAATTCTCAGTTGAACGAAGCATTTTTCGCTGCGTGTTTATTTCATGTTGGTGTTGTTGCAATCGATCTCGAACGACAAGGACAACAATTCACAACTGACCAACTTTCTCGTCTTAGACAAATTTCGACCTTTGTCCGCACACTCGATGTATTTCGTGCCGGTCGCATTCAACAGAATATTTTATCTGATTCAAAACTGCTAACTATCGAACGAGCCCGACGTGGTTCACGTCATCATATTATTATAATTAACTTAAGTAATACCGTTCGAGAGGATAAAATTGAATTAAAAGAAGGAAATACCAATGCTGTCGAGGTTCTTCTAACCAATCTGGCAAATCCCGGTGTCAAATATGAAACGAATGCATTGCTTGATATGACTGAGACGATTCGATTAGAACCCTATGAATACATTATCCTCCGTTGGTCTCCATCCATCGACGGACTCGGAATTATTTTTTGAAGTTCATTTATTTTCTTGTCAAAACTTTTATTTGTATTCCATTTCAATAAAATTCTTCTTTGCTGTCTCTTCCTTTCTCGTCTTGACACTCTGTTCATTACTTATTTCCGAAGACTTAAAAAAAACATCGTCGCAATTGTTTTTTTACAGCAACCAAGCTTTCACCAGCACAGGTTTTCTAATTATTTCCCTTTTTTTTTATTTAAAACAAAAAGAAAGTCATATATTTACTTTAAAAAAAAAGAAAAATATCGTTTCAGATATTTTCTTTTACAGACGTGCTTTTCAGTCTTATTTCCTAGAAAGAATTTCTCTCTTCTAAGTATACTAAAAAACAGACAAAGAAAATAACAAAAGGTCTGACGTAAGCAAAAAAAACTAAATTTTATTTTTTTGTCTCTCTCTTTCTTTCTCACTTACTCTCGTCGATAGAAAGTGCACATACTTTTCTAGTTTTGAGAATCATTTCTCATTTGGGAAAAGTAAGTGAAGGTTTGTATTCATCAATCCATCATGTCTTACGACCATCAACAACATCGATCGTCACCGCCACCAGCGTATAGTGAAGCAGCTGCTGGTGGCATGGAGAATGAGATGTACATTGACGGTACATTGTACGTCGATGGAGTACCGGTTAGTCGAGCTGAGCAGCAAGGACGAGGACGTCGATATCAAAATCAAGATAACCCCTGTGAAAAAGCGCTGTCATTGATTCGAAGTAATGTCACGGATGAGTTTTTTGTTCTTTGAACAGTCGAACGTTGCTCTTGTGTTTGAACAGAACTTTGGGCAACGCAACAAACCGAACGTATCGATCGCCATCAACAGAAAGATAAATATGTTCGTACAACCATTCGAGAACTGATTGTCTACTTGATTTTTCTGACAATTTTATCAATTGGTAACGAAAGGATTTAGTTTTGTGAATTGTCGGAAACTTGCATTTTCTGTTTAGTTGTGTTCGGAATGGTCAGCAGTAATATGTTTCTATTGACACAAGCATTGAAAAGTGTCTTTACTGATCCACAGTTGACTGATGAAACGAACAATAAAACGGGTCCAGCATTTACCGATCTCGACCGTATGGAAGATTTTTGGCAGGTAAAACAAACCATAAGGATGTTCCTATTGATGCTGTGGTTTTTCAAATAGTATATGACTGATGTCGCATCGCCGGGTTTCTATACAGAACAGTGGTATAATACTGAAAATGTGTCTGAATATGGTTATATTCTATTTGAAAATCGTCTTCTGGGTGCCGTGCAAATCCGTCAGAAGAAAGTTCGAAATAACTCATGTCTCGTTGCTGATGACTTCAAACAAGAAATCAAATTCTGCTACAACTCATATGCGCCTGCTTACGAAGACACGGACACGTTCGGGCCATGTGAAAATCTCAATGCAAGCAACTGTACCTATGATGCGTAAGATTGTCTTCAAATTCCACATTAGAGGTTGTTGTTTTGTCCTTGATAGTTTCAAATATACGCCATCAACGTCATGGTTTGGATTAAGTACAACTGGTCAAGTTAGTGTCTATGATCAGGGTGGTTTCACGATGACATTTGGATCATCATCGACAGTATTTGCCACGGAAATCGACCAACTATATCAAGGGTATGTGGAAAAAAAACTGCGCGTTGACGTTTAGCGAATGTGAGAGTGTTTAGACTTTGGATTCAACGTGGTACTCGAGCTGTTCTTGTCGATTTCACGATTTACAATGCAAACTTGAATCTCTTCTGTCAAGTTCAGTAAGTTTGTCAACAGATTCGACTCCAGTGAACTAAACAAATCTGATTTAATTCAGATTACTCTTCGAATTCCCAGCTGTTGGTGGTTTAATCACTTCATCAACCTTTCGTGCTGTGAAATTGCTTCGTTATGTTCAAACGTTCGATTATTTCGTTCTCGGTTGTGAAATTCTCTTCGTCATCTTCATTATCTACTACACCATCGAAGAAATCTTGGAAGTAAGTGCCTTGTAAATCGATAAATAGCGTTCATTTCCATTTTCTATAGATTCGCAATTTCAAACTCGCATATTTCAAATCGATCATGAACTGTTTGGATATCATCATCATTCTTCTCTCGTACGTCTGCATTGTCTTCAATATTTACCGACAAGTTCAAGTTAATTTATTACTTGATGCATTACTGCAAAATGATCAAACTCAATACAATGATTTTTCATTCTTATGCTACTGGCAATATCAATTCAATATCATCATTAGTATAACAATCTTCTTGGCTTGGATTAAAGTGTTTAAATACATCAGTTTTAATAAGACAATGACACAGTTGAGTGAAACATTAGCTAAGTGTGCACGAGACATATCGGGCTTTGCCATTATGTTTTTCATAATCTTTTTTGCCTACGCACAACTTGGTTATTTGACATTCGGTATTCAAGTGGAAAGTTTTCGAGCATTTCAATATTCGGTGTACGTTAAGCGAATTGCATTTCATTGTATATTATTTTCTTTCGTTTAGTTATACGCTATTCTTGATTATTTTGGGTATCTTCGACTTTCAATCACTCCAACAAGCTCATCGTGTTCTCGGTGAGATATTTTCCGATCAATTTCGATAGATAATCTCGCGATTGTATTTAGGACCATTGTTCTTTTTGACATATGTCTTCTTCGTCTTCTTCGTTTTATTGAACATGTTCTTGGCTATCATCAATGATACATATGTTGAAGTGAAAGCTGAATTACGTAACAAGAAGAACGAATTTGAAATTAGTGATTTTGTTAAACAAGGTTATACCAAGATGCGTGAACGTTTAACAGTCAAACGTGATCGAATTGCTGATATTCGTCGTGCACTAGCATTGGCTGATCTCAATCGCGACAAACGTCTTGAATTCGACGAATGGCGTACAGAAATGAAATCTCGTGGTTATGCTGAAGAAGAAATCGAAACTATTTTTGCTAAATACGATTTGAACGGCGATCGTGTCTTAGATGAAAACGAGCAACGGGCATTGAGCAACGATTTATTACGACAAAACGATGCCATTCTTCGTGAAATTGATGAATTGAACATGTCAAAGAAAAATAAGTAAATAAATCACAAACCATGATGTATATACTTTCTTTTTGGTTTAGCATGCCGGTTGATAATGTCGATGAGGACAATGAACGTAGCAAAAGCGCCGCTTCTCAACGTTTACAAGCCCATGAAGTATCAGTTGAAGAATACAATGAATTGGCTAAACGACTTGATACCATGGAAACCTCCGTTGGATTCGTTTTGACAAAAGTATTAAAAAAAACATTCGTTTCAGGCATTGTTTGTAAGCATTCCTTTTTTTAGATCGACAATGTCGCTTCAAAATTAGATGCGTATGAAAAACCGAAGAATAAAACAAACAAGAAAGGTCGTCCATCGGATTCGCGAAATGTAAGAAAATATTGATGTAGTCGTAACGACAGCTTTGTCTGTTTGTTTTTTTTTCATAGACAACTGATGAGATGAATATGGAATCATTCGATGAATAGTATGATCAAGTACGACTCTTTCAATGATAATAAACACGGACATGCGTTGACTCTGTTTTTTCTGAAGTTTTAATCAATTAACATTTCGTTTCTCATCAAAGATAATCACTGCTGCTGCTTTTGTGTTCGTCTCGTCATTTTTTTGCCTGAAATTCTCTCAAGCTGAAATTAATATTTACTTACGTACATATATATATTCTCATTCATTTTACTCAAATAAATACGATCGAAAGATGTAAAAAAAAACTTTCATTTTAATATATATCAGAAGAACTGATCTGAACTGACACGTATATACATTCATGTTGTTAATCTTTATTCCAAAAAAAACAAACAAACCTAGTGTAATTGAAAAAGCATCAGCAAGTATAGCAAAAATCTGAGACGTGTGTATATAGGAGAAAGTTAGGGGATAAGAAATCAAGTCAATAACCGACTGACTAACCGACACATAGACAAATGTAAAGAAAAAAAAACAACTAGAGAAACAAAAAATATGCACCGGTGAGTTTGTACGAAGTCAAGAAGAGAAAGAGAGAGAGAAGAAAATGTCTGTTTGGTTTTTATCACAAGATCGAAAATAAATTTCATCAATTCACCCATAGAAGACGAAACCACGAGAATTCCAAGAGTACGAAGGTCTTTTCATGTCGAAATTATAACGGTGTTTGATTATGTTTATTCGATGATGTTAAGGGTCGATAGTCATCATCGTCATTACCTGAACTAGCAGGACTTACCGGACGTTCATCGTCACTAGTGGGACGGTAGAGAAGAGATGATGATGATGTCATGGTTGGTTTCTCGGTACTTGAACTATTACTTGCAATTAAACGACGAAATACGCTACTAGTAGATTTACTTGCTGTTGTTGGAGGTTTAGTCGATGTTGGTAGAAGTGATGCACTTTTGTTCGGTGAATTTGGTTGTGTTGGCGATTCAAGGTCAATGATTGTTGACTTTTCGAGATATCTTGGATGAGATTTAGTATCACCAGGAGGATGGTGTAAACGAGATTTTGGTTTCGGTGAGCGACCGGGATGCAATCGGGTATTAGTTATGGGATGAAATGTACTACTTAACGGCTGTTTGAGACTAGTTGATGATGATGTTAGAGGTGCTGGTGCTATTCGATTGGAGATTGAACCACGAGCTATTGGTGAAGCACCTAGAGCAGCCACTGATGAAATGTTTGTGCGATTGTAAATAGATGGAGGTGGTGGAATCGAAAGGATACTTGAATCGAAACCAGATATTTGACGTAGAGGTGGTGTTGCAACTGTATATTCACTTGTTCGTGATGATTGTCGAGGAATATTCTGTGTTTCAGTTGTTGTTGCTGTTGCTGCTGCTGCTGCTGCTGCTGCTGATGATGATGATGATGGTGGTGGTTGATTGACCTCGAATAAATTCGTTTTTGAAGTTAAATCTGAATAGAATGAAGGCGTCTCAAATAGTGGAGATATTGCCACTGAAGTAACATTCATTTCAGGGGACAGAGTTACTGCGAACGGTGATAACGGTGTTATTTGTGGTGAAGATCGTTTTCGAGTCGGTGATGATGATGGAACAGGTCTCGCAATCGGAGTAAAAGTGTTGTTAACTGATGTACTCAATGGAGAGAGAAAATGGAAAATCTGACTAATCTGGTCATCGATATGCGACATGCGTTTAGTCAATGCGCGCACTTCATTACTCAAGTCACTTTTAATTTCAAACAATGACGAAAGTAATTGTTGTTCACCGTATTGGGATGAAACACTGCGATGTGGTCCCAATGGCACATTAAGATCGGAATGAGATTCATTTAATAATTTCTAGTGAGACGGAAAGAAAGGACAACGAATCGGTTTAATTATTATTTCGATCAAAGAAAATGTTTACCTGTTCATCAGCTCCTTCTTCGGATACCATCAAACTATCGCGACGAGCTCCTCGTGGAATAAATAGACTCAACGGAATGGATGATTTCCTTCCATTACTATCGACTGACTTAGTTAATGTATCATCATCGGATATATTTGAATCAAACGGATTATTAGTTTGCGGTTGTGTCGACGGTTGCGGTGGCTTACCACCTGGAACTAACGGTTTTGTGATATCATTTTCTGGTTCAGTCGAGCCAGCTTTTAGCCATTTCCATTTACTCGATTTTGGATGTTGTTGTAATGGTGGACTTTGATTAACGGATGTAATTTGCGAGGTTTGAGATTCTTGTGTTTCAATACGTTCTGAGATGGTTTCTAGTTTGTCTCGTTGTTTAACCGTAGATGAAGAAGGTAGTTGTAAAAGTTGAAGAGTCGATGACGATGAACTCATCGGATTCCCAGATGAATCGATTGGTTCTGCACTAGGAGGTTGAACGACTGTTTCTGGTATCGAAGGTAATGCAGCGGTTCCTGTTAATAATGATGATGGTGCTGTTCCTCCTCCTGTTGCTTGCTGCTGGGATTGTTGAGGGGAATTGTTGGATGTTGTTGACGAAAGAGATGTATTGGGATTGCTCTGGGAGGCAGCACGGTTCTCTTGAGAGATCTTACGAAACTTTGATATCAATTTGCGTACGGGATGATCTGAACTAATCTGATCGAGACCTTCATTTTTTCTCGTTTCTGCTAATTCACGTTCACGTTTAACATCTGCTATTTTGCGAAAGACAACCTAAACGGGGGAAAGAAAATTCGTATAAGAAAACACGAAATGAATGATTGGAAGAAAAGATATATACGCGATGTCTTAAATTGTAAGTGAGCACCATATTTCGAGCAAATGACACACTGAATGGATGATAAAAATCTAACACTTCAAGCAAACGTTCTCGTCGAATTTGATGCAAATTACAATAAGTTAATGCGCGAACATTCGCAGCAGATTGACCAACATTGTCACGATTTTTACTCCAAAAATCATCACCGAACACATCATTAGTGCCTGAAAAAGTTTCATTCAAAAGATTTACTCGAATCCAATTTTATCATTTTTACATACTAAGAATAGCTAAAACCTCGTCGTCTTGTATAACTTCCAATGACCCCGAAACGATAAAACAAAGCACATCAAGACTTTCTCCACAATGGTATAACATATCTCCCGGTGCTGAATGATTAATATGGAAGTGCACAGCTAATGCACGTAAACAACCATCACTCGCTAAACGAAATGCAGGATGTTCATTGAATACGCTTCGGTTCATATGTACACATATATCAGCACGCATGTCTTTTGGACAATAATTTAAAACTTTTGTCGCATCGATTCCTTTCGTCATCGCCCATGTTGATACAACATAATCCATAATACGTTCATTTAATTGATTAGGCATACCATGTAATCGCATGAATTCTCGAATACTAATTTAAAGAAAAGCATTAGCCTTCTTCTCCATCGAGCGAACACACATACCTGCTCAACATTTCATGATATCGAGCTGTTGCCGAATACATTTGAGTAAATATAGTTGTAACATTACCAAAAATAGTTGCATAAAGTAATGAACCAATGAGCATCATGACACACGTAAAGATCTTCTCATTGTCACTATTCGCCGCGACATTTCCGAAACCAATACTAGTCAATGAACTCATGGTATAGTAAAGTGCCGTGACATAAGCTGCTTTCCGACATGTACCATTCGATTCATAAGCTGTTAGATTACCATAGGAATCGATACATGCATAATGCAATTCCCTATCCATTTTCACCAACCAACTGTATTCCATCTACATTTAAGAACAAACAAGAGAATGTTTATTTTTAATATTCATTTTATCTCGACAATTAAAATTAGAATAAATTTGATTTCACGAGTAATTTCATCGATTCTATTGGAAATCACATCGTTCGAGTCGTATTGAATGCCTTTGTTTTCTTTTATTTGATTCATACTGTCCGTAATATAAAGTGACTTGTTAATGACTTCAATTCATCAATTTACATTCGATAGAAAACTTCTTGCTGAATAACTTCCAAGCTCAATTCAATCGAGATTCTCAACAAACTCCAAGCAATTTACTCGTTGTTTCTTGACAACTTTTGTCCTTATTCTAATCACTTAAACGATACATTTTTTGTTTTGCCTCTTCCAATCTACTCCACTGACTTAGTTTTCATGCGATACTAAGCGGTTTAAAAACTTGATCAAAGTAAATCAATCGATACGTACTCGTTTACCAGGTCCTCCACGCCCTTCTCGAAATCCGATTGTATACCATACGCAAGCAAACCTAAGCATATAAATCAAAAGTAATTATCACGAACACAGCGTCACTTTACCAATGAGCAACAAGGACAAAAACACAAATGAGTAGTAAAAGAACGGCGGCACCATATTCTAAATAATTGTCTAATTTTCTAAACACACGACCAAGTCGTAATAGACGTAGGACTTTCAATGCTGAAAAGATGCTTCCATAACGTTGAAAGATATCGATCTGAAATAGAAAATCAATTGAAAGATCAGTTAGGTAAACCATGTGACCATATTTACTTCTTCAGCTTCTTGAAATGCATTAAATACATCGTATGGTAAGCAAGCTAAGAGATCAATAACAAACCAACTTTTCAAATATGTTTTCCTGATACGTTTTGGATCAGATATAACTTCTCCGGATTCTGAATCAAACAAAATTACGCTCAAACAAAGTAACACAGACAAAGAAAGTCTTTACTTGTGTGTACATATGTCGTATGAAAATTCAAAATAATATCAATAAAGAAAATAACATCGACAATACTATCAACAACAAGTAATGGCACATCATCTAATGATTTACTTCGAAATGCTGCATGATAAGGTACTAGTAATGACGTATAAAATGTTAATAATAGAATTACCCAATCCCAAACAGTTTTAAATGTACAATAGTGAAGAATTATATGTGGTGGAGTACTTGGTGCTTCTTGTCGATAGCTCTATACAAGACCAAGAACAAGCCGATTTGATTATATTCTAGATTAGATCAACTTCATTACATACCGGTAATACTTCTGCACTTAAATTGAGTAACTAGAATAAAAGGAGAAAGAATGAACTAAATCTTTTCTTTGTATTCATCTGCAACATACATTCGGTAATTGTGATGGTTTTGTCGGATCAATTTGAATTGATTTGGCAGTCGGTGTGGCAAAATTCATCAAAATCGATCGATTTCTTGTAACAGATTTTGCTATCCGAGCAAATTTACTCAAACCACCTAGAAAACAACAAGTAAATCGATCTGCGATCATTTCACTCTTAATAACCTTTCGTATCTTCCGTTTCAATGGGTTGTTTAAGCGCAGTTATATCCGTAAATGTACATAGATAGAGCACCACCGTATCGCGTTCATTTGTTATCGGGGCTATTTGCATAAATACCCATATTGGAGTTTCTACATACGAAAGAGATTAGCTAATGGGTAACATCTATGCATGAACATACTGTTCTTTTTATATAAAAGAACTTCAATTTGTTCGATATGACAATTTTCCAATGCATCGCGGATTTTGGATTGTGTGTCGGCACTTGTTAATTCGCCATACATGAAATTACACGTCGAACTTTTGCTCATTAGGTCTGCTCGTAAATATCCGGAGATTTTTGTAAAGCCGTCATTGGAATAAACAATCGGATACTCAACAATTTGAGCATTGGATAAAATGAACGCCGTGTCTAAAATGAGAAGAGAATCATAACCGACGAGTCGTCGTTAGATGAGCATTATTTCAACTTTCACTCAATAATTCATTCTCACACTTGTATTATTTACATATTTATCAAGTTCTTCGAGTGTTTTTCTTTCATTCATATTCTATCTCGATGTTAAGATCTTCAAAAATCATCTGTCAACAAAGTATCTGATTGATCCCGACAACATTTGATGAGGATATCGGTTGTTGGAAATGAAATCCAGGGTAGGAGAAGTATTCGATTCTATGCGAGTTTCTTTAATTGATTTCTTTTCTTTGATTTTCGACAGACGTTCACAGTACTGACGTGAAACACATACACGGATATTTTCAATATGAACGCTGAAGGCGAATTGTTAAATAATGTATGTGTATTTCCCATAGGATCTCTCATTTACTATTCTAAAAGAACATTTGTCGCCAATTCAGTTTCTTGCATGTGTAGCAACCCTCCTCGTCATATGTATATAGGGAAATTATTGGTGTGTATGTGTGTGAAAGCTCAACAGGAAATATTATTGAAATATATAGCTTCTATTCTTCTTCAATACATCTAATAAGATTAAAAAAAGCCAAAAGTGCAAGCGGCAAAAAAAGTAACAATCAGAATATTATATCCAGATGGATAATTACGAGTTAAATTAAGGAGAAATATCGAAATTATATGTAGACGATTTGGTTTGAACTAAAGCGGTTCATTTAGAAGTAAGATTAATCGAATGATTTGAGTGTGTTCCAACATTCTTTCCAATCTATTCTTATCATCGTCTGTGACTATTTTTCTTTCTGTGAACTCGTAGTTAAAATTGAATAAATGTAGATTTTTGTAAATCAAGATAAACATGAGATACTTACGGGCACCACTGCATTTACGGACGATTGAGTCAAGGAAGGTATTTTGAGGTGCAACCAAGCCACGTCGCGACCCGGGCATTAATGCTCTGGAGTTATTCTAAATATACAAATAATAGCAAGTAGAAAATAATCAGTCATAAACATAAAGTCGAAGTTTCTTCTATGTTTGATGCGTTTCTTTTTCTTCTTCTCCTCTCTCTCTCTCCCTTTGTTCTTATCGATTCTTAGAGGACAATGATCGAGAATCGTCCGACTGCGTTCTATTCCGTTTTTCGAGGATTAGGTTCGTTAACAGACCGGCAGCGTGCCATGATCAAGAGTCTGATACACCCTGCTCTCTGAGTCTCTCTCCCTTTTCTCTCGTTTTTTCATCAAATTAGACGTAGAAGAGGAGAAAAGTATAGCAAAACAAAACCAAACCAACAGAGGGAGAGAAAGTGCACAAGAGAGTCTGGCTAAGAAACAATGGAATAAGAGAAACGGGAAAAACTTTCAGAGAGAAAGGTAACAAAAAAGAGAGGGAGAGAGAGAGAGATTTATTTTACAACAGGAAAATGCATATTTCTATTTTGTGCGACCGGAACAAATTCGAGAATTCTTTTTTTCCTCAGCCCAAAAAAAGGACGAAGGAGAAGAAGAAAATCATCTAGTAAAGGATCATTGGTATATATATATATATTTGTATTTGTTTTAGTGAAACCTACTTGATTCTGTAATGGTAGTAGATGCATTGATGTTCAGTCGCTGACGTGGGTGAGACATGCGGCGGCAGTGACGACCGTACACCATCGTTAAAAATATTCGTTCAGACAATTAGAGATCTAGAAGAAAAGGACAAAGTTTGATTTGAGAGCTAATGTGAGTCGAAAACACGCCGAATTCGATAAGAATAGATAATTAAGTGTTTTTGTGTCTTTTCAAAGAAAAGAGAAAGATGACGATGAGAGAAGATTGATTCGATATCGGATCTTCGAAGATTACAGACTTAAAGCTTAAGATTTCTCATTATCGTTTTCAGTAGCACTTTTGTTCAAAACAAAAAAGAAAGAAAATGTAAGTCTTCTTAAAAGATAAGACTGAAAATGAAGATTAAAACGAGATTCTTCTTGTTCTCTGTGAGTCTTCCTTCTCAACTAAATACCGTCGGATGTGACCTTGAAAACAATTAAGCTCCGATTGTTCAACAGATAAACACTAGGACATTAGATAAAAAATCCTCCTTTCATTTGCCACGCTTCTCTTCCGGATCAACATTTGTCCTGTTTTCTTCTTTGCTAACTCTAATGATCATGTTTGTGTCAGAAATCGGTGACATTCCATTCTTATTAGTTGTCCAAACACTTGATCTCGCCTTCCTTTTATGTTACTGCGACGAGAACCACAAACAATATATCATTCTAGTGATTCTTTCTTTGCTTTAAGTAAATATTAATCTAAAGACGAATGGAATGACATTACCTGCCTTAGAATAGCAAACTTGCCATTGATGCTGGTGATAAGCATTTTTTAAAAGAAAGAAGAAAAAGAGAAGAATCTAATATAGCTGTTAGTTAATTTCTATCGTCGGTGTGTCGCTACTGTGTGTGTGTGAAACTCCTAAAACTCAATTACATTTATGAGTTTGAACACACCGTTGCATATACAAATCAAAGTGCTGTTCTTCTGTTTTTCTTTTCTTTTCCCATTTTCTTCTTCTTCTGTTTCTTTTTTTTTAGTTTCTTAATCAAGATCTATCATCTAGTTGATGAAATATGGCATAGGAAGATGAAGTTGACGACGAAACTAAAGAAATAAAGAGAAGAAAGTAAATGAGAGTAACGGAAAGATAAAGAATGAGTAAACGAAGAGTATAAAAGCGTTTGTCTGCCCGTGACGCGTTCATCAAGCAATGCTGATAGTTGCAACTTTATTCGTCGAGTTTTCTTTTCTTCTTCTTTTTTTAACCTGTCTCTTCCTTTTTTTACCTCAAACATTTCCATCAGAACTTTGCCGTCTTCTATGTCTCTTATCTCAATGTACGGAAAGAGGACATGATATCCATCTCGTTTTGCTTCATATTCGTGAATGTTCCTGCAAATTTCCCATACACGAACTTTCGATGATGAATGTCCTCTATCAGTGATTATATTCCATATAAAGATAGATTAAAGATTCTTATCAAACATTCAACTTTGTCCGACACAAACAGGAAACATCATTCTTCATTGTTTGTGTTTTATACGGGTACGAGAAACAAAGGAAACTCTTACATATGAATGGTGAAAGTTAAAAAAAAAGACAAAACGACGTTGACCATAGCAAATGACGATTCGTGGTTGAGCATAAATCTATGACAAAGTCTTAAGCATAGGAAAAAAGAGGCATACTGAGAAACAGGAAAAATAACAACAAGAACATTAACGATGATGATGAAGATTGAATTTCATCCGAACGTGCTTTTTCAGAACAATCCAACGAAGAGTTCACGGAGAACAGAAAACTAATATTCATGAAATCAAAATCAGCTCAATTGACACGTTAGACATCATTAGATGAAATGATCAAAACACTTCGAAGTACTTCTACTTCGTTCGACACAGAAAAAAAAACGTGCTCTGACATCCGAAAACCCTTTTTTCCTCTTCCATTTCATTTATCTCGTTATGCACAATCATTATTATATTACTGATCTGTAACGATCAACGTCAGTCGTACATTTTTCATCGAAGCTTTCAGAAAGTAATCCTACTAATGCACACACACACACATTGCTTGTTAGCTACTTTTGACGCCCCGCTAAGTGTCTATTATTTGCAGCCGGTGAACGTGATTAATCCAAACGAAAGATTCGCCAGTTGAACGAGAAGAGGAAAAACAGAAAAGTAATTCTCAGGAGAGATTCTCTATAGAAGTGAAAAATAATCTATTCTCACTTCTCACATGTTATGACAATCAATACTTTTCTTTTCCTAATTATCAAACATGCTATTCAGTTCTTTTCAAAAACGGTTTCTCCGCGTATTGTCATCGTCCATCGAAAAAACACGAAACAGCATAAATACAAGAAATATAAAATAATCCCATGTGATACAATAATCAATTATAGATATTTATGACTTAAATCAATGGAAATCGGTTCGTTTTTCGAGTTTTGTGCACTTCAATTTGTATAACAATGCGAAAATATCAAGGGAAAACTGCTCTCTTCTTGTTCAGTTCACGTCGCGAGCAAATGTTCAATCGTCCACTGATTATTCTTATTTAAAAACAACAAACTCAACGGAAAACAACTGATGTGCTTATTGTTTACATTGATCGGAGAGAAATGTTCGAGATCGTTCTTTTTTGCTCTCTCTCTCTCTGTCTGATTGTTGTTATTCATAAATTTTATATTAATTTCACACAGAACGAACGCACATTTTTCGGCTGAAGTCATCTCGGATTCATGGTTGAAGCAATGTACTTGAGTAATCATTGGATATCGCCAAAGTTCCTCTTATCTTATTCTAATCCCACCTAGGAATAATTCATTCAACTGAAAAGCAACAGACAACGGCAGATGAATGAGCGAGTCCCAAATGAAATTGTCATTAGATATTTACATAACAAAACACACACACACACGCACTGAAGACAATGAGAATTATCAATTGGTAGATGAATTGTACGGACTTCAATTATTGACTTTGCCAAAAAAGAACTCAGGAGAATAGAAGATCATTGTCTTTGTCCTCATTCATAATACTTTTCAGAACACACTTAACAAATGAGATTGATCAATTTCGCTTTTTTTGTATCTAATGATGAATTTCAATGGCACACCTTCCAGACGAATTCAATTGTACACTGTTTGACCTGAGATTTATCGAGAAATTAGTCGATAATCTTCACGCAAAATTCAGCAAAGTTTCATAGATAGTTATTTCTCTGGTAGAAACATTGCATTTGGTCATAATACTTTAACTCTAACATAGTGTTGATAATTATCGGTTTAGAAAGCATTTGTATCAAAGAATTAGGATTGTATTTGCCTGGAAGATCGATGAACAAACGTGCAGATTTTGAATAGATGTAATGAATCTATTGAAAATAAAGTTTCTATTATTAATAATCAGTTAGACTAATTTGTTCCACTGGACATTCTTTCTTTTAACACAATCTACTGCTGATTTTAATATATATATATATAGATGTATATATATTTATCGATCGTAAGTCAACCGGTAAAGTATTAGTCTAAATAGGCATTTCCGAGATGATTTCGTTCTTTTTCTCTTCGAAGAACTTCTTATATAACAACATCTTGTTCTTATGTCATGATGTACATATCTGTTCAATCAACTTGTGGAATAGATTATAGTCATTTTGTTAATCAAATGGAGTAACTGTCAATACGATTTTTCTTTTCACTGAAGAATAAAGTTTTGTTAATTCAATACTATTTTCGAGGATTCATTAGTTGAAGTAACAGTCAGTTCATTTTCTTTAATGCTTTCTTAGTGAAGAAAGACGAACAGTAGGCAGACTATGATGATGATGATGCTATTCGCCCGCCTTCATCCATTGTCTTACTGTCATCCAAATGACCAATTCATCGATTTGAAACAATGATAACGATAACAATTGATGTCGTCAGTTGTACTCCAACTGATAATGACCATAGCGAAAGACGATGATTGAACAGAACATGGAAACTCTCCGTATCATCTGAACATGTGTGTTGATAGTCAATGTGAATTCACAGGGAAAAAAACGTCGTAGCAAGGTCAGTCGATGATTAGTTGAATAATGAGTAGCTGTTAGATCATGGTCAGTTTGTTGGTGTGCTCGTGTATCCTCAAGAGTCTCATTCATTGCATTTGTATGCTGAAATGAGCATTCGAGCATGAACGAAAGATTAATCAATGTGGCACCAGAAGTCGCCTAGAACATGGTACGCACACGCACGAACAGCTATTGTTCATACAGATGAACTTTCTCACTCGCATTCAGTGACTTGTTTTAATGAGCATACCTTTCTCTCACTTTCGATGTATTTTTAACAAGACAAATGTTGAACAAAAAGAAAAGAAAGTTAGCCTGTATCCATTTCTCCTTCTTCTTCTTCGTCTTTCTCCTTAGCAATAATAGACTTCGAAATCAAATCTTTATTTTTGTTTCCTCTCATCGATAAAATACATTTGCAGCTAAGTAGAAATAGTTCTCATATGTCTCGATGAGTTTATTGTTGATAGTATCATTATTTTTCATCATGATATACGATAGACGTAGACACTTGAGCGAGAGGATGATTTGGTTCGACGAGCAAAAATGAGATTGTTCGAAAGGAAAATAACAAATTCTTTTCTCAATTATTAATCGATCTTGAACCAGTTCCATCTGGCTCTATTGATACACATGTTGGATAAACATTGCGTCGTTTTCTTTACCTTGATAGATATCATAACGATGAGTAATTTCTAAACGATCAACAATCAATTTTCTTTTTTTTTATCAAGCCTTGACAATGAGTTAGTCTAATACGTATTTGTTTGTTCAAATCGATGCATTCAACAGCTTGTTTAGTTTAGAAGAAGCATCAGCTTGTACATAGAATCAATATGGAAAGATATATATAGAAGGAAGGACAAAAGTGATTATCAGTTTCTATTTGATTGTAGATTGACAGTTAACTGTTTATCGTTGATCAACAGATGACTGCACGATTGTTGTCAGAAGTACAAACATCGAAAAATAGCAAATATGACATCGGATTGAAATGAGTGTGAATTAATCGCGATTGAAGAAGAAACAAAAAAGAGAGAGAATGTGAAGATAAACGAGCGTGAAAATGGCTATTGCTTCAATAACACTCACTTCTTCTTCTTCTTTTTGTCAAAAGACTTTGATTTCTTCTCATTACCTTTTTTTTATAAGCACATCTGTTCAGCGACAAGGTGTGACGGATGACTTTTTTTTAGAATTAGTGCCACCTCATCCATTCACTGTTATATTTCTCTTTTCTCTTCTCGCTCTTTCTCTTTCTCTTTTGCGCTTTCTTTGCACTACTACACATACAACAAATGACATGATTCAATAGGCAGTTCACAAGCTCTAGGCGCGCACTGTGCATGCATGTACAATCCAAACTTTCTTTCTCTGTGTGTCTCTTATTCGGTCTATTTATCCGTCTATCCATCTATCTTTCTTTCTTAGTTGTCGATGTTTATAATAGTAACAGTTGAGTTCTGTCCCTATATAAACACTATCACGAGTCCATCCTACTAGGCAAGAAGCGAAGGAGTCGAACACTTATTGAGGTAATTATTCGACAGAAGTGTAAAGAGAGAAAGATTAACTTGCTGATCTCTATCTAAATTGCTATCTGATTCTTTTTTTCAGATAAGCTGTTTGTAGTGTACGTGTGCGCGTGTGTACATATATGCAATATTCTTCTTAACGCAAGGAGTAAGTGCTGGAATGATGTTCAACTTTCATGAGAATAAATAAGAATTATCTCCTGCTTGGTTGATTAACGAATATTGACCAATATGGTCTAGATAAGGAAAACTCAATGATTATTCTTTCCTTTCCGGTTGCATGTCGTGTAATAGTTATGAAATCATTCCATCTAGTCACACAGATGTCTTTTCTTCTCCTTTTTATTTCATATGAAGAGTTAGCACCAGCGGCAGCGATGGCGGCACACGTGCCTGCTGTCTTGTTGAAGCTCTTATCGCTGGATTGAGTGAAGTAGAAAGAGAGTCGAAACTAATTTACACGATATCATTCATTGTTCACTTGCAGTTGTCATCATCGGTATTGATCGGTGATTTTGTCATTTGATTGTTTCTGATTATGAATACATCGACTAAAATGGGTAGCTCTATCAATACAAATCAAATGTTCTCATTCTCACATTCTTCTCCTTTTCTCTTTCTATCTGATCATTATCGCTCAATCAAGGTAGTTGAGTAAATGAAAGTTATTTTGCTCAATGTGTTAAACAAGGTTTCTTGTCCTGTCTCTTTCTTCTTTTCTTTTCGACTATTATCAGTTTCTTCGCCATTTTTCTGATATATCTATGCGTATATTTTGGAAGGACATGATATGAGATACACACACATATGCACAAATCTGCGTTATGAGTGCAATTGTATATTGAGCGCGTGCGTGTATGCATATGATAGAATCACTGCACACACACACACAGATGTTAATCGGTGGACGTCTTTCGATTGCCATTCGTTTACCATTTTATATTCTTCTTTTAGTTTATTGAACATGACTGGCACTTATCGTCTACAACTGCCGTTGCTCATCATCATCGCATATGTCATTTTCTCATCTCAAACTGCTATTGTTAACGCTGTCGAATACGGTAAATATTTTCCTAGACATGCATTGTTGTCTTAATCGGATTTCGAAATTAGCTATTGATTCGCGTATCAATCAGAAAATTCTCATTGGTCCCCAGCATATTAATGCATACCCAGGTGAAACGATCCAATTTCCTTGTATCGTTTCCAAACAGCTGAATGCAATCGTAACCTGGTGTTGGAATGATTTTTGCACACTTGGCAAAACACAATTATTACGACATGAAACAACTCCTCATGGAGTTGTACGGATCTATCAATACACGGCGTATCCACGCTTTCAATTATCCATCAATGAACGTCTCAGTACGTATAATTAATATCTCAAGTTTTTTCTTTCCAACGAAAAGTTCGATTGCGGAAATTTCCATTATGCTAATTATTTTCTCTCCTCTATAACTAATAGTGTGGCCTATTGAAATTTGACCAGCATGAGTGGCTTCGACCACCTAGTGTGTATGTGTAATGAAAAAGTAACATACTGTCCGGTTTCTTTTGCTTTTGCTTTGAACGGAAGTACACATTATTATTGATTATAGTCGCCATCACTATTCTTTCTGTCTAGTTTTTTAATTGTTGCATCGCTGACGTTTTCTTTTCGTCTCATCTCGTTGACCTGTCGTTTCTATTGTTGTCTTCTCAGGAGAGCAATTGAAGAAATGGACAGGAAGTTTTTGACAAAAATTGTCGGGCGAACTAGTTAGACAGTCGAGATGTCTATTGTTCTCACCAGGAAATTGAATACAGTAATGTGCAATAAAAGAAGAAGAAGGGGAGAATGTTTAGAAAATTGATTGACTTACTCAAGACGGAAGTAACAAGTTAAACACTACTATCGATTTACGCAAAGTGAAAGCAGACGCTATTTTGAAGGGATTCGTTCTTTTTTTTGTTTAGATCATTACAATTTGTCGATTGTTCATGTGTCAAATAAGGATGAAGGCATATTTCAATGTCAAGTACAGCGAACAATGGATGCACACGAAGCACGTTCAGAACGTGTTCGATTGACTATTATTAGTATGAAAGATACTCGAGACACTTTCTTTTTTTACTTGATTGACCTTGTTTCTTTTCCTGTTAGCACCACCAAATGGTCAACCGACATTGATACTTCCTGATATGCCATTAAAACAAGGCCAATCAGCGAATGTGACTTGTTTATCCACTCCGTCGAAACCGGCATCTAAATTAGTTCTTTATAAAAACGAACAGATGATTAGCCGGGAACCTTCGGCAAAGGTTACATATGAATTGGATATGAAGACAAAGAAAAATCTAACGAAGTTAGTTTATACCATCGATGATCCCGACAGTACGTGGGATTTTGCGTTGATTCGATGTGAACAAATTTATGAATATGGAAATAGTTTTTCGAAGGATGTTTCGAAAAGAATTCAAGTTCATTGTGAGTGGATAACTTTTTTTGTGCTAGGAAAAAGAGATTTTTTAAATGGATTAATTTAGATAAACCAAAAGCTCGTATTGAATCGCAAAATCGCTATCCTCTGACCATCAATTCAACTGCGACATTTCGTTGTATTGTTTCTGGTAACCCTGAACCACAATTTAGGTAACACCAAACAAACCCATTCATAGTATTTCATGTTTATGCATTTTGCACATAGTTGGTTTGCTAATTCCATGGATTTAAGTGCCTTGAGCAGTTCAGTAATCAGTATTCCATTATCCAGACAAGTACACAATCACACTATTGGCTGTTCAGCAACGAATTCCATTGGTACAACAAATACCAGTATTCGATTGTTGATACGTTGTATGAAAATTATAAGAACAGTTTTTGGTCTTGGATTCGTTCTAATTTTGCTTTTAGATGCGCCGAGTTTCATTGTACAACCACCGAAGTTTGTCGCTCTGGATTCTAATGATAAACAATCACAGAATCCTACTGCGATTCGTTGTATTGTCGATTCATTTCCTCGTGCGAGAATTTCCTGGCATCGCTTTGGAGAAAAACTCGCCGAAGGTTCGACGTTCAACTTGACGAATATCACAACACGAGAACAGCAAGGATTCTATTCCTATCGAGTCGAAACTGATGGGTTCGAGACAATCACAGATGACTTTATGATTTATTTTAAAGGTAGGATTTTGTATACACGATTAAAACGAATATTTTCGGAATTTCTCTGAAGGCAAACCATTGATTTATATCCACGAATCGAAACAATATCGTACAACACAGACACGCGAATTTGAATGTCAAGTTTACTCCTCCAGTCCAGTTTTAGTAAAAAAAATCTGAAAATATTGACCTATTCACATACATTCTTCATCTTCATAGAAAATCAGCTGGCGATTAAATGATCACTCAATCGAATCAACTGATAAATCACTAATTTCAACCACATGCGATGATTATAGTTGTACATCGAAATTGCTCTACAATCCTCGTCAAAGCCTTTCAACAGCCAATAGTCTCAGTCGTTTATCCTGTATCGCCGAAAACGAATACGGAATCGAACAAAGTCGTCTCTATCAAGTCGACTCCTTGGATAATTCATCCATGATTTTAATCCCAGTTGTCTGCAGTGTATTTCTACTCACTGTTATCCTATCAATCGGCGCAGTTTATTGTGGTTGTCGATCGAAACAAAGAAAGAAACGGTCAAGTAAGAGATCATCGAATCAGAAGCAAATATCTCTTTTTGATTTTAGTGAAAAAACTTCCGATTGTTTACGATGCGCATTACTCAATCAATGAGTTAATTAAAGATGCAGCTTGTTTACAAACATCCGAACTTCGAACATGTTACCCGTCGACCAAAGATCATGATGAATTGTCATTGAAAGTCGATCAGACTAAACTCGAATCAACAGGTTCGAAAACAAATCTCAATCGTCTTTTTCTACACAAACAATTTCACATTTAGATCGATTATTAGCATCGTTATTCAGCAATACCGCAAATAATCATCACCCGAAAAAGCTCATGGACAATCTCTCGAATGAATCATCCATCAACAGTTCGGGTTTTCATTCGAAATCAACCACAACGACATTCAACAATGAATATAGTCCCAGACTGGCAGAAATCACTGATTACACATTTTCAGGTATGACCATTGAACAACCGTTCTCGATCCTATCTGTTAGCTTTTCTAGGTATGTCGCCCTTGTATACAACACAATATCAGATGAATGTGTGATAGATATTTTCTCTATTCTATATGTCAGATGTATTTTATTTGTTTAATTGATTTTTTCCTCTTTGGATTTTAAACTTATTTCATTATATTCATTGTCATCCATCAAATCAAATATAAACCGATCACGTGTTATTTGAAATATGGTAAAGCCATTGTTGAGTAAAATTGCACCGCTGATTACAACTTCGTACCAAAGTTTGCCTTGAATTAACCAGAGTAATTGGCATAGAACGAGAATTATACAAAGAAAGAACTGCTTGGAACTAAAATACAGTCGATTGTGAAATAAATAATATAAAATTGTATGAGAAATCGATTGAGGATGGGCAGCATTATTGAGATAGTCTTCGCCGATAAAAAACTTCTCTTTCTGATTCGAAGAATATTTTATTTGACTACCACGATGATGAGAATTACATTCTATTGTCGATTCGTGTATCCGATTTTTACGAAATGGTGATTTTACACGCCAACGACCAAGATGTGTGGCTAAGTGATGTAGACTTATTTGAAATTCAATGGGAAAAAGAAAGATACTTTGAGTTAGCAATGTAGCCAAAGTAAAGATCATCACTAATATATAATATTGTTGAATATTCACTGGACGAACATCACTATCTAAAGAGAATACGGATCAGACTTCCAGTTGCTGTCAACGCGAAAAGACAAATATTCTCTCCCAAGTTGTTTTCGGCTTGGATGCATAAAGGATAACTTACTTATCATTTTGAATGGAATAATATCAAAGAAAATCAAAGAAGCTAATGTTCGATAAGCAATTATGAGAATTCGTCGGAAGACAACCGACCACAGTTCATCAGCTTCTTTTCTTGTATCTGCATAAACCGATGAACATTGATGTGCAGTGATTTTCTGTTCAATAACGGGCCACCATCGTGAAGAGAAGACTAAAGTCGAAAACAGTGAGTTCACCTTTCGAGATTGTGTAGGTAATGTTAATCGGTAAGGAGGACGATTCGGAGAACTGACTGAGGTCGGCGATAGAGAAGTCGAACAAACGAACGAACGATGTACTTTTTTTGCATTATGCAAAACAGAAAATAAATCTGTTGATGAATTGCAGAACAAATATGGTTTATCCAAAAATGTTAAAATAATCAAATGGACAAGACTCGCGGCAAAGACAGTTCTTGACAAATGACGTGTAACGAACGTGTGCGTATACAACCAACAGATATAAGTCAAATAGAAAACCGCAATGATCAACGAAAGAAGTAAACTTAGAAACGTTCGAAACTTAGGATACCGACAGGTATAAACATAGACTTTCTTTTGTAATGTCCAAATATAAGCTGTAAACAATTCCAATAAACTAATACCAGCCAATGTTCGATAGATATATTTGTCAGCTGCACGCATATTAACTGGCGAACGATGAAAATTTCTATAATCATTGATAAGTGAAACAAATAACGTTTTTTCGTAGTCCGTTTTGTAGAGATTTTCCTTAAATGGAACGGAATTTTCCCGCATGTATTTTGGTTCTAGCCAGTAGGCAGCATGATAAAAAAGAACGTAAATAACATGAACGTGAATTAAATTTTGAAACGAAGTATAAAAACAATAAGTGAAATAAGTGCAATATGTAGTATCTTGTTGAGATTGTTGATTTCCATCGGTATCAAGTTCAGATGTTTGAGTTGAGAGAACGTCTGTACGGATAGAATATATACTAGCTCGATTGGTTGAAGATGTTGAGTTGAGTGAGTCATTGACATTATGTGTTGATTTCGAATCACTTGGAGTTCGACGGTGAGACATGGTTGACTGTTTGAAAATGAAGCAACATGTGTTTATACTCGTGTATTGACGTTAGTAGGAGAGAATGTGCACTGAAGCACATCAAAAGAAAAGAGAAGAAAAACGTGAGAGATAAAGGAAAGTAAACAACGACATAATCAAGTGAAACAAGAAATGTTTGTGGATCAAACTTTGTTCGATATTTCCTTTTATCCGAGAGAAAATAAACTATGATATTGGAGAACAAAGACCACTTGTGCTTGGAGATTATTTTGCACTTTTTAGTAGAGAATAGTTCTCGTGTGAATTCAGAAAGACGCAACATCGTATGGTTTAATAAACGTCATTATCGTATCCTTGATTTTTTTGACAAATGTCTTGCGATCAATGATTTTATGTTTGATTGATTCAGAATCGATGATTGGTTATGCGAAATTAGAAAGAAAACAGTTTGACGGGGTGATGTATAGTTGCCGATATGTGATATATGATTTATAGTTTTTCTGCTAAACATATAAAACACTTGACAATGTTTTGAATAATTTTGTTGAAAATATTCCCTCTGCAAGCAGTAAAACTGACATTTGAGTCGACAATGGACATATTTTCAAAGATAGAAAGTCAATGACTGTAATTTACGTTTCAATCGAGAGACTCCGTTGAAGAAATTAAGAATAAACTATTTATCTTACTATCGTGTAACTATCAATATCAGTTTTATATCATTCGTCTCTTGTTTTATATACCTGCGTATCGTAGGTGAGGAAGCATGATGTTTATCGAGTTAAGATAAAAGGTTACAAGGCATGTTTCAAAGCGAAGAACAGTATAAAACGACGTATTCGTATCTGCTTAAACGACTGAATTTCTTTACAAGTTCACCTTATCTTTTCTTCCAATACGATGATTCTTCGCAACAAGATTTTCAATATTTTCATCAAATTTTCTCTTCTACATTTCGTTCTCGCGCAAAATAAGAGTCGCGACGGTTCGCGCGCAGATTCCAATGGTGCAGAATGTCCGAGTAAACGCTGATTTCTTTGTTTTTTTTTCTAAAATGTCACTGTGAAGTTTTCTAGATCCGGGTGATTTCCCATTATTTGGTCCTAGTTCATGTATTTCTCGAGAAGCATACACAGCTATCTTTCTAACGAGTATCATTCTTGCAGGTGTTTCATTTCTTCTGCTAATTGTAAGTGCATCTACTACTTCTATGTCCTAGACTCAACGTATTTTCAGGGTTTATCAATCATCTTTTGTCTCCGACGTTCGAAAAGTTCTCGCGCAACAGATTCCGACGGCGGAATGTCAAGTCGCACCAGTTCAGCTAGTCATTCATCAATTAGTAGAATAGGCACGCCACCACGAACTAGAGAAAGTCAACACGGTAAATCTTTCCATCGAATTCAATCTTTTCTTTTGAAAATATTTCTCTCAATGTAGAACGCAAACATCATCAACAAAGTTCAAGTGCTTATTACGGACACACTACAGTTCCAGACTCCAGTGCACCGTATACAGCAGCAAAGCCTGTTTCGAAACAACCAATTTCCACAAAAGTAACAACTGTAGTTCACACGGCAGCCAGCGTTCATGAGATGACGTCGCATCGGGCTGAAAAACCTTCGCGTCAAATAACAAGCAAACAAATTGATCGTGAGAGAAAGACTCGTTACAGTAATGATTCATCACAAGATGGCAATATTTCATCGCAATTTTAACAGAAAATTACCGTATGATATCTTGTTGTTTTGTTTTGTCATATGAATGAACAGAAAACGAAAGCTTAGTATGAAAATGTCCTGATTTACCTCATTCAAATTTCATTGTTGTTTTATCTTCTAACAAATGTACAATATTCTAGACTAAAAAGACTGGTTCATTCTTGTTATTTAAAAATATTTGATCGCACACAAAAGAAGGAACGTACGCAACTAGCACATACATCGAGAAAAACGAAGAAGAAAAACGAGAGAGAAAAACACATTAAACATCGGTCGCAAGTTTGCTTCCATTACTACTAGCTCTAGCGGTTGTTTGATAGAATGGATTATGAAACGGTTGTACTTGTCCTCGGAAATGGTTTGGTGTTGGAGCATACGGCCGTCTGTTGAGGGAACGACCACTCGTCGGAGAACGATCTTGTTCGATATCCGGAACTGTTTCTAATGTGTAACCTTCCATGTCAGCAAAACGAACACGTTTTTTTTCTGTTAAACCGTCACTTGAATGACTTCGTGCAGTTGGACGAATGTTTATTTCTGCTCGTTGTCGATAATCGTCATCTGTTTCAACATCAGCTTGCGATCGACGATAACGGTTGGTACCCGTATTCCGACGTTGGATTAACATTGATGGAGATGAAGAATTATCGTCGGAAAATGATCCGCTAGTTGCTTCACGGTAGTAGTAATCATTGTGACTATTGGTGGATGACGATCGTGTCAGCGTCGACGGTAAAGCACTTCTGGGACGACGAATTGACGCACTTGAGTAAACTTGTTCCGCCTCTGGTGGATTTCTTTCATAGATAAGACCTGTCCCAGATAAAGCAGAAGTAACTGGTTCTAGTGTGGAATTTGACGATGTTGATTTCAATCGACTATAATAGTTAGTTAGCTTTGCAGCACTAGATGGATTGTATATTTGCTCAGTTGATGTTGGTGAATAGGAAGAAACAGTTGCTACACTGTAATCAACCGTTGGAGTAGGAATTATCCGCCGAGTTAACACGGCTGGTTGAGGTGGTTGTTGCCGTTGAGATTCAGGTGGATGAACAATTTCCGCTGAAAATGAACGTTTTAAATCGTAATCATCCGGAATATAATCACTGTAGGAACAATTCGGTAGTGGAAGAGTCCTTTGGAGGTCCAATACTTTATCCGATGAATTCGATCGAATAGTTGTCGTTGGTAATTTGATTGGTAAGGCTGATGTATACGAAGATGCGTCATCACGATCGTCATAATATCGCGATGTTAAACGGGGCTGTCTGGTTGATTCATATCGTGTTTGATTCATTATGGGATTTAGAGGTAAATGTGGGACACGAAGTATTCCATACCGATAATCATGTGGATGAGAAGTGCTCCGATGAACTGAATTGTATGAGGATAACAATGGTGTACGGACAGTTGTTTGATGAGCTTTTGATACAGGCAAATTTTGAGATTTCTGCATTAGTGTACGACGTTGTCGACGTTGTTCCATCCGAAGACGTTCAAATTCTTCAATGGGAACGTAGAACTTTCGTCCGTGACGGTATACAGGAACTGTATTCGACGTCATATGATATTCGTGTGCTTGAGTTGGTGAACTCATTGTTCTTTGTGAGTGTTGATATTGAGCACGAGTGTATTGAGAATTATCCAAATATAGATGATCCTAAAACGAGAGAGAGGGAGAAAGCAAGAATAAGACAGAAAACGGAAGAAAATCAACTTACAAGACGTTTTTGAATGTGTCGACTGCTATTTTCATCGTCTTCGCCATCTACATCCGATGACGGGCGTCGTTCATAATTTAAATTCGCTGTTACCATCTAATTTCTCAAAACGTGCATTGTTTTATGTCGAGATAGATCTAGACAGGTAAGAAAACAAAATTACAATCACAACAAAAAAAAGTTGACGAACACACGCTGTTAGTCGACTTCTCAAACATCCTTCTGTTTGAGAAAAAAAACACAAACAAACTGCGATACCGATGTTGTTGTTCTAATAGCTATATCGTATCGCATCTCTCCTCGAGAAAAAGAAAGTAACCTTTGTGATTGATTTGTCGAAAACGTAAAAAAATATTTTTTTAATCAATCACATATGTGTCTGTGAATCACGAATAGGCGGCATACTGGGAGTCTCGCTCTTTTTTCCTATACTAAAATGAGTAACTTGTTTACCGTGTCAATGCCAAATATCTACAGAGTTGTGTGACGAAAAAAACACATCGGGAGAAGAAAAATGAATCGAGAAAAAAAGGAGCCTGGTGACAGTAACTCTTACTCACTGACTAACAATCGGCTAGTTTCGTAATCATTGTGCAACAACGGGACCGACCCATCTTCCAGGGTCGTGTCATTGTCGTTTTTTTTAAAGGCACATGCGCAAGAATATACGTTCTTTTTCAAAACTCCTGTCGAGATTTTTTTCTCTTCGCTCCTTTCTTTCTTTTATTCTGTTCTTTTTTTTCTCTTTCTTCAACTTTGTATGTTACATTATGAAAAAAAAAAGTTTGTAGAGGTGATGGTGGCACACTCATACATTGATGTTGAAGCCCGTTAAAAAGAACACGAAGGATCAACTCGGGAAGCCTCCGATTCTTTCCTCTTTTCTCTCTCTCTCTCTCTCTTGTTACCTTTCCTCTCTTTGCCAAAGATTGCAATAAATAAAATTATGCGGTTGTATATACATGTTCTGACCTTGAAAGTTGCACTGTGTTACGCGTATGGCCAATCTCTCTTCTCTCTCTTTCTTCGAAAGTGTGTTTCGCAATCGATCAGTAATTGAACCGTATAAGTATTCTAAGGATATGTTTGATATGACAATAGTGTCAATTATTCAACTTCTTCGTTTCATAAATTTCAGTTGTTGACATTTGAAGAAGTACGAAATCGAATTATACGATTAAAAGAACCTTTCTATTTGTTCAACGGAATGGTTGATATGTTTTCAACTTTCGACGATGATGATGATGATGATGATGATGACAATTTCAATCATTTAACCAAAACCGAATGAAATGTCAGCAATGGATTACTACTGACTTAGTGCATTTTTGACAAGGATTACCGTTATCTCGATAATCAAGATATTCTTCTTCGTCATCATCGTCTTTTTCTCTCTCTTTCTACTCACATGAAAGACATACAATGAAAATATTTGAGATATAAGATTACTTGCAAGAAATATGAGAGATTTTCAAGTAAGTTAGAAATCTCAGTTTGAAATGAGATTCGAAAGGGAAGAGAAGCAATTTCAGTTATGTACAAACGTGTACAACTATGAAACTTTTCAGACAACATGCCTTCTCAGTTCAAGGCTATTCAAAATATCATCCTTCAGAGAATAAAGCTTTGTGAGAAATGACAAAAGGCCATTGATTGATTGACATAAACAGATGATATAACTGCAAAGGTGAATTTTTGATTGAAATAGGTTTAGATTGTCTAGTCGAAAAGACAACAAACCATATTCATTTTCGATCGATATATACAATCACATGGCAAAAAATTCCAACTCATACTATCGAAGTTGATCCGGGTTCTACCAACGATGACCTTAGGTCATAAAAAGTCGACATTAAACAAAAAGTCACAGGTACATTACGATCAGATATAAATAGAGTGTCGACAATCCAATCGTTTTATATTCGCATTCGATCATCATTTTGTCGTATAGTACGAATTTCGTAAACATATACAATGTTGCTTTGCAATTTTTTCTAATGGCAACTTACTATTATTGGTTATATAATCACTTTATCTTTGTTCTACATTATTGATTCTTGAGTGTCCTTTTTTTTTTCTTACTTCAAACATAGAACTAACAAAAATTCTTGGTGACATAAATTATAATGCGGTCAATGTCATTGTGGGACACGTTTATACGCTATGAGGACAATTCTCCTCGTGTGGAACTTAGAAAATCATATGCGTATTTTTCCTGAAAAATATTAATCGAATCAAAGAAAAGAAAAATTGCCTTCCGCATGCGTTTTTATGTGACATTTCTCATTAATTTCAATTCACCCATCCTCTAAATTGCTAATATCACCCATCGCACAAATCGATTATTGTGTCGACCTTATCTTATCAAATGTTAGTTCTCTGAACATTATATTTCTATGCACCTCATTATAACTTCAATTGAATTGCAATGTCAGCTTTCTTTCATTTTTCTTTTTCATATAAAAATTCTAATGATAGATTTCCTTGATTGAATGCAGCGAGAATGAGAGCAGATCATATGTATTTATCGTCTGTCCAAGATCGGATCAACCTGCTTATACATGCCTCACGTTCTTTTTTTCGTATTCTGACCAATGTCAAAGATATCTATCTTTCGATACAATTATTAGAAAGAGGAAAGGAGGAGAAGAAGGAGAAGAAAAGACTCGTCATCGCCTTTTTCGTCTTCACCTATCACGAGTTTTGCTAATTCAAGTTTGTTTTATTCGTACATGTGTAGTGATGGTCATTCATTCTTATTGATACTCACGTACAGACTATCATCAATCTATATAAATAATCAAAAACGCAGACGCATACATATGTTGAAATGAGCTTGAAATTTTAACAATTATTACAAAAAAAACTGCCTAGGTAAATATCGATCATCGTTCTATTTAACTTATATTCGATTGAACTGCATTCAGAATGTCGACATTTCAAAAGCTACTCAATCGTTTCCTTGGTCAAGTGGACGGATCGTATGATCCGAACTTCGATTCCAAAGAGCCCATTCATCCTAATCCATCGGCCATAAAGCGTAGTCAATCATTATCCAAAGTTGTCAATCCAACCCGTCGACAACGTTCGATAGATGCACTTCGAACTGCCTCTTGCCTATCATGCGGTTTGAGGGAACGAGATCGGCAATTATCGACAAATGATATTGATACATTGGTGCCAATCACAGCCAAGCATGAATACAATTTCGAAAGGAAGTTATCGGTTGATAACAATAATAATGAAAATTCCCTTTCCCAACAAGTCCGACAGAAGCGGCGAGCGAAAACGAAATTAGTTATCATTCGGCACGCTGAACGTGTCGATGCTCTTTTTGGCGAAGCATGGTTTCACCAAGCGTTTGATCAATCAGGAAACTATCGACGTTTTCATACAAATCTACCAGCGACACTACCATATCGACAATGTTTTCAAGATTATATCTATGATCCTCCCTTGACTGAACTCGGTCTCATTCGTTCATATCGAACAGGTGTGGACAAAACAACTAACGATTCTTATCTTTACTATTCTATTTATCTAGGTGAAGCTCTATGTCGCACAGGTCTTCGTATCGATTACTGTTATTCATCGCCATCACTACGTTGTATTCAGACAGCGGATGCCATTCTCGATGGAATGAAATTACGTACATTGATACCAATTCGTATTGAATTAGGCCTCTTCGAATGTGGTATTTGGCATAAAGATATCATCCCACATTTTATGTCAATCAATGAACTCATTCTGAATCGTTTCAATATTGAAACATCCTACAACAGCGTGCAGAAATCTTTGTCAACAGAAGAAACAGAATTCGATTATTACGAACGGTCGCATTTAGTTATGCGTCAGATTCTATCGAAACATGATACGAACGACATGACAATTCTTTTTATCGGCCATGCACCGTCATTAGAAACATTAACTCGGCAATTAATCGGTGCAGAACCACGACCTAATGAATTAATTCAAATAGCACAAAAAATTAATTATCTTTCATTGACAATACTCGAAGGCCAACGACACTCGTGGACATTTGTCGACGCTATTCTTGCCAAACAAACTTGATCAATCTCCTCATCTTATTCTTTTCTTCATTCGATGTACAAAGACAACAAAAAAGGGGATGGACTGTGAGTGATTATTGTAAATAAAAGACATAGGTGAATAGCTTAAGCCTGAGACAACAAGACATTTAATTGATTTGCATCAATCAGCCTTTATCTTGAAAAGATATGATCGTTAACAAAAAAATTCTATATATAGATTTCCTAACACGAAATAGCACCGAGTATCACGATGATTAGGAAGGTTTAGGGACATCGGTCGTAGCTTGCTGTTCAGCCTCAGCTTGCTCTTGCATATCGATCATCTTTTTCGCTTGAATTTGCGCAAAATTCATGGCCATTCGTTGATTATAATTAACGAATCTCGACGTACATCGTGACGTACAGTCAATCTAAATGACTCTGTTCAGATGATTCCAGAACGAATAGTCTCGACTTACTTCATCTTCGAGTAGATATCGATAATTAAATGTATAAACACATCGGTTAAAACATTCTTCAACAATTCGATTGTACGTTTCAAGAAACTCTCGGAACTATGACAAGACAAATAGTTTTATTCGATGACTTTTTTTTTCAAACTATCGCAACTTACAATCTGTTCTTCGGCAGCCATGAATTTCTACGATAATCTAGATTGGAGAGAAACAACATATATTCTTTTAGTCAAAATTCATATTCTTTTAAAACGCTTCGTGTTTCATAACAATCGCAGACAAACAACATTTAAAATAAATCTCATCCAGATAACAAAACAACTAGAAGATTCGCAATCAACGAAGTTTAGTCTATTCTCGGCCAGAATTCTTTCCACGACTTGTTACGTATTCATCCGGAAATATGAAAGATGACGAACCATCCGCTCGAACATGAAGCAAACGGCCAGCATTTGAAATGATATTCCATGCCAATGTTAACGTCACATTATTCGACCTAAAGACATTCTTCTTTTCAAAAATATCTTCAAACTTCCTTTAACAAACCGAAGATGATCTCCATCATCCCAGAAATAATATTTCGTCGCCACGTCACGCATATTTAACTGAGCATTTTCACCTCGTTGAATAATTTTATCCCAGAGAACAACCTGATTCAAACTCTAAATACACATTCGATCATTTCGACTTGACTTCTCAAAAATTTGTTTAACTTACATTTGATGGTGTGACGTATTCCGCAGTCAAATACAAGAATAATTGTTTGACATTCCAATCAAACAATGGATTCAGATCTAAATCATTCGAAAAGAACGATCGGCATTGTTCGCTAGTTGAAATAGTACTTACTCATATCCATATCCAATTGTAACACACCGAGATCATTTTTCTTTCGATTCGCCGAGAAATCAGTCATATGTTTTCTTTATTTAAACAAACATTTACAATCGTTTTATTCATCTTTGCTCCCTTGTCACTTACACAATGGGTTTATTAGCACTAATTGATACCGTTCCATGATATTGCTCGAAATATGTCGAAATGAATACACCGAGAGTGAGAGCAGCGAGAACACTGATGGTAAAGGCAAACAGAGTATTTAATCGACTAAGGAACGAATGCATTTGAATCACTAAGTGTGTCCTTCTATGTTATCTACAAACATAAGCATTGTCCGTTGGTTTATCTAACATATTTGAACACACCGAGAAAGAGAAAGAGAAAGAAAAACATAAGACTAGCAGAATATGAGAGAGAAAAAAAAGCTGATGATAAAAAAGAAATATTACATATCGAAATGGAGTGTATAAGAGAAGAGTGACGAGAAAAAACTAGATCAACTATCTTTTATTAGTTGCTAATAGTTCATCACAAATGTTTGTCAATTCAATGTTTTCTTTTTTCTAAAATCAAAGAAGAATTTGTGCGAGCAGAGAATTGATCGGTTGGTTTACCTTTTGTTCAAGTTCTTGTTTGACAGATTTCATTTCTTGTTCGAGCGATTGCACACGAAGCTGCGCGTAACGTAATTGCGTTTGAACACCTTCCATTTCTGATGCTTGAGTTCGTCTCAAGCGTTCGATTTCACTGTTAGCTCTAGAGAAACAAACCAACAAGTTTCGTTTCGTGAGTGTTATTTGAAATTTCTTACTCGTTCAGCTTCTCTTGTGCATGTTGTTTTAGCACGGCATATTTTTGTTTTTGTTCTTCGGTATAACGAACGGATTCTTCTGAGAATCGCTTCAATGTTTCGGTATTCTAAAAGACAAGAAAGGTCATTTGAACTTCGTTTTTTCGCTTTCTCAACGCACCATTTTATGTTCATTGATAATTAGTTTCAACTTTTCATTACGTTTCTTAACATCCGCATAGGCATTTTCTGCATTGATGAGATCTTCACTCATTTGATCACGTTCGTTCTTCACTTGTCGTAATTCATGCTTTAATTCTTCTGTACATTCGCATACACGATAGAGTATACGATAATATTGTTCGACACATTCGCTAAATGGACGTAAAAGATGTTCATCGATTTGGTTCGATTTCGCAAGTTTTTGTTGTTGTTCGGGAAGAGAAAAGTGCTCAGTTAATTGCTGCGCATTTACTGCCGGTTCAGTATGTTCGATTAGCGAACGAAACAGGGTCGATTTCTCCATAACATTTTCGTGACTCATTATCAAACTTTTAATCATATCAGCTTCTGCCGTGGTGGTAGTTGATGGCGGCTGAAAAATCGACTTTTCGGCATGTAGAAAGTCGTTTAACGAAGTCGTATTGATATCTTTGGGACGTAATTGTTCTTCATCGAGAATCGATGAAGTTGTCGTTGATGAAATGCTAGGGATCGAAGTTAATTTATCTCCTAGATTGTTGACATCGTCATCGGTATTCGTCAGTGTCGACATGGTGTGTTTTGAGTGGAGAAAAAAAACTACGTAGGACTACTAACACGAGCAAATAATGATCTGCCAACGTATGGACATCAAGCAAGAGGAAAAAGAGAAAAAAAAACAAAGTTTTTCTTTCCGTTCGCTCGAAGGCGCGTCGATTGGTAAAAAGAAGTGACAGAACGAGAAGAAAAAAAAACGACGAGTAGTCTATGACTCTTACATGATTCGTGTAGGATCCATCGTGGGTTGTTGTGACGAAGTTGAATTTGCCGTCGGTGCTCGCGAGGTTATAGCTGCATCCAATGACGCTGTCGGAGTATTGAACGGCGATTGTTTGTTGCATAAATCTGGTGTAGTATCTTCCATAACCTAGGAGAAGAGTTGAAACTAAACCAGTTTTCATGCAGATTCGAAATTTACTGCATTGAAACTTGTGTCTGTGCCTGGTGTTGTCGCTTTCCGTCGTTCTTTCTTTTTTAAAACGAATGTATTCGTATCAAATGTTTTCTCTGGATTAAATGTTGGTGTTGAAGGCTCTAGAATGAATAAGACGACAATTTTATGACAGACTAAGTTTCAATAGATAACCTTGGCCCTCGAATATCTTTGTCATATTTAATTTCATGTTTTTTGTCAATTCAGCCACTGACTCAAGGGAATTTGGCGCCGCTACTGCTGCTGCTGCTGCTGCTGGCTGTGGTGGTAGTGGTGGCGGTGATGAACTTGGTAGATTTTCTTGTGGTTGAGGGATCACATATGGATATTCGACTAAAGAAATAATTTTTGAGAAAGTCACAATTGTTTGCTTTTGTTTCCTTACGGGAAAATTGATTAGATAAAAGTTCTTGAGCGTTGCCGATTGGCTCAGCCTCATCACTCATAAATTTTGATATATGTGATGCTAGAATATCGAATCTTGGTAAAATGTTTATTGACAATAAAGCAAAAGAATCTTACGAGAAATTTTCTCGTCTAATTCATTGGTTGGTAATTCAACTGTTGTATCAAGTGTATTGCTATTTTCAATCTATCGGAGAGAGAAAGAAAGAGAGAGGGAAAACACCGTGAATACCTTAGAGATGGTTTCTCTTTCGTAATTTTTTTACGTACAGTGTTGTCTACAGTAGGATCAATCGAAGGTAGTTGATCGTCTTTGACTTGTGGCAAAACATCGAATGATTTATTTAAAACAGGATTTCTAAAAGAGAAAATCTTTCATTCGTCGAGATCGAATATGTGTGTAGTTTTCATTACCCAAGGCGAACAACTTCTTTTTTCTCTTGTTCATCAATCATTCCATTCTCGATCGGATCTCTCGAACTATATCCATTCGCTTTCGCTGTTGTACCTGTGACGACTTCATCGTCCATATCAACATCCATTGGTACACTACTTTGATTCAATAGAAATGAATTATTCGTATATTTATTATCATCTTCATCATCATGACTAGGCGATGATGCTGACTGAATATCAATTCCATTGACATCTGTCATTGTCTATAAAATAATTAGAAAAGAAAACAAAACGAGATTAGAAAAAAAGTGAAAGAAATCCGTGAAGATGTTCTGTTGAAATGTTCTTGTTTAAAAACCAGTTTCAGTTTTTCTTGTTTCTTTCAATGATGATGATAATAATAATAATCATAAAAAAAATGAAACGAACAAGAGGGAGAAAGAGAGAAAACAAACATGCATACGCGCAAGATACAATAATAGCAACAATAATAATCATAAATGTGAGAGAGCACACATATACACACCAAGAAGTAGAGTACAGAATCACACATGCCATACGAGAGAGCATCATGGTATCGTCACCAGAAAATAAAACAAATAACAACAATCGCACATCACAAATAATAATAAAAAAAGAAGAGAGAAGCATTATGTGTACATGCGTGGACTTTTCTTTCGTTTGTTTTTTCGAAAACAAAAGGAATCGCGAACAACGAAAAAGAACTTCTTTCTTTCTGTCGACGCTCAAATGCGCTTGTTGCTTGATAAGCTCCCTTTTTTTCTATACAGGTCAGGCTCAAATCAACGAAAACAGAAAGAAAGGACAGCATTTACAAGAAGTAAATAAATAAGCACATCTATGCCAATGGGTTTTTAAATGAGAAACAAATAACAGATAATAGTGAATACTATGCACACATGCGCGCGCGCAGAAGAGAAAGAGCACGATGAACACATTGAAGCGAAAGAACAATGAATAAGTATCAACAAGACAAGAATACGTGTTTTTGTTAGTTTTTTTTTGTAATACATTGAAAGAATGAGGAAATAAAAAATAGAGAATAGAGAACAAAAGAAGGAGAAGAAGATCTTCACTGTAAACATGTGTATATATGTGTGCGCATACAAGATATATTACTATCGAAATGTCAACAGCAAAACAAACAACAATCGGGCGTATGTATTTTTTTTATCTTCCTCTCGTGATTTTGTTTTTCATATGCAGAAATGAATTTAACTATCGTTAATGACGGAGTTTCTGTCTGATTTGTCTTCCTCATTGATTGATTGTTGTTCGTCGTATCGGCTACTTGACATACTTTCTGTACTTGTACTACGTTCTCGATCTTCATCAGTTGTGACTAGTTTCAAAGGTGCATCGGCAATCGAACACAAACGGAGTTGATCTGTCGTTGTGGATATGACATCTTTTTGTTGATTGTCATCAACGGATACAGTAGTTGAATCGATCATGCTTGTATCATTGGAATCTTTACTTGGTGGTGATGTCGAATTAACAGTTGTATCGGTATTGGAAGTTCCATTTTCCTGACGTCGATGCAATTGCGGAATTGAGAAGTAATCTTGAGGGTGATAACGAGTGGAGCGAGACATAGATGAGAGTGTCTGTGGACATATGCAGAATGTACCATCCGAGTTAAATGGGAATGGTGGAGCTTCAGGCATAATAACACATCCATCAATGGTTGTAGGATAATAAGTCGTTCGTGGAGGAAAATATGCATTAGCAGCTAGGGGATTTAGATCGGACGGTGGTCCTGGCAATGGTGGAATCATTTGATACTAAAATAGAGAAAAGAGGTAATGCAAGGAAATGAACTAGTCGCTACTTACACATTGTTGATCACTTGGTATGATTTTCAAATCACCAAAATGCACTTGATCGTAGGTGTTATAATCACGAAATATAACAGTACAATATGGAGGTTGAATTTGAAGAATTGTAGCAGCATAAAACTAGAGAAAAATCGATAAATTTACGTGAAGAGATCTATTTCAATTTACTTCTCGATCTTCACTCCAACGAGCTAAACACATATCACCCACTCTCCAACGCGGTCGAGGGTTCTAAAAGGAGTCTCATAGTTAAATGAGATATATTTAGTAGAAGAAGATCCTACCGGGTGCGCCTCTCGACGTTTCTCTTCGTTTTGTTCGGTATTCGCTTGTTGAGAAGTATGATTTCCATCATTGGATGATGCAGTGGATGCAGATGACGAAGATGCTAATGACGATGAAGCAGCTTTTTGTTCGATTGCCAAGGATTGAGATTTGTTATCCGTCTCATTAGTCGTTGTTTTATCAGTTTGTTGCGATTCATTTGTTGCTGGTTTAGTTTCATTTTCATCAACAAATGATTTAGTTTGTGAGTCAGATGGATTCGCATATGTTTTCGATTCATCAGTGAAACCATTCGAAACAGTGACTGGAAGATACGCAGGAGCGACATACGAAGCTGCGTAACAATATGCTAATGGATCGCTCGTTGAATATGATGAGGCAAGTGATGGTGGTTGATTCGGAAAAGGTGGACTTGGAATAGCAGTAAGATTATACGGTACAGGCCCCGAACTCGTTTGAAAATAAGCGAGATGTGGTTGGGTTGAACCATTCACAGTCGCCAAGATATTTCCATGTGGAACAAAACTCAAAGTCGATGGATGCTGTTGTCCGTTAGACATATATACCGACTGATCAGCCAGTCGTGAGAATGATGATGAGGAAGACAATGAATGGTTATTGACTGCACCATTTGGATACGTACCATTTACTTCACCGCTAGTCAATAACATAGTTTCATCGTAATAGCGAATAGTATTTCGACGAGTACGTTCCTCTTGAGCACGTTGAAGTCTAGGAAGAATAGAAACATCGATGTTTATCTAAGGGGTATTTAAAACGAAGTAATTATCTCTTTCAAATCAGTTTCGATTAAGATTTTATTCAAATGACGAGTTTTTTATGCTATAACGAGATAATTGCTTCTAATGTTGATTCCACTATGTGGAGTTTATTTTTCGTTTCTTTCCATGAAAGTCACGTTGATATATTAATCGAACGCTTTTTCAGAGAAAAATTTCTTGAGAAATCATGTCTACAGGCAAATCAACAAACCTGGGTGGAAGAGGATTTCTTCTTTCTCGATAATTCGCATGCGATGGGTCGTCTTCCGGATCTATTGGTCCATGAGGACCATCTTGTTGAAAAGTAATTTGCTCCGCATGATTATTGTTCTGAAAATAATAATTCGAATTTGTTGCGTGAATACCATTGTTCGCTTTATGGTGCTGCTCTGATGGATTTCGACGTTTATTCTCACTGCGTTCTTTGACTTTTTGATTTTCATTATCGTTGGTCGCTTTCGTCTCATTAGAATTTTTCCATGATGGCATAAAATCCATTAGAGTAGTTTTTGGTGGTGGTCGTTTAACGAAGTTCGATTCATTATCTTCAGTATCATAACGTGGATTGTTATTCCCACCACCTGACAATGAAAATGTATGCATAACCTATGGAAGAATATCAACTGAAGACTTACGTCGTCCTTCGTATGATGGTCGATAAGATCCACCTCCGCGACCCTGAAATAATCAAAGAGAATGTTATGTCTTCTCGAAACTGTAAAACTTAAATATCATTCGCTTTTCTTAGTTGTATGTCGAGAGAAAGAAAAATGTATTTACTCGATAGGCAGATCGTGGTCGAGGATATGTATTACTACCATGTTTAAAACGTGTATTATCGTTGGTTAATTGTAGCAAACCATCTTTAATTGAGATGACGCCAGTTAAGAGTAATTTACAACCGGGTTTTGTATGCAAACTAGAAAGATCTCTCGTATGGGGAGAAAAAGAACTGATGAGAATTACTTTAAATCAGGAATTTGATCGATTGTGAGACCTCTAACCGTAATACAACCGTCGGTTAGTGTTAAAAGTAAAGAACTGTCGTTGTTCGTTTGTTCTTCTGAATGATTATGAGTATTGAATTGAATTCCAGATTCAATTGCGTCGGCTTGCACAAAAAATGTGCCTTCAATCTAATTGAAACAAAAAAAGGTTTCTATTTGTGAGAACAAGTCTTCGGGCGAGAGGCGTGTCTCTGTTGACACGCCCAAACTACTCATTGAGAAGAAAAAACTACTAAAAGGCATTCTTTGCTAAGAAGAGAACGTTAGCTTACGGAAGATTTCGTATTTTCATTTTGATTTGTTCCAGATAAACTTTCCGGTAAGGGTTTACACGAAGGAGATCGATGAAAATCCACCTAAATTCGATCGAAATCAATAAAAACAAACATCAACTCATTCGTTGTCTTACTTCTTGATAATCTTTGATGTAATACGATGGTCGTTCCATATCGTTCGAATGATTCGGAACACCGTTACTAACAGGTGTTATTAATTCATCTTTGTTTTCTATCACAGTCACCATATTTTGTTTTTGCGAACTAATAAACAAACACGAAATAACTCGTCGAGATGAGAATAATCACTCTCACGATGCCAGAATGATTAATCGTTTGCTACGTATACAATATATCTGTCTGAATGAATAAAATAACTAAAAAAAAACAAAGAAGAATGAATATGATGAATCATCCGAAATGGATTAGTTCTGATTTGTCAATATGTAAAAGGTAAAAATGGTCTTTTTGGAAAATATCCAAATTGAATGAAGTGAAGTCTTTTCTTGTCTATTTTAATTGTCGATGCGCGTTTTTCTTCTTCTTACTGTTATGCTGTTGTTTTCTCCAATAATAGAGCATCGATCCATAGAATATCCGTTCGTCATTAGTAACACCAATCAGAATCGAGACAGTTGGAATGTCGTGTTTTTCGTCGAGATTTATTTATTTGAAAGTAAAAAAAGGATTTTCGACTTTTTACAACGAAAAAAAAATTTCCTTTGGTCAACGAAAATTTTCCGGTGAAATTTAGAGACAAGCTTCGTTTGTAGGTAAGCAGACCTTCCTCTTTGATTTTCTCTATATTTCGAGAATATTTTTTTCTTTCCATCCTGTCGTTCTTCTTCGACTTCTTTCTTCAAAACAACGCAAAAGATCAGATGATTTTCTCGTCAAATCGAGAATGAAGGTTCGAGTCTTTGGCTAACCGTATAAAAAGGTAAGGAAATTTTCATTCCAACACCATTCGTAGCAATGTGATTCGTGAAGATCAGACCATGGCCGATCTACAGGCCGAAATTGAATTAACAGTCGAATTAAGAAAATTTTTCAATATCGATTTATTTGCACAAGGGTAATATGAAGACAAAAGAAAATATATACATTCGATACATTTGATTTTACCAAATAGATATTATCAAATCCGAGCAGGAGTGAAATTTGCACCGAAGATCCAATCTGCGGTAAAAATAGAAGTTAAATCTGAACTTCCTCCGGTCTTCGGTAAATGAAAATTTTTTCGAAAATTATTTTCGAATCGATTTGTTATTATATAGATGATTATCAAGAACAGATTTATCCGGCGTGTGTGTTCAATGATTGGGGTGTTAGTAAAACATTTATGATTATGTATAAAAATGAAGAAATCGAACTAGATGATCAATTTAACTTCAAACTTTCGATCATCGTTGATTCGGAAAACGTAAGAATCTCTCGGCGAATGCTTTTTTCTATCGTTTGTACATCGAAACCTTCGTTTAGATTACCGAATGCTTCAATCGAATGGACATGCAACTGTGCATTGAACTCTATTCAAGTGAAAAAGATTATTCGTATGTATCTCCGAAAAGAATTATTTTATCAATTGAATGTTTTTAGACAGGAAAAATTATCGACCATGGCATTATTATGCAGTCGATGTTACAAATTGAATTTCAATCCTCGTTTGGGTTTACACACTCATATACCAATAATATTTGATTATTTTCATCTAGCTGCGATAACGACAACCATCCATGGCTCGCTTTTGTGCCTTATTCCGCCCTTTGTATTTGATCGGTATGAAACATGTTTTTGTATTTGATTGCAATTCACTTTTCGAATCGTAGACCAAATGTTCATCAAACATCGTTGTTCAGTTTTCTTTTCGGTCAAGATTTAACTGAGGTAAATGTGTATAAGGCCTCGTCTTTTGTTAAGTTTTGTGTTCATTTTTAGACAGTGAGTCCTGATCTACTGGAACGAGCATATCGCCTCCATAATAACATATGTGAAATTCTCCTTTCGACCTATGAATCACTACAAGATTTTTATGAAAAAATGATTGAACATCTACCAGCAAATGAAACCAAACCGACACACAGTAAAGCGAAGTTCGCTTTGTGTAAATTAACAATCTATTCTTTTCTTATCAGATCATCAAAAATGTCGTCAAAGGTTAAGAAATCTCTGTGATAAACTAAAGGTTTGTTCGGAAATTTTTATCTCACTGTATGTACCTTTGTTCTTTTAGAGTATTGATGACATTCAAACCATTGATAACCTAGCCCATGCACATATTGCTCAATGTTCAGCAGAGAATATCATGCTTTGGTGTCAATTCATTGATTTCTTCGGTTTGCATGATACTCCAATGCAGATTCTTGCGAAAGAATACCATTTGAAACGAGTAAGCAAACGCGTATTTGCTGTTCTTTCGCAATAACCTTGCGTAAGAACAGTCAAGTGATGAAATGTGTATATAACATTCATTTCATAGGTAAAACGTCTCTCAGAAGGATTTTTTATTCGTGAAACATCACGAATCAATCTTCTTACAAATGAGTAAGTTTCCACAGATTAACAAAAGCAAATGACTTTTTTGTCCTCCTTTTTGCTGATAATTAGAAATGATACATTCAATGAGTTACATGATCTCGTGCGCAATTCACCATATTATTCACGTTTACCGAGTTTACCGGTAGAATGCACCGAACTTGATGGAACGCCGGACACTCTACCGATTCTGATTGAAGAAATTTACTCGCCTGTCGATCATCGATCCATATCACAGTTAACATACCGTCCGAATACTGCAAAAATCGTGGATAGTTCATTAACTACACGAGCCAAATCTGCAGATCAAACCAAACCGAAAACTGTGAATTTGAATACAAACTCATCGCCGATTGTTCGTCCATCATTAAAAAGTTTTCTTTCGTTTCGAAATCATTCACGGCCGAACATCAATCCTGTTGTTGCATTATCCAATGAACCATCTGTCAAACTAACTTCGATTCGTAAAGTTGATCAAGAAAATCCGCCGTTACATAAAAATTCTTCACTTAGTTTATTTCCTTATCAATCAAATTCGAATACTAATCTTTCGAATTCAGCCAGTTCAACGAGAGCAGCCAGTCGCCATTCATTACCCAATGTACCTTTCCATCGAAGTAACAGTGCGACAACAGCGAGTGATACTCTCCTCGAATCAAAAGTGAACCCTGAACTTCTATGTACATCGTTCGATAACAGAGATGAAGAAGTTTTTCTTGCAACAAAGCCCGATGAAGTTGAAGCTGCATCAACGTTTAATGATTCAAGCTTGAAATCGAAAGTTCTACGAGCATCGTATCATGGCAAAACGAATACAATGGAACGACGAATGAATAACACTCTAACACAAGTGCGTTCGTTGTCGACATCATCGACCATGCATCATAATAATAGTAGACAATCACCGAAATTTCAAGAGAAAAAAGCTGATGGGGCGCTTGATTCAGTTCTCAATCTGACTTTACAATTAGAGCAAGCAGCAACGGCAGATATTCAACGTCGCCATACAATATCAGCAGATAATTCAGTCGATAATGATAAACAAGTGAAAACTACCAGTGAACAACAAGCGATAATCCCCGTTGTTGATTGCGATGAGGAAAAATCGAAAGATTTAAAAGAGAAACATCAAAATTCGAAAGAATCTGACCGAATACAGAATAATGCATCGATCAATAGTCACACTATTGAGTGAGTTCTACTTTCCTTATAGGTTTCGATATGTTATATTGAATTTTCTTTCTTTAGATATGTAGTAAATAAAGAAAAACTAAAAGTGTTACTCTCAACAAAATTTGCATCGAATCTTATGTTTTTCTCCGATTTTTCAACGCCTATCTCACCGATTCCCTATTTTCCACCAGAATCAATTCTGATCGACGATAATGGCACTCATCTAATCGTTTGTGTTCATGGTCTAGATGGAAATTCCGCTGATCTACGACTTATCAAAACATACCTGGAATTATGTTTACCATCTTGCCATTTGGATTTTCTTATGTCATCGTCGAATCACTCATCAACGTTCGATGATATTGACATTATGGTCAAACAGTTAATCGAAGAAATCGACACACATATCGAACGCCATGATTTACAACCACGACGTATCAGTTTTGTTGGGCATTCGTTAGGAAATCTGATTGTGCGCGCAACTGTCAGTCATGAAAACTTTCAACGATATCGTCCGTTGCTTTATACATATCTTTCGCTCTCTGGACCACATCTAGGAACATTGTTTAATACAAGTGGTTTAGTTAATGCAGGTTAGTATTCAAATCGAACGAATGGGTTGTAAACTTTTGTTTGTAGGAATGTGGATTATGCAAAAATGGAAAAACTCATGTAGTCTGTCACAAATGTCATTCAAAGACGCAACCGATCCGAAACAAACTTATTTATACAAGCTCAGTAAAAAGCCTTGTAAGTGTGTTAATGCAAAGTTGTAGTTTGAGACGAAAATCTTGTTTAGGTTTGGAATTTTTCAAGAATATTTTACTAATCGCATCGCCGCAAGATCGCTATGTTCCGTTCCACTCAGCACGGATTGAAGTTTGCAAAGCAGCATTGAAGGACACCGTTTACGGTCTGTTGTTTATCACTAAAGCAAATCTTTTCCTAACCACTAGACTATAAGCAGACAGCCATATCGATAATTACAGAGTTCGAGTAAAAAAAGCAAGAATCTGTAGAGAACCGAGTGACTGCGATTTTCTGAGGTTGAGTCATGTATCCCTGGAATCTTCTGTGAAAGCATCGAAGTTTCTCTGACGTACATTTACATATAGTAGTCCATACGTGCATGTGTGTATGATGTGACTCGTCTTTTCAGGCTCAATCTATGTTGAAATGATAAGTAACTTACTTGAACCGATCCTTCGTAATCCATCAATAACGTTTGTTCGTTATAATGCTTTTCATAACATTCCATCGGGTACTAACAATATTATTGGTCGTGCAGCACACATAGCCATTTTGGATTNATTATACATATTTGTGAACAATTAACGAAAATCATTCGTCGATATGAACTCAATGTTATTCCTATGAGTTTTGTGCAATCTGGTAAACGATTAGATCGACTAGAGCCATCATTTATGTACACAAAGATCATTAAAGAAATACTTTTAACAATTCAATTTAAGGATAAACATATCAAACAGCTCGTGAAGTATTGCTGTGATAATTTCGTTGATACTGAAGTGGATCGAAAGAAAGTGAAACAACTGGAAGACGAATATCATCAACACAAACCTATTTGGTGGTATACAACACAACGATTTTTATACAGTATGCTGAATCGTGCATTACGAGTGATGGATGGTGAAGTGATCACATTGATGGGCTTTTTCATCAGCGACCTTCATCGACATATTGAAGAATTGCACAAACAACAGTTTGGTGATGCATCACCTACTGCTAAATGCTGTACAGTTTACCGTGGTCAAGGTTTAATGAAGAAAGATTTTGATCAATTGATGGCAACGAAGGGTGGGCTAATGTCATTCAATAATTTCCTCTCTACCAGTGAGAATCGCAACGTTTCTCTTATCTTTACTCCAGGAAATCGAAAGAACAGTGATGTGGTCAGTGTTCTATTTGTGATCACAATTGATCCAAAGCAATCAACAACGTCATTCGCTTCGGTTCGTCACATCAGTCAGTTTCCCGAAGAAGAAGAGGTACTGTTTTCGATGCACAGTATCTTTCGCATAAGAGATGTTAAGCCCATGGATGGGAACGAGAAAGTGTACGAAGTGGCGTTGTCATTGACCAGTGACAATGACGAAGAATTGACGGCACTTACTGAACAGATTCGAAAAGAAAGCTTTCCAAATGCAGAGGGATGGTCACGACTGACTCTAGTACTCGCTAACATAGCACAGTCAGACATTGCTGAACGAATCTGTCGAGTTCTGATTGACGAAACGCCTTCTGAAGACTCTGCAATCGATGTATATAATCACCTGGGTAACATTAAATGCCAGAGAGGGCAATATGAGGAGGCAATAACACTTTTTCGAAAATCTCTTGAAGTTAGCTTGATGTCATCTTCTCCCAATCATCCTAGTGTGGCTTCATCCTACAACAACATCGGTGTAGCGTATTCTGCCATGGGTGATTATCCCAAGGCACTTTCATCATATGAACAAGCTCTCAAAATTCAACTGCAATCACTTCCTCCCAATGATCCTCATGTGGCTTCATCCTACAACAACATCGGTAATGCGTATTACAACATGGGTGATTATCCCAAGGCACTTTCATCATATGAACAAGCTCTCAAAATACGAGAACAATCACTTCCTCCCAATCATCCCGATGTGGCTTTATCCTACAACAACATCGGTGTAGCGTATTCTGCCATGGGTGATTATCCCAAGGCACTTTCATCATATGAACAAGCTCTCAAAATTCAACTACAACCACTTCCTCCCAATCATCCCGATGTGGCTTTATCCTACAACAACATCGGTGTAGCGTATTCTGCCATGGGTGATTATCCCAAGGCACTTTCATCACATGAACAAGCTCTCAAAATTAAACTACAATCACTTCCTCCCAATCACCCTAGTGTGGCTTCATCCTACAACAACATCGGTGTAGCGTATTCTGCCATGGGTGATTATCCCAAGGCACTTTCATCATATGAACAAGCTCTCAAAATTCAACTACAATCACTTCCTCCCAATCA